>CAJQUW010014268.1:0-10481 GCA_907163375.1 Prostheceraeus crozeri
AAAATATTATTTGAGCAGTTTTGAAAAAGCTAAATTTTTGCCAATCTACAAGATTGTTTCATAAAAAATTGGATCACCCCTTAAACATCGCCTATAACGTCAACTTTATGTCTAACTCCGCCAAACTTGGAAACGAGATTTCTGCTGAAGTTGTTGGAAGATATGTCAGTTGTGCTTTACTAATATCATTGTTTAAGAAATTTCAAGCAATGAATAAATTGAGTTGTTTTCCTGTTATAGATAAAAAGTAGTAGATAATTTGATCTTTCATTTAGCAATGTTACACAAAATCAATACTCTCACTTCTTATGAAATTACATTTGTTTTAACTTTGTTATGTATTTTGTTGTATCTGCAAGTCAAAAGTTATCAAGAAAAACAAGAAATAAAGAAAATACGAGTCAATCAGTAGCCAGTATAAGGCACCATTCTCATCAACAATAATGTAACTGCTACATGTGATTAACTGGAACTTCATGGGTTCCATAGTCTTCCTGACTGCCGTTGCGGTGGTAGTTAGGCAAGGCACCTCGACTGATTGCTTTCATGACCAGATAATCTGATCTCTAAAAAACGGTTGAAAACAATACAAGCAATGCCAATATGAACAATAACGAGATCGCGATTCGTCAACTTAAAGGCAAAGTGGTCAGCCTTGGTAGAACTAGGAAGTTTATCTGCTTGCGAGCTTCAAAGCAAGCGAACTAAATGTCCATACAACTACAAATGTGGCATCGATTGGACATAATGATGATTTTCGACATCTGTTCGTAAAGAGGGTCTCTGGCCGTCACGACGCAAAACATCTAAACAAACGTTAGAGATCGCCTAATTTTGAGATTTGTTTAAAGTTGATCCAAGTCGTCTCGTTAACTGAGATGGCTGCCACTAGTCATCTGTTCCGATTTCCTAATCTCTAAGTTCCACTATTCGTAGAAGAAGATTATTGATGTCGAATTTTTTTTTCAGAAGCTGTTTAACAGAGGCCCTCTCAGATCGAATTATCAGATCAGCATACAAAAAGACGTCTCAGATATTGGGCAATGAAGGTCATTGTAACACAGCAACTGGCGAAATTTCTAATGGGATCCGGGTTGTCCTGGTCTGATGAGGCAATGCAGTCCGTCTGAAGGATAAGTGATGGTCGATTGAGATCTATGGATAAAATCATTGATCCAGAAATTCCGAGACATTTACATCGTCCAGGGTACAAGGTGGTGCGACTCTACTGATTTGGGCTGGCATTTGGACCAATGGCCGCTCTGAACTTCACATACAGCAAGGAACCATGAATTCTGAACGCTATGTGAATGTTTTACGAATGAACATTGGCCAAATGACAGATCAACTTGGTGATCCATCGACTTGGTTATTTATGGATGATAATGTGACGTGTCACAGGAGTAGTAGAGTCAACTTATGCAAGTCTCAATTAGGGCTTAGGACATTATCTTGGCCAGCTCGTTCTCGCTGATCCTGAATCCCATAAGAAAAGTGATGTGGGGAGTATTCTATAAACGTAACGTTCGTCGTTCACAGTCTACCTTACAGATGGCGTATCACAAGCATTATCGGTCACTGTTATAAAAGAGAGTGGAGAAAGTTATGATCAGATCAAAAATCACAACCGATATTCATTTGATCGAATCCCAGAAATGTAGCTAGAACGAATTGGTAATCGTCATTGGACAAATAAAGGGTAAGGGCTCACAAATAAATATTAGCTTCTTAAAGAACCGATCTTACTGTATCATCAGGCATAATCAGATTATATAAGGACATTTAAAATTTATAATTAGGGACTATGAAAATATACATTGAAAAATTGCTTTCTGTATCATACTTATGTTTTATTTAGTCAAATTTTAGGATGATCCACTTTCTATGAAACGGACTGTATATACTACCGACATGACGCCCCTTTATAAGTGATGTGAAACAAGTTGGATATCAAAGGAATGAATATTTGCTAACAAGCATCGTAGCTAAGCGGAAAAAATTATACTAGATGTATTCATAGGAAATCTAAAGAACGTAAAAAAAAACAAAAAATAAAATTGAATATGGAAATGTCTTCAATAAAAAATGTCAAGAGATCTTATTGTGCTTGTCGCGGTTGAAATTTCATGTATATATGAATTCAATTTTTATTGGCATGAAATATTTTACATTTTCATCACTTCTTGAATACGATAATGGGGTGATAGTGGAACCCATTAACATCTTTCAAAGTTAATTGAAATAATTGTCTTTGAGGTTCAGCATGGAAACAATATTCGCGTATCGAGTTATACATTCAAACGCAAACATTACCGTCTCCAAGGTCTGTCATGACACAGGACGATTCCTGTAAAATAATATCATTTTTCTTCCTACATTATTACTATCATGATCAGTCAAATTTCCGCGGAAAATTTTCTTTCAAAATCCTGCAATCTGATGTGCATTATCTCGTACATTGGAAACAAATCCAACTGTATTCATCTCTACAAGTTCCATATCAATAAAGAAAATTCGAAAAAACTGTTTTACACAAAAGCGGGGATTTAAATAAATGCTGAAATTGCTACTTACCTAATATACTTACTCTATGATGCTACCACAGTAATCCTTTCATGAAACCGTGATACTTAGCTGATTCACTTTTACTTCGTATAGGCCCTACAGAAGAAGAAGCATTTAGCGAAGTGCATACCATGTATCTCTACCAGGGAAGTCAACAAAACACACGTATTTCATTTTTTATAAATTTTATGAAGTATCCTAGAAATTCGGACCCACAAAAAAACCCCGAGAATTTTGCAATCACCCAGAAGTCCAGAAGCAAATTCCATACAACCACGAACCTACCCGATCAAGAATTTTGGTCATATCCGGGTTCGCACTTCGTTCGCGCAAATTTCTACTGCAATGGGGGCGCGAAGTGTGAAGGGCTAATTGGGACACCTAAAACGGGACAGGGGGGGGACACCCCAACGATCTTCTCTCTCTGCTCATCACATAATCTTTAAGATTTGAAATTAATGTCAAGGAATTCCTCACAGTTCTTTTAACTGCTTCTCTGATTGGTTATTCGAATGCGACTCCTTATAATTGTCTAACCAGATGAACTAGACAAACCATCACTGCTGTTTCTGTAGAATACTAATGAACGAGGCCTTGTATCTTTCTGTCTTACTGTCGCGTCAAGCCGTCCTTCCCTGTAGGGTAACAAGTGAGTCATACCAAACAGTTCAATAGCTTTTAAGTGTACATTTAGGAAGGTTGGGGGCGAAAAAACAGATTAAACATTTATCAGGACATATAAATAAAATAGAGGATAGTTTAGTTAAGTGAAATGGGGTTCAGATATTGGGACACGGGAGAAAACGAAAACGTTGGCTGTCGCCACACTGTGCCCCCACTTAACGTTACTCTGACAATTTAAGCTCTCAGGTTAGGTTATTTCACAACAAACTTATCATGTTGTATTAAATTAAGAATTAACGAACGTTTGATTCTGAACCAACGAATTTGTGCCAATAAGTACAATAAAATTTAACGTAGGAGATATTATTCAGTTTATTAATGTTCAGTTACTAAATTTATCGATACACCGACATTAGTTTAAGTTAGATCAACAATGACTAGAACTTCTACATTTTCGGGAAACACAAAGCCCCAAGGAATGGAAGAATACCTGATAATATTTCGATTGTGTGTAGAAGTCATGCAAAAACAAACAACAAAATGTCCGACTTAAAATCTGCTAGCATGTAACTTATGGCCATAACACCAAAATCTAATCTAAGTGATCGCTATTTCGTTTCACAGAAACGCATATTCAGTAGTAGCCTACTACGGAGACGATTCTTCTTTGACAAATACATTTTTAAGGAAACTGAATGATCAGACTTTTCTTGGGTTTGGTACTGTATCATCTACAGAAAATTTGCGAGCGAAACGATCTTGCTGTCGTTCAGTATGATACCCATAATCCGGAGGTCATGGGATAGAGATAAAGCTGCAACGAAAAGGGACTGGTTATGTGGATTTCATCTCACGTAACCCCGAATGTTCATCATATGCTTCAGCAGGAGCAAACAAGTATAGCTAGAACAGCAAGGCTTTATGCAGTTTTTGTTGGAAATGTTTTTGATTAAACTTAAGGAATTTATACATCTCGCTATAGAATTTACTTCAGAGCTCAATGATGGAGACCGAGACCTTACTACTACTCAAAATCCAGGAAAGGTTTTTTGACCTGCCAGGGGCTTAGAAAACAAAGTTGGTAAAGTAGTCAGCCAGGAAACGCGGCAAAGTGTTACAGCTGTAGGGCTTGAGGGAAGCCGTCTGGGCTAATATGTGCTCTCCGATGTTAATTTTCCCCACGTGTATCGTTGTAAGACCCAAATCTTATCGGCAACGCCAAAACCGACTTTGGCAGCTTTCAATCGAAAGCCTTTATACCAACCAAAATGGATGGAAATGGCTGCATGATATCTTTCTTCAATGGCTCGAAACATTTTGTTGAATCTTGTGCGAACCGACACAAAATCCTCAACCAGTTTTGGTATGCTTTTGGGATAACCACAGAAGCCCCCTGCAGGTTGAAGCACTGACATCTGACAAAGAATCATTTTGAAATGTTAAGCTTCCCCACATTGCAGTCATAAGCTGCAACCTCTTGATAGATCAGTCTATGGGGCTCTTATGAGGCCTGTTTTTTACTTCAGGCATTGGTGACGGACTGGAATGTCAGTCAAATCCAGACAATGTGTTTCGAAATGTTTCGAGGTTAAGAAACGGAAAACGATTGTGGCATGTACTGTAACATGGTTTACAGATCCAAGACATATCGAACCGACATCGAGCAGTGCAGATGCCAAAAGACAAACGAAAAGGAACCGAAAAAAATAAACCCGCTGAAAAGAAATTTTCCACTACACTCAATAAAAAAGACAGGAAGTGAAATACGAAAGAAAATTATGTGCTCATGACGTTTAATAACTGTCCGCTGTTGTGTGACATAAAGAAAGCCTATCATTTTTAATCATGGTGCATTAGAGTTGTTTGCTGTGTGTGGAATGTTAGACAGTCTACGGTGTGTGGCTAACTGCTTTGGAAACGACAAATGTCTGAACCTACCGGATGAATTTTGTAGCTATGGGATCATATTGATACGAATACAGTTTGACTTTGTTAAAAAAGCATGTGCTTTTATTCTTATGTGCATATTTTATCACAATAAAGCGTATGTCGAGTTCTCAAAAATGTGGAAAATATCTCATTCGTAAATTTATAATAAATGCGTATGAATAGTTTTATGAAGCTGTTAGAACTCTCTACAATCCTCTTGGGCATGTAAATCAAAGGTAGGCCTATTAAACCGTCATTAAAAATACATCATGCAAGAATAAAATAGGTTAGAAATGTTGGTAGATAAGAATAATGAAAAGTTGTGGGCTCATGTTGGCAAATTAAGATCTTTAAGTTGACTGAAAAACATTATGGGGCAAGATTGGGAGGGCCACAAACCAAAAAAAAGCCCATGTCCCCATGTTTTCTTTGAAAACTCATTTTTTTTGAAAAAAGTAAATTGACGGCCAAAATTACTTTAGCTAACCAATTGGCTAAGTAACACACAACATTCAAAATTGACATATAAGTGCCTTTCTCTTGAACTACTTTTCCCTCGACAAAGGGACCCAATTCTACTGCATAAGATCATTTTCAAAATTAAGGACTTTCAAACTTTGCCTCACTCTCTCCTACCTGATTTTTAAGAAGTTGGCCTCAATATTATAGATGGTCGATTACAATTAGTTTAATTATATCAATCTTAATTGCACGGCTTCATGTACGCTGTATTATACATTAGCCACGACAGCTTAATCAATTTCATTAGTATTGATATTGCAATATCATATATGGACAATATTCAATATCTTGCATCTCCTGTCGGTCCGGGGATCGCTGCAAGGTCCGTGTCCTCTCGTCGCTCGAGTCTGATTCTTCGTTCATGCTCCTGTTTCAAACGTGCTTTGATGTTCGCCGCCATTTTATGCATTACATTTTTTATACATCGATGGATCTTCGCATCGGCTACTGGTCATCATTCAAGGTCTTATCATCACCGTTCCTCATTCTCCCTTGTAATTACGATCGGCCGCTATTGATTTCGTCTTATCTTTGGGCATTATCCTGCCAGTTTCCTCTCACGTTCTCCGTGTGAATTGTGCTTTACATCCGGCTCTACTTCGTCATCCTCCAGTGGTTGAGGTCTGTGTTGTGGAATTGCTGCGATCTGAACGTCAATATAATACGTTCGTGGCGTGAACATCTGCAACAGATATTTCGCGATTTTCGGTAGCAAGTCACTGCTATATCACTGAAGTGAGGCCTAGTGTCGTTCTGGGTCTGTTGTGCTAAGGCGCAGTCTCATGCTAAGGTGGGGGAGGTTCGAATCCTCCCGCTGGAGCATGTCATTTTTTTTTAATTCCAATTTTTCTGTTCTGTCAATTGGTTTCTGTTTCTAATAAACTAACTGGTGATTGCAATGTCCTGGAGAGAACATACCGCCTCAAGGAAGGACAAACCAGGTTGACCCAGGACTCAAGCGCCAGATCATACTCGAATACTATCTCAAGCACGTGCACTCAATTGGCTGATCTCCCAAAATCTTATTGTTTTTCATCTAAAAATGAAGATGGATTTCTATTAATGAGATCTGATAATAGAGAAAGATTCAACCAGAACTCTTTTCCCTCTCTTGACAAGGTCGAACATGCTGTCTTACGAGCGAAAAGTGACGCTCAAAATTTGTGTGAAAAGGCAAGGATAGTGCAGGATTACACAGAACTTGTTGGCGAATCTGGAATGGAATCTTTTCCCAGCATTTTTTTCTTTCTGTTTGAATTTACCAAAGAGAGAAAAAGTTTGTTCTGGCGATAGAGGGCTGAAAGTAAGATTCGGCAGGCGTCAGAATCTCATTTATCAGAGGCCTTGAGGAACACATCCACTTGCACAGAAATAGAGCGAAAAAGACTGAAGACGAGAAACAAGCTGCATAATCTTCTTTATCGACATCGCTACAAAGTTCCACAAAAAGTAACATAAACAAAGAAATAGAGAAAAAAAAAAAAAAGTAAAACGATAACACAACAAATATGAACCCTCTACAAGAGACTATACAAGTCAAGTTCCGATTTGTTGAACCTTTGAGAGAAGTTCTACCCAAGAAGAAACGTATCCAGAGTCAAAGACAACAATAGCGCAGAATGGGAAAAAGTCTCGAGTTAGAGGTGGTGTCGGGTCCTTACGATCTCCTCCCTCTCCATAAAATTGACAATTAATGTGGACGAATGGAAAAACGGACTTGAGTTGATCAAAAAGAAAGTCTTTCAAATCATTGCGAAAAAACACCTCTCTCTTATTCTAGGTATTTTTCCGTCAAAACTTTGACTTTAAACACCTCTGCAACCAAAATGAACAGAGACTTCATAAAGGAGAAAGAATGTGCTCGACATAAGGCGGGGTTTGAGTGGGAGAGGAATGTAGATCATCCGACGCGGCAAAGTACAAGTAGAGATGATGACTGCTCAAAGTTTCACTAAGGTTTTAGAAGTGATAAATTTTTCTTCCCTCCAATCGTTTTGGCGAATGTCGCTCACTTTACCCAAACTAGATGAAATAAGTAATTTGCATCATCAACAAAGCCGTCTGACTTGCTTCTCTGAGAGTGGCTTCTATGAGAATATTCAGAATAATTTGATCAGCATTTCCTGAGTACTGGGAACTCTTCGATGCGAAGAGTGAAGGACGCGTGAGGGGAGTTTGTGTATATATTCGCAATGATATCTAATCACAAGAAATCAGCATTCAGAAATGTGAAGACATTGAATGCATATGGTTTTTCAGTTGCCCTCGTACAAGATTGTTTGTTGGTCCTTTATGTTCCGCCTAGTCTTTGCCCACAATTACCTCGAGTATCATACAGTTACGTCGTTAATGCTGGGACTGTCTTGATTTCGGCTCCTGATAGTCGACTTGTCCATCGTTGGTGGACCTGAATCAATTGAAGACAGATGATTTCGAAACTTTTCTCAACGTGGACAAAGTTGTCAAATATCCTACGAGAGGTGACGCAATCCTCGATTTAAATTCTCATTGACTCATACAACTCGTTGATAAATACAGGGCCTGTGGTTGTCGGTCCAAGTTTTCGGCAATTCTGGATCACCGCACTGATCATTTTGAATCATTCATCAGCACGACTGCTCCTAAAGAGCCTGGTGAAGTTCTACGATCTTCGCCAGAACAATGTTGAAGCCATTTTAAATCGTTTGGGCTCTGTGAACTGGTATACTTTTTATAATAA
Organism: Prostheceraeus crozeri; assembly: GCA_907163375.1. Lineage (NCBI taxonomy): Eukaryota > Metazoa > Platyhelminthes > Polycladida > Euryleptidae > Prostheceraeus > Prostheceraeus crozeri. The sequence continues at coordinate 8,360 of CAJQUW010014268.1, forward strand.
TGAGCTGTACCGTAGACGAGTAGTGCTTCTACTTCCACGTGTTAGTCACACGCAGGCATTAAAGGAAGTCCTTTTTGTTTTCATTGAAATGTCACCTAATGTAAAGCCCTGGATGAATCCTCTGCTGTAGCATTTGATAATACTGCTCGGTTTGAAGCATATGCAAAAGGCAATACTCATTATACCCACCATTACAAAGCAAAATTCAGTCCGAGATTTCAAAGGCAAAAGACCGATGGATGAAAGCTATGATGAAAAAAAAGAATGGCTATTGGACATGCAATTATAAGAAGATTCTAAATGCTGCGTCCAAAGACAAATTTTTTCAAACAACTTTTCAAACTGAGGTTTCCTTCTCTGCAGGCTGCTTCAATGAGATTAACGATTCATGGCCGATATAGTTCTCTCCCCCGCTCCTGACTGGTCACAAATCATTGATTCGACCTCAGATTCTTTTTGGCATCCTGACATCAATGAAATGGGCCGTTATTTTGTCATTTGTTCCTCCTAAAAGACAGAAGGAAATCGTGTGGTAGTGACAACATCCCTCCTAACACTCTATTCGTCTTGCAGCCTCTTACCTCTCCTCGGTCCTTTGGACTCAATTCTATTTTCCCTGATCCATCGAAACCTCAGAATTCCCATCACTATGGAAAATCGCCCATATAAAACCTATTTCCCAAAGGGGGGGAAATGTCAGAGTATTGATGACCTACGAACCAATATCATTATTGCCTGTTTTCGTCAAAGGTTGTTTGAAAAATGTGTTGTCACTTTAGTCTCTATTCGCGACAATACTGTTGTCCCCTTTACAGTCCCACTCTAGGTTTGGATTTCGTCCTGGAGATTCGACTCTATCACTCTGGTTATCAGTATTCAACGACTTTGCCACAGAGCAGCTGGACAAGAAAGATTACTAATAGGAGTCCATTATAATATACTTTGATCTAAAATCGTTGCATTTGACATGCTTAAACACGAGCAGCTCATCCTCAGACACTTTGTGACGGAAATCTTCCTCCATCATTCATCTCGTTTTGGTGCGCCAGCTATGTGAAGGGTAGAAAACAGCAAGTGACTATTCAAGGATTTCACTCTCAGTTCATTAAGATACATAACATCAGGTGTTGCTCAAGGTTCAATTTCTTGCTCCCTACCTTTTCTCCACTCATATGGGTTCTCTTGCAACTGCTTCTCCTGGACGTATTGATGACCAAATAACGCTGGATTGATGTCGTGATAGTCCATTCCTTTTCGCGATGGCATCCTCTTTAATACCAAAACAAGGTTCCAAAGTGAAAATTGAAAACATTAAAGTTGGTGCGACAATCATTGGTCTGGAGTTAAATCAAGGGTAAAACAAGAGCTATGATGTGCTGCAGAACACAAATGAATGTATCAGTTTCATACTGCCCAATTTGGAACAATGTTGTGTTCAACGCTAAATAATATCTGTGTGTAACATTCAAATGATAGGTTAAAATGGGATTCTTCCTCATGCTGTCCGCGCGTCATTAAGGTTGGCCACCCAGCGCATATATCTGCTCAACGCAAGTAAGAAATGTCCAACATATGTCGCCTTGATATGCTCATGTCAGTCTATTATGCGTAGTGTAATCAGCATCCTTGAATACAACATCTCCAGTTTTTGTTGGACTTATTACCAAACGATGCTCTGAGATGTTTGGAGGAAAGTTAGAAGAAAGATGCCACCGAAATAAAATTTTGCGGTGTTTCATGTGAATGTGCAAAATTCACCCCATTGTATCCAATTCGCAGAGAATATAGGTCTTATCCAAACTGTTATAGTGACATGTTCTCCAAATAAGCACATTATCCACCATTTGTCCCCGGAAACTTTACCTCTGTTCGAGTGACATTTGGCCGCGATGAAAGCAGAACATACGAAGCGCCGCTCAACATCATTCGTCCACTTACTGTACTTCTCTCTGTATAATCCCGCCATGTACATTTGAATTGAATTCGACCCTTCCAGCGATTTAACGTTACTGTTCTTTTCTTTAACTTGAATTTTCTTGAAATAGTCTATCTTATTTTTTTCTGCAAAGTGTGATTTTCAGTCAATCGAATAAAACATATTCTATTCTAGTCTTATTCTATT
>CAJQUW010014269.1:0-16840 GCA_907163375.1 Prostheceraeus crozeri
TCCTCCATCCCGTACAGATAAAAATTGGTATGAATGTCATAACTATGAAACATTCGTAATGAAAACATAGTATGGGGAATTAAAATAACAAAGACGTATGTAACATAGTATGAAACATTACTATGGACATGTAACGCTCTGTCGGGGCCATCACCCTGGACAATACGTATGATTTCATACTATGCCCTTAAACATAGTATGAAACATATCTGATGGACATGTAACGCTCTGTCGGGCCATACCCTGGCATAGTATGATTCAATACTACTGACTTAATCATTAAGTATGAAACTTAGTATGAACGCATACCCTAAATCCATACTGAGCAAAATCATTTTCTATGAAATCATACCATGAAAAACAATATACGTATTCAAGAACCCAGACACACTGTGAAAACGTAGTCATTGAATCATTAGTATGGAACAGACGTTATTGAAGCCATACTATGAAACATAACTCTATGAACATGTAACGCCTCTGTCGGCCATAAACCCTAACATACGTACGATTCATACTATGGACTTTTACATAGTATGAAATAGATAATTATGAAAATAGTATGCATACTCATATGGCACATGCTGTGAAAATATGATTAAGAAACATAGTATGATAACAGACATACGAAACATAGTATGAGACGTACTAAGAGCATTGTAACGCGATGTCGTGCCATACGCTAGAATCATACAAAGAAACAATACTATGAAAATAGGTACGTATACTCATCCGTAAACAACGCGTGAGTTTTCAGAGTATGTTCCTGAACATAAAAATGACAACATAGATGCATACAGCAGTATTATCGTAGGAGAAGGGGGGGGGCGAAGGAATTTCATACATAAGCACATATGTTTTTGATGTTGTACATATATTCTATAACAAGCATGAATTCATTATTATATGCACCACTTATCATATGAATAATAACATGCATTCTGTATTCAATATGTCGTATTTTAATCTGAAAGGGAACAAAGTCAAAAGCTACCTTGTCTCTCCGGTAACATGTCAAAATGTAGCAAGTCAACCTGATTTAGATAGAGAACATTATAATGAGGAAGACAGCTATTAGCATCATTTTAAGATCATAATAATTACAATTTCTCATACGTTATAAATCACATATATGCATTCAATTTGTTATAACACACGTAACGACCCGTACCCATTTGATCAAAGATAAACATTTTTGTATGATTTTTTAAAATCAAAGTTCGAGTGAAGAGTGGACGGTACCATAAACCCTTAAGCAGAAGAAATTTAAAAAAAGAAGAAAGTGAAGCAAACTCGTTAGCATTCAGTAGCATAAACAATCTTAAAAGAATCCGTTACCGTTACCTGTAATGCAAGCAGCTAATAATAATGCTCCCATGTCAAGACAGTGTGAAGTTAATTGTTTTGACGTTCATACAAGTTCATTTATGCTTTCAATGGAAATAAACTAATGCTTATTATTAGAGAAGTGAAAGGAACCAGGAGCCTTCTGAGTTAGACTGGACAACCCTGATGGGCATGATGGAAAACTTCAGATACAATGACACAATAATAAAAGAATTATACACGTTTATGAGAAGGTGGCAATTTCTCAAGCAATAATAGGAAAGATAAATAATCAAAATAAATATCAACAATATTTTTCGAAACTAATTGAATTAGTTTTTATTGCTTTCATGAATCATGTTTGATAGAATTTATTATCTTAAATGTGTTGGTGTTCAAAATAACGCTTAATCAATGGCAACTCAAGGAAATTATATTAGTAACACTTTCATACTTAACTTTTAGATTACTCAAAAATGGACTTTCAAATTTTTACTGACATTGTAGAGATCCACACTACACATGAGACTTTTCAAAAGTAAACTCGTTGAATAACTAATTCTTTGAGCAAAAGAAAGCTACAAGACACGCTATTATTTCGTTTAAAAACAAGAAAAATACCTGCTCTTATATGCATGGTAATCGATAATCAAATACTTATGATATCATCATGTTATGTAAAAAATGGCATGTAGGTCATGCAATTATGAGATGAGAAGGATCCAACTCGATGAATTCTTGGTTAGACTAAATATACATAAATGAATCATTTATGCATTAAAAATAAAACAAAATCGATGTGTTGGGCATCATCAGTAGGTTTTCACTATCATTTTCAAAACACGTTGAAATATTGTGGAGATACTGTGGAAGCTCCATAAATATCATTATTGCATTAATAATCATAGGAAAACAATGAGTAATATTTCAGAATTGCATGCATTAAGTACCATACGTGTTTGATAAAATCGTCTCAGATGAAATTTTCATCTTGTAGCAAAGACGTTTTGCATAAAGTATCTGAAAAGCATGAACAATATATACATATATATGAAAGAATTTCATTATCACAAGAATCAGAACTATTGACGAATTCGTTATCTGCAAATAATGTCATCATATGTTAGCAAAATAGTTATTTAATACTAGACAAAGATAATTAAATGAAAAATAATTATTTCCAATGACCTGAGATAAAAATGGGTACGTCATTCATCAGGAAGTTGAACAGCAACATTATGAACATTATGAAACATATTCAACGAAAGTTATATTTGATATCACTCATTAATTCTGTATAGATGACTGATAATCACCAGCATCATTCAGCATGGGTACAAAATTCGGGTTACGCATCAAACATCATACTAGAAAAAATTGTCGCTACCCAACATAGATTACTCCTGCACAATAACATGTAGTATGTGTGTATACGGTATAAATTTAAATAATCAATTATGACTATGTTTCACAGTATGTTAATAAATGCGTATGCGAAATTCATACTTATGCATACTATGTTTCATATTATGATAATGCACACATATGCGTAATACATTTTTATTCATAGTATGTTTTATAGAATGTGAAGACATACGTATGCGCTATTCATATTTATGCATACTATGTTTCATAGAATGTCAAGACATACGTATGCGCTATTCATATTTATGCATAATATGTTTCATAGTATGTTAATACATACGTATGCGCTATTCATACTTATGCATACGATGTTTCATAGTATGTTAATACATACGTATGCGCTATTCATATTTATGCATACTATGTTTCATAGTATGCTAATACATACGTATGCGCTATTCATACTTATGCATACTATGTTTCATAGAATGTCAAGACATACGTATGCGCTATTCATATTTATGCATACTATGTTTCATAGTATGTTATTACATACGTATGCGTTGTGATACTATTTTTCATACCTTTTCATACTATGATTCATACGGACTTATTTCTGTACGGAATCAGGTGAGGTGCCTAACAGATTGGGTTAACTCCGACTGTTGATGGTTGATTACTTTATGTTCTCTAAGAAATCCGAATCAAGTTGTGTGAGAGAGAATCCGAAATAACTTCTTTCCAAAATATTGCATTGACACAAGTACTCCTATTCAAATTCAGTAATCGGCATGAACAAAGTAAACACTTGCTGGAAGAACCGCTGCTTCGTGACACTTGCCGCCATTCTTTTCATTATCTTTGTAAGTTGAATTCTATAAAAAAATCGTTTCCTCAATTCAATCTCTACGACTTTTGGTTTTTCCACTGCTTTGAAAAGTGGAGGCAAACTTTCCCTTTCATGAGGCCCACACCGACCATTCAATTTCACATTTGCATTTGTTCAAGTAAAAAAAGAACAAATCGCATTTCTAAAGCGCGTCTCCCGAATCGCAACAGATTGGTGTCTGCATCTGTTCCGCAGACACGGAGAAAAATATATTCCGCTTTTAATTCTTGGCTATTCGTCTAATTGAAATGGAGTTTCCAATAACACGACTCTCTCGATACTTTCTGACTGCAGCGGTCTGCGAGAGGAAGTGGGCTTGGCTTTGTGATCTTTTGGCCGTGTGTTTGAGTCCCGAGAATGTCATTCAACTGTGTTAGTTCCGTTTAAGCCACCGGTGGGGATGCTGTGACGTTTAAACTTCTTTACTTTTCATGATTTCATTAATATTCTTCAAGTCGACTTGTATCAACACGTCTCTAAGCAACAGATAAACGCACTTACTCTCAATAACAAAGGGAAATCCAAAAGAAAAATGTCGATCAAATAATTCTTGTTGTTGAGATAAAATGACATTTTACAATTAATATAGAAATAAACAAATTAGCTGTGTTCCAGGTCAAGGTAGATTTCAGTGTAAGAATAATTAGAATCCTTTTGCAAATGCCGCTCGAAAGAAAGAGCTTAAGATAATACTTATCATAAAGTGTAATATTTATTTTCCTCGCTTAAATTCAGTGGACCAAAAGACTGTTTTAAATTGTTTAAGATAGAGTAATATGACCTTTTTGCTGAATTACCACGAGTACTGTATTATTACGGCTGTTTTCGTGTTTTATAACAGCGCAAGCTGTTTATGGATACCATCGATCTAGCGAGCAATCAATCCGGTCAGAAATTCCTATATACAGGTTGAGAGATCGACATACTATGATAATTCATGAATTTCAAGCACGATTTTTATTTTATATCCCTGCTCCAGCCGAAGCACAAAGCCATACAAGCAAGTGAGGGACGGGGCAATCCTCACACACTCACACCTCCCACCAGGTTAAGTTTAGTAGCCTCAAATGAGAGTGGTGATACCTCTTGAGGCGGACAGACTCGAACCCTGGACCTTCTGTACCTCCGAACCGGAGGGCGGCCGTTAACCAACTGAGCTATCCCACCACCCAAGAGGAAAACCCGAAAGTGTAAAGCAATACCAGACGCCTGAACAAGGCAAACTCAAGTTCACTCACCTTCTCAGTCCACCCAACCTCTGCATATTTGCATCAACCATATCCATTAAAAACAGCGTCCATTTGTTATTAGAAGAGAGACCTTGGCAAAGATCATCTCGCAACGATAATTTCGTGAGGAATGTGAGACTGGCCCATCCATTCCACTGCCACTTTCGGAACGGGTCGCTGTCTTTGTCACGAACACTTCGCCGAGCAATGCTGCACATCAGGTCCGATAATTGATGCCAGCCACGGCCAGGCGCACCAGGCTAAAAAAGACGGTAATTTCTGTAGAGTACTACTTAAAACAAAACAAGCAGTAGTCATTACCTGAATGGCAATTGCTCGCAGCAGACAAAGAATAATTTGTCGCAACGGGCGAAGGCATTTTTCTGTCACTACATCCAAGCCTTCGTTAGAGGTGGGTAAGATCAATGGTTGACTATCATCGGAAAGTGAGATTGCGCTATGCGACCCAGTGATGGCTTGCGAGCCCACAACTGTATCTGCAGTCGATGCATACAGCGGTTCTGCCAATTTCAAATCGTACATACCTTCTCGGCCCATCCTGAGAAAAACAGAAATAAATATTGTATCTTTAATTGATTTAACAGTCGTGAGGATTAAGGGGTTTTTTGAATTACAGATTTGAACAAGTTCGATCTGGCGTTACTGCCATGGCATGTCGGAATTCACTCTCATGAATACTGACTGAGATGTCTCCTCTCCAAACCACAAGCACGCAGCTTATCTATAGTCTGACCCATCACCATTTAGTGCCTCGCCAACGCAAGGCACGCAATTTATCTGCATTACAAGAAGCAAGTGGAGCAAATTTCATGCATGCATTACCTATCTACAAGAGATTGCAAATGCAGCGAAAGTTTATTGTCTGATATCACCACATATTTAGTCTACGTGTGGCAGACACAAGTATCGCGATACACCGGTTTTATACGCAGCATTTTAACCGTACAGAATACTTCTTTATAAATACACTAGGGTTAAGCATCAGTACCAGACATCATTTTAGTTTCGAACCCAATCGATAAAATAGAAGACCCAAGGAAACTAGACTATCAGTCCAAAATACAAATATAGAAATCATCGGATAAATTGATGACAAGTTCATTCGTGTGCTGATCTGATTTCGATGCATTGAATGACTGCTCATCATAGAAAAGTAAAAAAAACAAAGATTGAGCAAGTTCTAGAAAATGCTTCTATGATATCATGATTCCATCAAAACATCTGCGGAAGTTCAATGTGAGCCGACCCAGGGTTAGATAAAATTGTCGGAAATTCAATATTTGTTTTTCTCCGCATTTTCACGATTATTGGTCAAAGAGGGTCAGTACTTCATTATCAGTGGTAGACAACGATGTCGGGGCACCGACAATCAGTGATAACTTGTCTGACCGACAAGGAATACGGAGAAGAAACAAACGATATATTTTCCGGGAATTGTCACATCTCTCAAACTACCTAGTCAATTATGAATGATCAGATCGAGTGAGTCTAAATGATATATGTAGGAAATAGTAGGATTTGTTTTCCATTAGAAGGAACTAATTATATTCCGATTGGACAGGATGAAATTGAAAGTATTATCAGATAGATGGAATCTAATATTGCTAAATTGCCCTGGAGCCTGTCTCATATCTTTGAGGATGTTTTTGATTGGCAATGTTAACAATATCGCTCAATCGGTGTACTTACTTGAGTTCAGAATATGAACTATATGCTCAATCTAAGTTTGAAGATCATTGTGCAAACAAGAGAAGGAAGATGCTCGACTTCCTGATTTATAAGGTACAAGTTTGGATATCCAAGGTGCTGAGACTTCGATATGAGGACATAGGAGTTTTAAGTGAAATAATTGAATATCATGCCACTTATGCCGTGCTCCATGATGGTTGAAGAATAAAAATGTAGTGAAACAAATAAAATCACAATGCGATATATTTGTTTTCTTATTTCTATTTAGTTAAATACTTAATGACTGCTCAATGCTTACTACTTAATGCTGACTGCGGGTAACTCGGATATAGCGGTGCATTAAATAGGAAGCTGTATTCGATTTAAAAAGGATACTGCTGATGATTCTGACGCTTTCTGACACGAGACTTTACTGACATATCTGCCAGTATTGCTATGTCTCGAATTCTGTGAGAAATTCCTCAAAGTACTTGGCTTGCTCATGTCCTGCAAATTTCACAACGAAAGCAACAAAATAAGCTGAAAAGATTTTATTGCTGTACACACAACAACGCAAACAATTAAACAAAATGCGATTTGTTTTTTCTAATCAGAATGGAAGTGGTGAACATAAGTGGTAAATTACTTTAATAAAAGATAACAAAACTATTGAGATACATACATATATCTGGACAAATCAAAGCATATACATATTTAACAAAATATTATATTTAATCTGAGGACAAAAAGTCTAAGAGGCTAAGAGAGTCTAAGAGTCTCCGGTGATCACTTCCTCAAAAAGTCCACTGTTGCCTTTTTGAATTCGTTAAAACAGAATCAGTTAATTGTACACCGACTCCCGTCTTATTTATCAGAAGCACTTCGAGGGTAGGTACGGACATAAAAGCTCGGGATTCAGTCCTAACTTTTCTGACCATACTGAAAATTCGTTCTGAATCAGCATAACCGGGCTACATAATGATTAATAAAAGACATCAGCGTGAAAAGACAATGCCACTAAGAAATCCACAAACTTCATCATCATGCATGCTTCCTTATCTTAGGATTGCGCGCGCAGCGCAAATTTTTGAAATATGCGTTCTTAAACGATCTAGAATCCATCTTAGGTTCATAAATTCTAAATCCGGGACAGAATTTTAACTTTTCCGGGACATCCGGGACAGCTCCAAAATCCGGGTCTGCATTGGTGTAGTGCTTGGCCTAGCGATCTTTTGGTCGAGCCCCGAAAGCGTCATTGGAAGTCGGCAGGAAGGGCATCCAGACTAAAAGTGCTAAAACGCTCCAGAAAAGTCTGACTACTACTGCACCGTCCAAGACCCCAGAATGGGGAGTAATGACGTTAAAACTGCATCATTTCGACGCGATGTAACTGGACTTAACACGCGTATGCCACAGCTGTCTTCGATGCATTTTTAAGCTGAAATTCATAATTATTGCCACCCGAAAACCGCAAGAACATAATTTAATTTTGATAAATTCTTCGAAGCCTTATTCCAGCAAACTAACCGACTATTGCCTCTCTACGTCATCGCAATCAATCAATTGAGATTAGTTACGTAGCAGTGGCGATGAGTGTGTGTTTCTCCGTCAAAACATATGCAAAGTTCCTATGTTTTTCCGAAGTTTCTAATTGGCTTCTCAAATTCTCATCCTTCCTCATCGTTTAATCCAGGAACACAAACTTCACATGTGCATGAATTTCCGCTTAACCAGATTCATTTTGAAGATCAAAGTTTGAAAAATTAGAAAAATCTGGTAATGCGACACATATGTTCTGATTAGGGTTGCAAAGCGAATAATCGTTTAATCGCTTCAAATACTTAAGAAATGCATTTAAGTGCAGGCTTGCGATTAATCGTTTTTTCTGCATTTCCATTCTAATGCAAAAATACTTTTATAATTTTAATGATTCTTTAGATAGCAATGTTGATGAATGAAATTTCTATTAAGTTGATCAATCGATTATTCTATCAGTGCGCTTCGTGTGAAGGTTGGAGTTCTCCAGTACGGAACAGAAAGGTGTGGTAATGAATGACTCACTTGTGATTCGGTGACTACGCTAGTCTTCTGGTAGCATTAGACTGCACTGATATTCCATAAAGCGGTCTCAAGTAAGGGTAATTAAAATGAATGAAACTAGGCCTTTATGCACAAATCAATGCAAAAGAAGAAGTGATTGTGTATGGGAATAAAAACTTAACAATTCCTTGAGAAGCAGTGATAGTTTACATAATAGCAGTAATACTGTCATCTAATATATTAATTGTAGATATTGAAATTATATAAGAAATTAATCCCGCGATTAATTGTTTAATCGCATCGATGTGATTGCGATTAAAAGTCATCCCTAGTTCTGATGTCAGCAACATTTTGTTTTTCGTCTAACAGAACTGTTTAGTTCTTCTTGAAGATCACTTTTTCAAGAGCTCAGTTTCTCAAGATGTGCATTCACTTGTCTACTTTAGAATCAGGCTCTGATCTGAGGAACAGAAGATTTTCATTTTCTTGTTTCGTTTGAGTAACGATAATTGACAAGATTAAAACCACTAATAAGGAAACTGTTGCCATCCAACTTCCATTGTTCATCGTAATGCTTGAGCGGTTCGGCTTTGAAAGAGTCGATGCATTTTGGCATCACAGAAAGAGCTGATTTTCCTATTTGGAAGTGCACATTGATACATAGCTTCCTATTGAAGAACGTTGTCAACAGCGTCCAATCCATCATGTTATTCTGTCAGTTCCGTGTCAGATCTGATGATGCGCAGGCATTCACTGCGATGAGTTATCCATTACTCAATTTTCAAAGAAAATTGGATTAAAAAATGAAAAACCAGTAACTGCAGCTATCTGGCACTTCTGTATCATTCCATACTGAAAATGTGTTCAAAACAAAACTAGAGAGCATCGAATGTAATGGCAACTGACGGGAGATGAACAATTTGTCGGAAAATGAAATTTTCAATTCAAAAATTATGCTGAAGTTTCTCTTCATTTGCGCCAAAACCTGAGAGCATATGACCTTTTATAAAATATCAGCCGATGTTTCGGGTCTAGACCAATAATATAACATTTGCAATTAGCAAGATAGTGAAATTTGGACGGGCATTCATTAAATATCTCTTTAAGCACACTACTGGCAAATCGCCTAAGTTAGTGCTGCTTTTATTAATAATTGCAGGCGCACTAACTTAGGCGATTTGCCAGTAGTGTGCTTAAAGAGATATTTAATGAATGCCCGTCGAAATTTCACTAACTTGCAAATTGCAAATGTCAAATTTACCAGGCAACTTTAAGTACAGAGTTGTGTCGATGTTGAGAGATGTGAACTAGGCCTGCTGATGATTCTTGATATTGTATGAAATGGCAGCTATTCAGATATGTTCCCATTTTCAACTGAGGATGCAACTCAATACTTAATTGGTCTATTCGCAATAACACGATGAGCTGAATGGACATTTATATAAATAATTAAAACGGTCAACGGGTTTGTATAAAAATGAAATCAATACGCATCTAAATTAACATCATTATGATTCTAAATTAATGAATACTTCAATGCATAGAAATCTGACACTGTAAGGACTAGAGCGGGCAAGTATGTTGAAAACAATGCTTCGTTGTGGACAGCTGTTGGCATGACAACGGTACCTCAACGATGTGGTTGACATTGGGAGCGCATCAGCAGCTTTTTAGCTTTGTAAAGATTCTCGTTTATCATCGTTTCTCTCTGTAAAAGTACTTTTGGTAAAAAAAACTTACAGGTAATCGCCTAACAGAAAGAAACTGCTAATGTTACAGGTTTCTGTTATTTGCTTCTTCTCAAGATCTAGCAATCGGTGCATAGACGAGCGGCTGAAATGATCATCAGCAAACCTTCAATTGTCGAACAGTGGCGGTGTAAGAAGTCACATCCCACCGTGTTCTAATTCACTTGCACCGACAGTTGTGACTGAGAAGTACTTATGACAAATGCGACTTCTTTACAAGTGTGATGCAGCACATTGAATCAATTTCTATGTAATTGCAGAGCTCTACCTACAATTCAACAACTAGAGCCAAAAATGAAAGAGTTTCAAACATAGACCTTTTCTTTTAACTTCGTTCCCTGATACATAAGGGCAAGATGAACATTTCAAAGATTGGAAGATCCGTCTGAACTGCTGATATCCAAGCAGAAAAGTTCTTATATTACGATGTCTACAGAGAAAACATTTAGAGGCGTCCTATAGTTGTTCATTTTATGTCATAGAATTCCATTCTTTCCATTACAGCACTAACAACTGAAAGTTAATCATGAAGTTAGCTACAAAAAAGAATAGAAAACACAACAGAGAGATGGACAACACTCGGATAAGTTGACAAAGAATGCCTTCTACCTAAGTCACAGATTTACGGCTAAATGCAGCAATCTTGGGTAGAAATTGAGCTTTATAAGTCTATGAGAAAAGGACAAATCAATTAGACAACGAAATTCTGCCTGTCGATAGTTTAGAAACGGTTTCAGAAATCATTGGTCACGCGGTTCGATATCTATGATTCATACAACTCATACATCGACGAAATGATGTCAGTTTGGCAGAAAACTGTGGCGACAATTTGCTAGAAGTGCAAACTGATTCAAAACAATGGCACATCCAGTGGGCAAAAAGAAATTTTTAATACCTTGCAGAGATAGGAAAAATAGTCGTGCGCCGCTTGCGGATTGATGTGAATTGCTTGAAAATGCACCGATCGCAACGATTCCTTCAGATTCGAAGAATTCAGATCATTGCGCAAAAGTTTTCTCGATAATGTTGAGCCCTCCGATCATTATTAAAAAAGTTAGCAGGCGCACGAAAAAACATTCACAAACTTCTCTGTAGAACTTGACATCGACTGTGTCGATTGTGACATCGAGTGCCGGTTGATAACAGTCACTGAAATGTCGCACAATTTGGCGCGTTTAATGTTGAACTGGCTGCTCATTGTTCGATTGCTATGGTATTTAGTCAGCAGATTGTGCCACTTCAATAACGTTACATGTTCCAATGCTTCCCTTCTAGTCAAACAGAAGAAGAGACGACCTGTCTAATTCTGTGGTAACACCACTCTCAATCGCTGTTGGAGTAACCTTTAATTCTCACTAACTTAACGAACTAACTTAACTAACTAAGCGAAACGTCGGATATCTATGTGTTGGTGACACGAATGAAGCAGTTTCCTCACCGATAGGAGTTGGTGCCTGCATTGTCCCACTGAACACGAACCCAGCCATCTTCACCTAATTCTCCGATTACTGAGCCGAGTGATGGCGGGGGCCCATCTTGGTCTCCCCATTTCCAGTCCTGTCCTCGACACACGCGCGTCCCAATCTTCATCAGCTGAGCCATCTCAGAGCCCGTCAGACTTCTCTTCGTAGCAGTCGCCTCCTGAAAACAGCTCATTCAAAGCGATTCTCTCAAATCCTGGAATCACAGTCAAACTTACATCACTTTGAATGATTGGTTCAGGTTCCAACAGCAGCAATTTCTCTTCATCTTCGCATCTCTGCTGTTTTCCTTGTTTGTCAGCAGCCGCGGGAATTGGATTTGTCATTCTCAGCAGATCTTGCAGCCATCCAGCACCGTTAGAGCGCAGAAAGTTGTCAGATAGACGATGATCCGCACATAGTCTGATCAGTAAATGCAAAAGACAGATGTAAAATCGTCCAGACGGCAAATGGGCCATAGATAGCGGACTCTGAAAACATCAATGAGATTCGAATAAATGTACATCACTGATAATCATTTATTAACACAACATGCTGCCTTGCACAGTCTCAGACTCAAGCGCATGAAACACCAAAAAATACAAAATAAATAAAAATAATGAGCGAAAGGTAACAATGCTAATTGAAATCTAGAACACTTTGGCATACTGGTATCCCAGGAAGGAATTTAGATATTTTCTTTTATGCAAGGAAGTGTTAATATACACTCATACATTTCATCACCTTGTTTTAAATGTGTGTGATGAACCATGATTAAAACAAGATTATTGTTGACTATCTTTTAAGCCATTTTGACAGTAATACGGTTTATTTTATGTCGGCTAGAAACCTACTGATATTTCTAAAAACGAGACATCTTAAAAAATAACCGAAAACTTTCAAAACTCAGTCATGTTTCTCAACCTCTTATACACATTCATGTAATTGATACTTGTAATTGATTGAGTCTCTACATTGTTAGCGTATGTCACACGAATGTTCAGACTTCGTACACGATATCCAGTTACGTAGTTCTACTAGCATATCATTAAGCAGTAGTAACTAAATTCCGAAAGATTTAAGGAAATATGTGAATAAAAATATATGATTAAAGCAGGGTGGCGGCCAAATTTCAAGCCTCAAATTCCCGGGCGATTCCCGGGCTGTTTTCCCGAACCTCCACCCTATTTTTCAGATTTACCAGATATGCCATTCCAATTGCACCGCTCAAAATTATCTGGACACTTCTTTAAACTATCTTTATCATAAAATTTGAGACATTTCCTGTTTGAATTTTGAAACTAAATTTTGACGTATTAGATAATGAACGATATTTGACTTTACGGCACTCGGTTATCGAAATTTTTGAATTCTGTGAGCGCTGGTTCTTAAGTTTATAAGCATGACCTTTTCCTCAATGGCCTGCACCTAATGAACTGCTTGGGATCTGAATGATTTCATGATTCAATGATTCATTTTCTTTATACGTATTTCAGTACGTCCTCTATACTAGAGTAGGTTACTCTATGTTGTCAGTATTAATTTATATTCATTCGTTCGCAACTTTTAATTACCTAATTATTTACAGGATTCTCCACTAGGGTAGTTGTTTAACTTTGGCATCTTCCGTTTCCTGGATCCTTCGAATTTTTTTGACCGTGTTGTGTCTTGATTCGATTCATATCGACAGAAAAGGTAACTTCCTGAAATTTCCAAAGATCAAAAATTCTTCATTTTCATCATCTGATTCATAAAATTCTAGAAAGTTGTATTCCGCCGATTTATTAGACTGAAATGATCATACATGTTAAGTTGAAGCAACAACTATGATATCAAAATGTACATGTTGATGCAATAGCACGTTGACACCAAGCTGTCAAGAAATGTCACCACAGAAGGCAGGAAACTGCCATACTGGACAAAGACCTCAAACGCCACTTGTTCGTACGATTCGCGGGACTGAATAGAATAGGACCGACGTTCCTCTGCGTGTCGTAAGAGGCGACTAAAAGGGGCCTTTTGCCGCTGCAGCTCTGGTGTCGGCAGTTTGATGTTTTATTCTCATTGCCTTTCCTCAGTGGCTATACTAAGTTGAGTTGTTGCTCGGGATCACTGACTGCCGTAACTTAGCTGTTGGGATATGCAGACAAGTTCCTTGATCTTCCTCCCCTAAAGGTATAAGCCGGGTATTCTGGCTATGACTCGTTCAAGGTCCCCTCAGCGATGGCCCGCCCGAACCCTCTTCGGAGGGGTAGGAGGGTGGGGTTAAAAAAAAGGCCATTTTGTGGATCCTGCCTCCGAGTTTATTGATAGTCACCCTGTTATGACCAGCCTTTGTCTTCGGCATGGGCAGCACCCCAGTGGTATCGGAATGGCCATCTCCTCGCCAGCAGTAGGCATGCGCTTGCCTGCCTGGTTGGGTGTTGTGTCGCTTCGTAATTGTCTTGATACGAAGCCTTTCTAATCTGCCGGACGGAGCCGGGTAAACAAGGAACAAACCGTAAACGCCAGAAGTACTCCAACATATCATCCTTTTTGTATGATAAGTTTGCTTAGAATGCAATGGACGCATGGTAACCGGTCTTCTGTCAAAATTTGTGTCTGAATGGTTTCCAGCAAAGTCAGATATAATACTTGAGAATTCAAGGGTAATTATGATCTTCCTTAATTCAAAAGATAGCGATGGTGGTGCAAATTGAACCTAACGGTCAAAAATTAAATGATAAAAAAGTTAATGAGCAACAAAATTAATCAGTTAATGGAAAAGAAAAATATCTTTGATCATCAGCCAAGTATGAAAAATGAAACTCTTCTATCATTGTAAAATCATTTAGGACCTCATAAAATCAGTTCACGGCAACAAGCCACTGGAATCAGTGTCTGATCAACCTGTGCTTGATTCAAAAGATAAATTAAGCAGCTATCATGCAAGATTAAATGTGCAGGTCTAATTAAGTTTAATCAAAAAAACTTGTATGGGCTCTGATTACTTAGAAAACAATAGGCTATATCAAGTATCAACACCTTTTTCAATAGGCTATCAGCTAAATCCTGTATCTCTTGAATATTAAAGATTTTATTTGAGCGTTCCGAATTAGTAAGTCGGTTTGTACTTTAAATTTTACTTAATTTCTTTCTTAGAATGGTATTTATTGATATATTTCCCCCCGCAGTTTCTGGCATTGAAGTTGACGCAGCAAGGAACGAAAAATCTTCACCGCTGGAAGAAGCTCCAAATGGTTACATAAACTAGCGACCCCCAGTCCATTTGGAAGGCTGCGGTCCATACATAAGCCACATTGGTTTGGTTGCCTTCTTGTCTTGATTTACTGCAAGGCTTCGAACTAATCACTTAGCTTCAGGCTGTTGATTTTCATTCGAAAATGCCAACGAAAAATTCTAATACACTTTTTGTTACTGGACAACGTTGGTAGAATTTTGGTTGGCATCATTTCAGATTGATATCCTATCCTCAAAATTGGGTGAGGATGTGTAGGTGTAAAAGTATGTAAGTAAGCCAACAGTGCTAAATTGTTGCGTTTTCTCAACTCAGACGTTTTACTGCTCAAAAAAGCTTTGAGGTTGTAAAATATCTTACATTACATCACGAATTTTAATAATGTGAAGCTAAAATGTAATTTATGTATGACTTTTTAGCACGGACTCACAGCTTTAATTACACTACGTGTATCACATAGAGGTTGCATTTTAATTTGCCATACTGCGAGTCTGTTACAAAATCTCACGTAAGCACGTTTCCAAAACACACAAAAAATAAACGACTTTTTCGCGTAACCTTGGTCGGTAGGTTACGATGTTTATACTTGTATGCAGGAATTATAGAGTCAACTCTAAAATATTTTTTTATGTTACACGGACTTCGATGTGAATAGCCACTAATTGTTTTTATAAGATTTAACGTTACTCATATTTTAAACAACACTTCTTCATTAGTGATTTCACAATAGCGACGCGTCAACGACACATTACCATCGCCTCATAGGCATCATTGGCACCGTCATGTGGAAATGAAACAAATTCATGAAGTCATGAATATTTCATCCAGATGTTGTACAAACATTTATGTTTACTAGGTTGCATCAATTGAAATAGTGGACTTAATAAATTATATTAATAGCAATTGAAATCAATAAATTATGCACATTGAACTTAGTGGTAAACTATCAAAAAATGGCATTCCCGGGCTATTTAAGGGCTAATTGACTATTTCACTAAAATTTAAGGGCGATTCCCGGGCCCCAACAAAATTCCCGGGCTGCCCGGGCTCGGCCGCCACCCTGTTAAATACATGAATATATTATACCGGTGTATATAATATTTCTATTTAATATTTTAATAATTATTACTTCAAAATCTCACATTATTATTAATCCAAAATGCTCAAAGTTCATAGCAATAAAAGCAAGCAGCAACAGAGAAATCATATGAAGAGCTTGGATTGGACAGAATCTGTCTGGACCTTTAGGGACGATCTTTGCATCCGAATATGAAGCATTTCATAGATCTGATGATGATATGCAGAGGACTTTTACATAGCACTCGAAAGTCCCTTAGTCGTAGGCCTACTGTGTTCTATATGTGCAGCACCATCCTATCATTAACCGTCATTATCCATTCATTAACTTGCATAAATTCATGATTATCACGGTCTTCATGCCATCATCACCGCGTTCTCTGTATGAGAAATATACGTCTTGATATTTTGTTTGAATGCACCTTAATGCGATGGTCGCCCATAGTGAACTTTTTGTTCCTCTGCCCGTTGAAATAGATGACGGGTTATAAATCCTATAGTTGTGATACTCGCAGAATATGATTATTTATATTTTTTACGGATTTTACGTCACTTTTTACCCCTACTGGGGCCTTGGACGGTGCTGACTTAAGTCAGACTTTGTCTGGAGCGTTGTGGTGCCTTGTAGTCCGGACGCCCTTCCTGCCGACTTCCAATGACACTTTCCGGGTTCGACCTCTGGACCGATGAGATTCGCTAGTCCAAGGTACAAGCAACCACCGTGCCACGGACACAACACATGGAAGGTAGATGTGGGTTATTCATAATTCTGCTTTAAT
>CAJQUW010014270.1:0-14914 GCA_907163375.1 Prostheceraeus crozeri
ATTACCTCTTACCCTCACGTTAATCGTGTGTGATTTCTCCTCTTACTAACCGTATATGATCACTTAATCGTGTGTGATCTCTCCTCCAAAGCGCATAAAATCGAAAGCGTACTCATATTTTATGAAGAAGGATGGGGATTTTCCTGCCTGATAGAGACTGGAGAAAAACCGTGTGAAGCACACATCAACAAGATGGGAGTAGCCGAGTCGCATACATTCAACTTAAAGCGACATTTGATAAACTTTCATCGAAAATGATTGTTGATACAGCAATGATCACTAAAGAATTCAGTGTTGGCAACCCAATAATACCCATGGGTTTTTTGGGGTTTTAATCCGTAAAAATTTTTTTTTGGGTTTTTTGAATTTTTTAAAAATTTTTACTTAATGACATTTGGATTTTCCCAATTTTAGTTGACTTTGATAGAACTATATATCTTATTTAAATTAAGTTTATTTGTAATGCAATATAACTAAAGTAGACCTATTCAAAATTAACGAAATGACAATTGCAAGCAATTACAATAACAATTACCAACTTTTTGCAACTTTATAATTACAAGCAATCGTCAAAATCTCTGAGTCCATCGTCCATGTGGTCCACCTGGCCACGAAGAAGCTTAACAATTTTTACCATCTTTCGCCACTTTCGCTATTTCCGAGACGGCTTCTTGCTTTGGTCTACATTCGTCCGTAGAGGCTGACGTCTCTCTCCAACGGAAGCCGATGAGGCTGGGCAGAGATGAACCGTCTCGATTAGTTCAAGGATAGCACGTACCAGGATCGGTAATTTGGCTGGAAGTTTGAAGGACCCAACGCCCAGAATTTTGCTGGGAGCATTTTGACTCGCACGCTGCCGAATGCATGGTTCGTGGGGAAAGCGTCCTCGTCTTGCACTTCAAAATGGTTGCAAACGCTGCCAAGAGGCCACGATCCTCCAACCAAGCACAGGAGGCCTCAAGTCTTCATCTCCTCATTGACATAGCTTGACATGCTCGTCATCGCCGGTTAGAAGCGCCAGGACATGCGCCGGAGTGCACGCCTTGTCGAAGCGTTTCTTAAGCGTCCGCCTTCGTTTTGTAAGGGCATCTCGATGTCCTCACACAACTCCGATGGATGTGTATATCATTAAAACTATTTAGAAAAATTGAAAGTGATCCGAATCACATTTTGCGAGACCTTCCAAAGAAATCTGTGCGGTCAAACCGGTACATTTACCCATGTGTTCGAATCGAAAAATATAACCGGTCCTTTTTCCCTTTTTTATTACAAATATTGTAGTGCCGATCATACTCATGGTATGCACTGTTAGAACTTACTTTTTCTCTTGATGTGATCTTATCTTTTGTATTATATACTTCACTAAGTGATTGTATTTGAATGACATAGCAATGTACGATTTTTCATTCTTTGAAATAAAAAAACGCTATACTACAACTCAAGCCAGCATCCGCAAGCTTCTGCTAGGGGAACAAGTGTCGCCGTTGAATAAAGTTTCGGGGTCCTTGGCTGTTTTAACGCTGCCAGACCTGTGTTGACATTTCGCACTTTGAAAATCCCAGTGTCGTCACCAAAAGACAAAGTTACAGTGAAGGTCCAACACAACGTGATCTATCAATTTGAGTGTACTTGTGGTTGCAAGTATGTGGGCCGAACTGAAAGGCGTCTTGGTGATCCGCATAAGTGAGCATGTGCCAAAATGGATATCAAATGAAAGTGCGCTGCCCTCCGAGATCACTCGAGTTCCAAATAGTGCGATCACACGACATCTTCAAGTTTGTGACTGCTGTATAGTGTATGCTTGTAATCGCTTCAAAGTTTTATTTACCTTCTCAGTGGCGTCATACTTTACGCATTCTAGAGTCCCTGTCTATCAAAAGAAATTGTGCCCCGGACTTATGTACTCAAAAGGAATTTGTGATTGATTTGGCTTTTACCACTGGTGATATCCATAATGCTCCGTCCATTGTTTCTCCCTGTTTGCTTTTGTGTCCGTCCTTACTTCACTTTCATCAATAACTTCTATGTTTTTTTTCTAGCTTTCCTTAACTTTATAGCTTTGTATTATAACTTATTTTTTTCAATTCTACTTATTTGTAATCATATCATTACTTAATTTGTATTTATTGTATCTGATTTACTTCGTATCGTCCGTCCTTACTTAACTGGTGTTATTTCTAATTTTTCTTACTCCTTTTCTTGATCTTGATTCGAAGTCATTTTCATTCCAGACATTTGCGTAGCCACAGCATTAAAGCTGACATTTCTCTATTTCTATTGTGCTGCTGTTTGTGATTTCTGCAATGCCATTTCTACTGTCTTGTGTCATGTCATTGCTATTGCTTGTCAGTCTGATAAGTGTTCGTTTTGGGATTCTGTAATTCAGTCCAGCGTAGTGCCTGAATGAAGAGCTGGCCGAAACATGTCGCGCGTCCAATATACAATTCAAAAAACAGCGGTATTTCTTTTCATTTATAGAAGGAGTTCCCTCAGTTTGACCATTTTTGCCTCATTGTCGCTGACGAAGCCCACAATAACGCAATTGTACCTTTCCTCAGCGCCCAATATGCTGTCTTTAGCTAAGTCGAAGCAGAACTGAGCAGTCTTGATTTCACTGGTGATCTCTTTACAGTCCAATGGGTAGTCCTGCTTTAGCGTTGTCAGCTGCTGTCCAGCGTTGTCGCAATCACCGGATGATTGTGGATTCGATGACCAACCATCTTGGTCATGATCACTAATTTACCACTCAAGAAGCATCTTCCATCATCTTTTCTGCCTCATCGTAGAGACTTATCAAGAATTTTACCTGCCAACTCTTTGCGTGTGAAGAACTTTTCCTCAAGACCTGGACGGAGCATTCCGATTGCTTTTCTTGAACTCCGGATCTTCTGCAACGTTGAAGGGAATGCTGTGTTTGTAAAACAACCTTCGCGAATTAATGCTTCCATCGCATCAAGTTTGTTCTTCGGATGTCGACGAAACAATGGATTGTAAGTTAGGCTGACGAGAGCGCTTCGGCGGCTGTGCAGTTATCATAACTTCGTCGCTTATGAGTTGACATCGGAGGCTGGGTCGGACTTGAAGTTAGCAAACGCAACTCCCTGGGTTGGGGGGAGAATCGTGGTGAAACCCGTGGAATAGCATTCACGAAGGAGATGGATGCTCCATAACGCAGCCGTTGACGTGAGCCTTGACCCGCTCGATTTTCGCCGTCAAAACTTTCAATGCATTTCTGGCACGAAACGAGCTTCTTTCCGTCTCCTATTGGGATCACTAGCGACCATAACGGATCAGCTCGACGACACACGTGCGAGATTTGTCTTCGGCAATACAGATTATGGTCCGAATAGCGGGATGCTGAAAACAGTGCCAAATGACTAACTGCTCCCTTCACTTAACCTCCCAGTTCAATACAATTTGCCTTCTGACGCGTAGCCCTATGATTCATTGGTTGTTAATAACAACTAACTCAGAAGCCAAATGCTTGTCATGCATTTTGATCTAACGTCACATAGCAACTGATGAGTCATGCGTGTCCAGATGGCAAATTTTACTGAAGTGAGAAAGAAGTAGCCCTAATTGATTGAAGACACAAACATTGACACTAGAGATTGAGACAAAAAAACAAAGACATTATGTAAGATACCGAATAGTTGAAATCATCTTAAATATTCAAGATTTACAACATTAGATTGAGAAAAGGGTAAACTATCCATCTATCAACCTTACCTTCCGGCTACATTCGCCATACAAGCGAAAGTTCCTCTCTAGAGTAGCTGATGAGGACTTTTGTAGACAGCCCGTATTAGCCCGGACAAAGGCCTTCTTGTTATAGAAGAGAGTAAATATGTCCTTATCATACTCAAAGATGTCATATTTAATGATAAAAGTATATAAAAACAAAAAACCCAGAAAACCCCTAAAAAACCCAATTAAACCCAAGATTTTTTTTTGGGTTTTTTGGGTTTTAATCGTAAAAATGGGTTTTTGCCAACACTGCTAAAGATAGGTTCAGATAAGCCCATGATCCATTATGTAGGTCACCAGTTTTTATCAAAAAACTAGGCTATGTATACTTGCCACCCGGAGTCGGAGTCGGAGTCCTATCAAAATGATAGGACTTCGCATACCTGGTTTCTAATTTATACCAATTTTTGAGACTTGACGATAAATCCTCTTTCTTTTGAAAATTGAAAGAGTTTCCTTTAATCTCTGCTCGTTAGCTTTCGACCAGACCACATTTCGTTCTTATCACGGAATTTTTAATCTCCTTTTTTAACATGGACCATTAATCAGTTTTCATGATATCAATTTTATCGTCGTTTTTTCATTCATCAACAATCACGTTATTCGCACATTGAATTTTTTTCTTCTATCAGTTTATTAATCGATTTATTCGCATCTCATCTCTCTCTCTCTCTCTCTCTCTCTCTCTCTCTCTCAGCGTTTGATTCTTTGCTGACCGTTAATTTTCTTTTCTTTCTTCACGCGTTTACGAAACGAAAATGGTGTAGGCTGACCGGTTACACATATGCATGTACACAATAAATATGAACTATGAACATGAAAACGCACATAGGAACGACGCAGGGAACGGCACACAGGAACAACGAGGATAAGGGCACATGGGTTCGATCGAAGCGAACAAACGTTAGATACATTAGCATAATACACTATATGCGACATGAAATTATCGGAATTCAATCTCATAATAGAATTGGAATTGGAACTGAATTGAACTGTTTCGACTGGAATTGGAATTGGAGTTGGAATTGAAATTTCTGCTCTGGAATTGGAATTAAAAAAATTCAGTGGAATTTTTCCAGCTCTGCTCCCTAGTATAGAGGGAATCGGAAAATTGCTCGCATCCGATAATCATCACTGTTAATTAAGTGGAAATCTGCGAATGAAAACCCCAATACTATAAGTATAAACGGATCGCTGCAGATCTGGATCTCGATTTTTTCCTGTCGGCACAATTCCCTCGATCATCAGGTTAGGGTTTGCTCCTGTTTTTCATAGATAGTATGATTTTACTATTTTATAATATATATGAACTTAGAAAGCTAATAGGTTTAAACTTATCATGGATTTCATAC
Organism: Prostheceraeus crozeri; assembly: GCA_907163375.1. Lineage (NCBI taxonomy): Eukaryota > Metazoa > Platyhelminthes > Polycladida > Euryleptidae > Prostheceraeus > Prostheceraeus crozeri. The sequence goes on from CAJQUW010014270.1 coordinate 5,100, forward strand.
TGTAATGATTATTAGTGAATTATATTGCTGAAGTATTCAGTCAATTCACCAATACTGTGTATTAATACATGCATGCGTGAACATTTGATCGTTTTTGCCTCATAGGCGTGTGGGTGCCCATTGGCAAAAGTCTGATTGGACTTGCAAGTTTATAAAGCCTTAAGTCTAAAGTCTGTCTAGCTCTACAAACTATACAGAGGCAGTTAGAAATTGTATGTTGCTATGATAATAAGATAATAACATCATCAATTTTCGTATTATGATAATGACATCAATTGCGTGATCTCCCTCGTTGCCGAGGTCAACCGAGATTAACAAATATTGCACAATAACTTTAATAAGCCTAATGGTGAATTCAGCAATATAATTCATTTATATAATCACAATATGAAATCCATGATAAGTTTAAACTTATTAACTTGTTAATAAGTTCATAACATAGGCACTACTGCAGTTTAGTACACCCTAAAATGCATGTGAGAACAACATGATTTAATCAACAGCATGAATGCCGTTCGTTCTTCCCTATAGTTATAAATGAGTGTCTTTATGTCTTCGTGTGTCTCGTCTTCGTCTTCGTCTTTCGCATCGACGAGCGCGCGCTTCGGTGTAAATGTGCGTAGTCATCGTTTGCGGGAGAATGCGCCGTTGTTTTAGGGTGCACTAAACTGCAGCAGGCGCGTTTCCGTCTCTTTCATAGAGGGTACACTAAACTGCAGTAGTGCCCATAACATACATGTACATTTTCCAATGGTTTGCCGATGCATGACGTACGAGTTCACCGGGTTTACAGATCTAGCTACACGTCGAGATCGTAATTATAGACAACTGTGATCAAACACGATAACGATCGAGCCAGTCAGGTTCGCTGAATTTTCCGATGGCAGATATATGAACAAAATGATTGTCTTACACATCGCCTAACGGCCGAACCGTCCTCTTTAGCCGCGCCGATCGCTGTCTAATCGTGTAGTTCGGCTTTAATTGCACAGTCCCAAAAGATTTTAATATATAGAAATTTCAGAATGGTTTGAGAAGCTTTAGCGGCCTACTCAACACCGTTGAGAGTTCAGGCCGGTCTCCATTTCTCAGACAAATGGATAGTTGAAACCGCTGACGCAAAGGAGAAAATTGTCAGTTAATTAACACCAAAAACATTCGATTTCTTATTAATTGCAAGTGGCCTTGCATCGATGATCAGCTGTGGCTGAAGGAAATTATGGGATCAAAAATACAAGCTTTAATTGGTTTTTCATACTCACTTGTCCATCTATGGGTGTGTAAGAATAAGAGTACAAGACCATCAATCGAATTAACTTTAAATGTCTAATTGTTATATTAACCCGTTAAGCTCAAAAGAACTTTAATAAGTATAATATCAAGGGTGGTCAAAACGGCCGATCTGATTTGAGCTTATTCAAAAATAGTAAGAATTTTGTCAAACGGATTATCATCTAAAGAGGCAATGAAGAATTGTGATGACAGCTTCATTTAGTAAAATTAATGAAATAATTGGCTGCACAAAGTGAATTTACACACACGCTTGCGCTGTTATGTGCGCTACATTCTAGACATGTGGTAGTCGACGATAACTTCAATTGTATGCTTGCAGAGCTTCCTTCTGCATTTGATGGTAAACACCTAGTCCTTTCTTCCGCGCCTCGGTCGACTTGTTTGCATTTCTCCTAAACAAGATTTCTGGGTTGCTCTACCGGTGGCTCTAAGAACGTCATCAATTCTGAGGAGACATAAGTTATCAATTGCTGTTGTTCATGAAGACCACCCGTTTCTTCCAAGCGACAGGCACATCATAAATCTCCGCATAAATCCTTCTAGCTCAAGATGGACATTATCTTTATTCGTGATTTCGGACAGCACCATCCAAAAATGTTTTTAAAGCCACAATCATCGCGAGGCACCTCTCGTCTGATTAATCAGACATCTTCAAGCGTAATGGATTTCACTAATTTTGCATCATAGGAAATTCAATGCTTGTACAGTCATCCAAAGTGATTGAAAGGAAAAAAGTCGAAATATCAATTGACCACTTATAACAATTAGTCATTCCAGGCCTGACCGATATCAATGCAGCGATTGCAACCATGCACCAAGTCTTAGTCCAAATGGCCTCCTTCACTCTTCTTCTATCTTCTCCTTTGTGAGCTTCATTATCAGTCGGATGTTAACGGAGGAGGAATAAGTCTTCGACTAAGAAAAAACTGTGCATAATCTAATTCTCTTCTACAGAGCTGATCATAAAAAACGGACCATCTCAATTTCGCTGAAATTCAATCGATTCTCATGTCATCCAATCGTATCGCACATCAACGTGCCATATGCCCCTACATCATTCGAGAGCTTGCATTCTCGACTGTAAAATGAGTTATGATATATTTGTATTCGCTAGTGCATTTGCTGAGCAGTGTCCAAAATATGAAAATCACTCAATTTACAAATCGCAATTTTTCAAAAAGAAAACATGTGAGTATGATAAAATGAATCAGGCACGGGGTGAAAGTGCATTTTCTGAGATCTCTTATGACATACTGGTCATCAAAATCGGTGAACTAATAAAAAATTAGTAATATCTTGAAGTTCTATTCTTTGTACAGAAAAAACATACCCCAGTTTGTCATACTTTGTTATTGAGACAAAATCACACGAAGCTTTTCGCCCGCTCTCAATCAGGTGTGACACGGGAATGACAAATCATAAAATCAAGATAGGACAAGATCAATACTGGAACGGTGGACAACAACTCACAAGCTACCATGGCAGTAGCAAGTCTGCAACAAAATCTTTATGTACACACAAATCAGGAGCGAATCGTTTGATAGCCAGAGCTTCAAGACTGGCGTAAAATGTTGGAAAATGGCGAAGAGCACTGAATAAAACACTAAAATTTTCTCTAGCATTCACGTAGCAGCCGCAGGTCAACAAGTGCCTAGCGATGGCACTCTGTGGCAGTTCACGGCTACGTGGTGGACGACAATGTCCATCAAGAATCCACTTAGGGACGTGCTCCTTAGCTCGAACCCCAAGACAGCGATTCGTTCTGCCGATGTACTTGGAACCACAAGTACACACAAACTTGTATATAATGTTGGGTTGGGCAGAAACGGGAAGCTTATCCTTGGGGCTAGAGACCGGAACACGTCGAGTAGAGCACACCACCATAGGTATAGCTGCAGGATAGACAGACAAAATCTTTCTGTAAATGGACTTGAAGGAGAACAAAGCTTTATCACCAATAAAAGAACCATTTTACATGTATGGGGTTATTCTTCTCAGACCATACTCAACAGCTTTTGTGGAGCCGGAGGTACAATGTACATAACCACAAAAAAAAGTAGGATATCCGATTCCCTCCAAAAGAATGCGACGAATGGATACAATTCATCAAACAAAGTCGCTGGAGAACACAACGAAACCGCACCGTGACGTCAGCGTCTTGATTAGGCCCGACTTTGTAGCTACGGGGACACGCTGTAAAAAGAAGTATACAGACCAGGGTCCATGAGGCTTCCGTGTAAACTCCGTGAATAATCGTGCCATCCGATCTTCTCTTTGCAGGACACCTTCCAAGAAGGAAGTACACCCATTCATCTTCAGACTCACAAGTGAACTTGATGGCAGCATGCACTGAAATGAAACGAAGAAAGAATGGCCCTCAAACGATACTCCAGGTTACAATAGTAGAAAGCACGTCCATCCACATAACGAAGATAGAGATCCGTATTAGCGTCAATATCCGCTTCACAGCATCTTTTCAACATATCCCATGAAACAATCAGCTAGTATGCGGGCCAAGGCCAGCTCCCCATAGCACATCCATCTTTCTGACATATAGCATCTCGTTTGAACTGGAATTGTACATTCACAGTACACAACTGCAGCAATTCACCGTAGCTTCCTTACTCGGGATACTCATTGGTATGTCGTAAATCCTCATTTGGCTGATATAACAATGTCAATTGTTTCTTGAAAAGCGGGACATACGTGAATAATGAACTTGACGTCAAAAAGAGACCATCTCTTTTGCCAAAGCGTCTTTTGAACAGGACGGTTGTAACAAATATCGACTGCATCCTTAATAGTGGTGAGAAGTGAAAAAGGCCTTCAGCAGGCTGAAGCAAAGTCGCCAGCCAGGATGATGTAGCATGCACTGTCGATGCCACACATAGACAGAATAGGGCCGCAGAGGATCCCTTTCCTTGTGGCGTTTGGCAAACCATTAAGTCTTGGAAAATTGTCACCAGTTGAAGTCAACTTACGAGAGTGCTCAGCGGAAGGAACTCACGACTTTGAAGACCGGCTTCCAACAAGCACTTTCACCAGCTGCGCCTCTGATAGCATCCATTCAAACTTGGAAATACTAAGGTTAGTATTCCATTATAGATACGTAAATCAGACGATCCATCCATACTATATTTCCACAACCTTTTGTCAGGCTTGAAGAATGACACTATGTATCGTTAGCCTTTCAACTTCACGAAAGCTTGAAATATGAGCGCTGCTGGAGACCTCCTTCGTCGAACTTCCTCCTTCCTGTAGCCTGTTACACAAAGGAACCAAGGGAATTCTTCAATGTCGAAACATCACCGCTCTTGATGGGAGTCAAGTCCTTCACCTGGTAACACAACATTCTCAACTCTCTCCAGCTTCTAAAAGGGAAAATGCTGCGCAACTCCTTAGGAAGGGAGTAACAAAAATCAAACCCTAGCAGAGTGCCTCTTTCTCCAACTTGGACAGAGCTCATAAGAGCCGACGATTCGTAATGTGCTTGTCAACCTTTGAATGGCATTTTTGTGCAAAACTTGGCCATAATGCCGGTGTATCGCTTATCCTCTTCGTCTCGAGTTCTCTTTATGATGATTGAAGTAAACTTCAAATATCTAAGGTAAAATAAGATACTCAGTTTGTCCATTACAGCTGACCGAGAACGTAAAGTCAAGCTGTACGAAGATATTCTTTCACGAACTTCACTCTGCTCGAGACGGAGGAACTTCCCGGGACGAACACACCAGATGCTTTTGTTAAATATTTGGCAAATACTTGACAATATTTTACTAAACTTCTACTAAAATTTTAGCAAATATTTATCTAACATAGCTTGATGATTTGCCAATTTTTTTTAGCAAATAAGCAAATTATTATGGTAAAATTCTAATCAAGAATATGTCTCAAATTTCTCTCTGATATTATCATTAACCACAATTCTTACGTGAATTCCCAACAAAAAAACCAAACATTCTAAAAACTTTTCAGAAAATGTCGTGAATTTGCTATACAAACATTCCAAAAAAATGTAATATATGTTTCAAATAATGACAATACATGAGAAATATTATGAAAATGTTATCCCTTAAAACAGTTTTTAGAGAAATGTTTGTTTCTGAGACATGTCCCAATAATTTTGCTATAACATATATCGTAGGTGAACACTGTAGTTTTTATCAATAAAAATGTGAGCATCCTGCGAATCCACTTAATGAGAACAAAGAATGAAACTAAGTTTTAACGATGTGTAAATATATTGCATTATAAATAATAACATGATAAACTTTAACACAGCATAAAAACTTGTGGGTTTGATCTTGACGCATAAAGTGGGTTCGCAGACCCGCTCTCACAATTCTATTGATAAAATTACAGTTAACCTAACGCCGTAGCTCAACATTGATGAAAATTTACCTGTCGATAATTAATGAATATATTGGGTTTGATCGAAGTCATCCTGCTAACGAAATGCTCCAAGGATTAACAGCAGAATAACTCAAGCTAAGCTGCTAAAGCCAAAACATATTCGAGGCAGTGACAAGAATAGTCCTACATATTTATACATTATAACTGTTGAATCTGAAGGTCATCCTGCCTACGTAAATTGCTCCAATGATTAACAGCAAGGAAAAAATTCAATGCTGCTCTGCTAAAGCCAAAACCTTCGGTAGGCAGTGACAAGAATAAGTCCTACATATTTATACATTATAACTGTTGATCGAAGTTCATCCTGCTTTACGAAATGTCAGCCAAGGATTTAACAGAACAGAAAAAACTCACTGCTTGCTAAAACCCAGAACATTCCGGAGGCAGTGGCAAAGAAATCACATAATTTAAAGACCTCCACACTCATCAGCAGATGTCAGCCTGCAGAACGTGTCCGTAATGTTCCTCTTAAACCATCAATTGTGCTGGTTAGGATTGCGGTCTGAAATGTACAATAGAGTTTTTGAATGCAAAAAGTATTGAATGTATTTGAGACGCACATAAGAGAAGGAATAGGCCATACCGAATAGTAGCATAATTGAAAAATAGTAAGATGACACAGTTTTTGATTCGAGCTTCTATTATAAGAATCAATCAGGTGATATTTTTAACTATCTTAGTATACTTTTAATCATCCCAATAATTTATCACACAGCACGAATTAATCCATAACACATTTTTCCAACGGTGTAAAACAACATATTGCCGGTTGAGCAGAAAATCCGATTTGATATTTGATGTCAAATAATTTCCCCATTAACCTGAAATCAGTAACAATAACGTCTTGCACAAATCCAAATTAATACAGTGAAAGCCTTATTGACCTATTTAGAAAAAAAACCACAAAAATTCGTATTCAATAAAAATAATCCCAACCCTGGATGTAGGCCTGACCAAACGACGGTTTAGATGTGGCACGCAACGCTCGAACAGTATCAATCAGCGAATTAAAAGAAGATTCAATTAGTTCTGTAAAAGAGACGGGGAGGGGGGGGGGTTACAGGGTAACGTCGTGTTCGGACTGGCAAAGAATATCATATATAATAATTGAGTGCAATACATGCGGTGCTTATTTACATTGGCGAGTCCAAAGCTCGTTGTAATCAAGACAAGGATCAAAGAACATCTCTCACTAGAATAATAGTGCTGTTTTTCAACATCTACAGACTCATCCCAATTGTTTCGCAGCCTATTTCATGGACGATACTGCATCGTGGATTGAATACTACTCAAAAGAGACTCACGTTAGAAGCTATGTATAAAATCAATTCGGCAACATGCAGGATCCCGAAATGAACGGATGTCAAGGTCTAATATTAAAGAACCACTGACCATGTAACGGGTTCATCTAAGTTAAGAATTTCTCTTCTAGCTGTAACTCAAAAGTTTGTTTAAATAGGCCCACCTTTTACCACTCTCTGCTTTTATTTAATTGTAACCTTGACAAAGCCGCCGGCAAGGCGAAATATTGGTTAATCGTAATAAATCAATTTAGTATCCGCAGAAAGGTTATTTTTTTTCATCATTCTTATGATTTTGATACGATTATTGATGATGGACCCACACTATCATCATCGTACCTGACCAGCTCCCGAATGAAACAACCCACATGGAAAGGCAGCCGCATATACGCTGCGGTTGCTATTCGAGGAAATCCGGAGAACGCTTAGCAATTTTTTAAATGGAGGAAATTTAATGTTTATTTACCACCACCTATTTTTGGGAAATATTCCTCATCAATCAAGGATCGAAGTACTCCATCTCCTGATCAAGATGAATCACAGAACCCGATTAATTCTTTAACTGAATGTACATTTTATTTGGTTAATTGAAGGACATTATGATCTTGGAATGGTTGGCTTAGAATGTTTTTTCAAGTCATCTGTTTTTTAACGACCTGATTTACAAATACAATTTAATTGCTACTCACTGTCGAATAATAGTGACGCCACCATATACACTCCATCGGACACTCGACGCAAATGATCTTAAACAAAGGATGACAACGAGCATATTACATTATCTTCAATGAATAGAGAAAACTGCGCCGTCAGTCTCACTTCGACGAGCGGATCACACCCACACCACACAAGAGGACTCCGGAACTGACTGAAAGAACCGCAGAGCGCGGCGAAGAAATGCTTTGCAATGTTCGAATCGGAGGCTCGCCACTTGAAGACATGATAATCCCTTCCTCAGAATCAGGTCAAAAAATAAATTAATAATTGCAGGAGGTTGGGATGCATTAGAATAAAGTAAAGCTTTAAAATAATAATGAAAACTGATTTACTCGTGCAACATGCTCGTGACACACCGTGAAACATCGGAAAATATAGCAACGCTCTGAGCCCTTATACAACTTCTAAATATACACCCAAAGGATTCTCGTCACGGGAATTCCTATCGTTTCCTGAGAACGATTAAGCAAGTTCGAAGCGATTACTACAGTTCGATAGAATCCTCATAGTCGGTGAAATTTCACGACGAATTAAACTGTTTCTCATTAAGGCTCATTATCATGACGTTCGAGTAGTTTCACAAAAGATAATACACAAGATTCATACAAGCAAAATGGAAGTAAAACCATACAAATTCGAAACACAAATCTGATTGCTACATTCGTGCTGAACAACTCCATTTTTCAAGCATCATTTGACCAAGCATCGAATCACAGGTCTTCAATGAGAGATATAAGTGAATCAATGCCTTTTGTGACACATTCTCATCCGATTCTTGGTCAATCAAAAGTTTAAATTAACCTAACAACACACGCGTTTTTTTGATGCAAATCAGATCTTATCTGAAAACATGTATTAATTATGTTTTGTTTCTGACATTTAGATAAATTGACTAATATTTCATAAATATTTTACAAAATTAAAAAGGTCTTTTATAATTTTATTATTTGCTTAGAAACAGGAAGCCTCTAACTAAATTAAGCAAACATAGTAGGAATTTATCAAAATGCCCTATTTTCACAAATTACAAACAGTTAGCAAGTTTCTAACAAAATTATTCGGTTTGCTCGTCCCGGGTTGTCACAGGTCTCAGGTGTAATACGAAGCCGACTTGACTGAATGCGTGCTTGCAAATGCTTCGTGTAAATTCCTTTCTCGATACAGTCTTGAATAAAACCATCCAATCTCTTCGCTCTGATAAACTTGCACTTCAATGTTAATAAATTGTCCAAGTCCTTGGATAGTTGCCGATCATCGGGGTATTGGTGTTTGAAATCTTTGAAAAAGTTAGACCCCTTGCAAACTTTGTACAGAAAAAACATACACCAGTTTGTCATACTTTGTTATTGAGACAAAATCACACGAAGCTTTTCGCCCGCTCTCAATCAGGTGTGACACGGGAATGACAAATCATAAAATCAAGATAGGACAAGATCAATACTGGAACGGTGGACAACAACTCACAAGCTACCATGGCAGTAGCAAGTCTGCAACAAAATCTTTATGTACACACAAATCAGGAGCGAATCGTTTGATAGCCAGAGCTTCAAGACTGCGTAAAATGACTCTCGAGACGAAGAGGATAAGCGATACACCGGCATTATGGCCAAGTATCTTGCCACAAAATGCCATACAAATGTTGGATACGCCATGTGAAGGCCTTTTTCACTTCTCACACTATTAAGGATGCATTCGAATTTGTTACAAAAAACCACCAAAAACGTCCATACAAAATACACAAAACCGTCCGTCACAAACAGACGCATTGGGGCGAAAAGAGATGGACTCTTTGTCTTCAATTCATTATTCCACACCTTTCACAATTCCAAGTCAATTCAACAAATGCCAGTACTCACTCCACTCCCCGAATGGTCCTCCCGGCTTCAAGAAAAACAATTTACAAATGTTATAACAGGCAAAAAATTGAGGATTAATTCGACATAAATCCATCCCAGCTGAGTAACGCCCGAGTAAGGAGCTTACTTGAAGATGCTGCAGGTTGTGTAGCTGTGAATGTACCATTTTTTCTTCCAGTCCAAACCAGTTCAGAAACGAGAAAGCTATTAATATGTACAGAAGAATGGATGTTGC
>CAJQUW010014271.1:0-75542 GCA_907163375.1 Prostheceraeus crozeri
CCTTGCAATTAATAGATTAAATTTTTATTTTTCTGGATTTTGTTGTTCCTTCTCTTGAATGGTATAATTCCACACTGTATCCGTTGTTATTCATCGCGAGTAATGCAGACCGTTCACCAGCATTATATGTCCAAAAATTAGGATTAGAACATACATCCTTTTATGAGATCTTCACTTTTTCGTTATGAAACAAATCTTTCATATGTTGAGGAATCTATCTATCCTTTTGGAAGAGTAATATATGGAGTGAGTGGCTTTGGAAAACCATTGATAATTTAGATCCTTATTATCAATACCAATATAATTATGCGAGGAAATACAGACGGTTATTTACGTCCGGGATTTCTATGGTGAACTTGATATTGTCATTGATAAAATTAAAAACTTGGAGGATTTTGTTAAAATTTGAATCTCTCCATGATCATAGCAGAAAAACGTCATCATAGCGCAAGTATAATTTTGGGATAATTGTCTAATTTATTAGGGTGGCTATCAATGGAAAATATTTTGAGCTCATTCAAAATTCAAACAAAAGAAAACGGAAAATCTTTAACTTAACAAAAGACTGTAAGAAAGCTATATAGCTTATCTGCGAGCTACATGCATATCGTAGTAGAAACACGGACTTCCTGCAGGCAGAATATTTAGCTGTTTATCTGCTTGTCAGTACTTGAAATGCTATCCCGATTTACAGTGGTTTCACCATATTCATGATATGTTCAAGTTACTGTTAATCAGTAGATGTTTGTCTTAAAATGTTTTTTTTCCCCCAGATGATGTTAGAGCTGGCTGGAAGTTGATGAAGTATAAAGTATGAATGCCTAAGTCAAGCATAATTTAATGAGAGAAAATGCTGAGGTCGGCCGTACGTTGCATTACTGTGAAATCACATGAAATTTCATTTGTCTTGATGTTTTAGGGCTGTCATATATACTACTAATTTTTGATAAGTAGTCGAACTGAACATCGTATTTTGCGCTTTCATTATGCGAAAATTGTCAAGTGTATGTAAATGCGATTTATAAAGTTTTTAGACGTACTGAGCTCCACCAGATGAAAACGACAGTTACCATCAAGGTAGGACGTACCGACCGTTGTTGATGAACAGAACCCGATCCGAACTGAACTTTTAGTGCGTCTTGGTCACAGCATCGTCGACAACCAGCCAAGGTGACTTGCATGCAAGCTCAATTCTGAATGAATGAATTTGTCATTCGATATACCGACGCAATAAAGTCAGAATGGCTTCACGAAGAGAACTAGGCAATTGTCAATAGGCTATCTCTGAAAGATAGCGAAAATTTCAGGTTTCAAGTGGGGTGCATCTGACAGGGTTTTATGGCAGTAGGGCCCCTATGAGCCGTAAAAGCATTGTTTTGTATTAGGGAGAAGTGTCATGTGTGCCAAGCCTATGAGATCAGCTTGAAGGTGATGACCTAATTAATTCAATTGGTTGAAGATGTCCGGATTTTAATTGAACATATACAAAATTTAAGTCTTTTGTAAGCTTGTAGCCTTTTTTTATGCTTGCACAATTTTTGTACATTACAGTTGCAGGTAATATGTCACCGAACTTCTTAGAGGAATTGACCGATGCCGGACATTGGCAACGACCGGATGTTCCTCCATGCCGGCCGCCAGTGCGGCACCCTCGATTGGTCCAAAATTCCAAACACTGCTGACTAAAAAAAACAGCTCAAATATGATGAATGTGCATGGTGCACGCAATTTAATTAATGATTTAGCTTAACGGTTAAAATGCTACATATGCGGTATGCATTTTTCTAATGGGTTGTCAAATGCCTGTCATTCTGCAGCTAAATATTCTGATTATACAGTATACAAATAGATTGGGAGTGCTACATAAAATAGATGTCAAATGTTCTTTGTTTAATTTTGTACAACTTTGATATATTTAGGTGATCTGCGCGATCACCATAAAATCAGGAAAAGTTATTCTAACTTTTTATCTAAATAGAATAGCCAAGGCAAATTAGCCAATACTAAAGGTACTTTTAATTCAAAAGAAAAAACATTCTGAAGTTTGAAATACACTCAGTTACACTCAGAAATACACTCAGCCTTAAACTGTGTGCTGAAAATTTCAGACAGAGTAGAAAAATATTTCGGAAATTTTTCTTTCTGAAGCACACCTGTCAAATTTGATTACATAAATCATGAGATGCATGATTTGTTCTATATTTTTGTGCAAAAATGAATAAAAGAAAAAGTGATATTTTAGCCAGATTGATTTAATCGGCGTTTATATCAACGGAATACACAAATTCTGAGAAACCATAGCAATTTGTAGTCACAAAATCTTTCATAGATGAAATTCCCTGCATGTACATGTGAATAGAATATGTTTATTCGATTGACTGAAAATTACACTGTTGCAGAAAAAATAACATGACATTTCAAGAAAATTCAAGTTAAAGAAAAGAAAAGTAACGTTAACGCTGGAAGGGTCGAATTCAAATGTACATGCGGTTATACAGAGAAGTACAGTAAGGGACGAATGATGATGAGCGGCGCTTCGTGTTCTGCTTCATCGCGGCCAAATGTCTCGAGCGAGGTAAAGTTTCCGGGGACAAATGGTGGATAATGTGCTCATTGGAGAACATGTCACTAAACTGTTTGATAGCCCTATGATCTCTGTGAATTGACAATGGGGTGAATTTTGCACATTCACATGGAACACCACAAATTATGCGGTGGCATCTTCTTCTAACTTTCTCCAGCATCTCAGAGCATCGTTTGGTAAGTCCAACAAAAACTGGAGAGTTGTATTCCAGGATTCTGATTACACACGCATAATAGACTGACATGAGCATATCAGGCGACATATGTGGAAATTTCTTTACTTGCTTGAGGAGATATATGCGCTGGCTGGCCAACTTTTGAGAATCCCGCGCGACACACGAGAATCCCATTTTAACCTATCATTGAATGTTACACCCAGGATTTTTAGCGTTGAACACATTGTCAAATTAGGCAGTATAAACTTAACATCATTTTGTCTGCAGCACATCATAGCTCTTGTTTTACCTTGATTTAACTCCAGACCATGATTGACGCACCAACTTTGAAACTTTGAGACACTTTGTTTTCAATTTCACTTTGGACCTTGTTTAATAAAGAGGATGCATCGGGAAAAGGAATGACTATCACGACATCATCAGCGTATTTGGTCATCAATACGTCAGGAGAAGCAGTTGCAAGAGAACCCATATGAGCGGAGAAAAGGTAGGGAGCAAGAATTGAACCTTGAGAAACACCTGATGTTATGTCTCTTAATGAACTGAGAGTGAATCCTTGAATAGTCATTTGCTGTTTTCTACCCTTCAAATAGCTGGCGCACCAACGAATGAATGATGGAGGAAGATTTCCGTCACAAAGTGTCTGGATGAGCTGCTCGTGGTTAAGCATGTCAAATGCACGTTTTAGATCAAATGATATTATAATGACTCCTTTAGCATCTTTCTTGTCCAGCTGCTCTGTGGCAAAATCGTAAATACTGATAACAGAGTGAAGAGTCGAAGCTCCTGGACGAAATCCAAACTGACGGGGACCGTAAAGGGACAACAGTTTGTCGCGAATAGAGTCAAGGACAGGGTCGTCTTCTCACCCCTTGTCTGTTATGTTCCAACCACATAATTGTCGACTAATTCGTTCTCAGTGCACTTTGCGTCCATCATTCGCAGAAACTGAACGCTTTCGTTGTTCATTTATAAAATTTTGTATTCTATGATCTTGCACTTTTGTAATGCGTTCACCAACTGTAACCATGTGAAGCAATAAAGATATTATTATTATTTCTCAAACACTTTTGAGGAAACAGGCAATAATGATATTGGTCTGAGGTCATCAATACTCTGACCTTTCCTTTTGAGAATAGGTTTTATATGGGCGATTTTCCATAGTGATGGGAATTCTGAGGTCTCGATGGACAGGGAAAATAGATGAGTCAAAGGACCGGAGAGGTAAGAGGCTGAAGGACGAATAAGTTTAGGAGGGATGTTGTCACTACCACACGCTTTTCTGTCTTTTAGGAGGATCAAATGACAAAATACGCTCATTTCATTGATGTCAGGATGCCAAAAAGAATCTGAGGTGGGGATCGAATCAATGATTTGTGACCAGTCAGGAGCGGGAGAGAACTTATCGGCAAATGAATCGTTTATCTCATTGGAAGCAGCCTGCAGAGAAGGAAACCTTTTGAAAAGTTTTGAAAAATTGTCTTTGGACGCAGCATTTAGATCTTCCTTAATTGCATTCCAATAGCCATTCTTTTTGTTCATCATAGCTTTCATCCATCGGTCTTTTGCCTTTGAAATCTCGGACTGAATTTTTGCTTTGTAATGGTGGTATAATGAGTAATGCCTTTTGCGATAAGCTTCAAACCGGCAGTTTATCAAATGCTTCAGCAGAGGATTCATCCAGGGCTTATCATTAGTTGACATTTCAGTGAAAACAAAAGGGACTTCCTTTAATGCTTGCGTGATAACATCGTGGAAGTAGAAGCACTTCTCGCCTACGGTACAGCTCATTTTATAAAAAGTAGACTGTTCACAGAGCCCAAACGATTTAAAAAGGCTTCAACATTGTTCTGGCGAAGATCGTAGAATTTCACAAGGCTCTTAGGAGCAGTCGTGCTGATAAATGGATTCAAAATGACAGTGCGCTGATCAGAATTGTCGAAACTTGGACCGACAACCACAGGCCTGTATTTATCAACGAGTGTATGGTCAATGAGAATTTTATCGAGGATTGCGTCACATCTCGTAGGATATTTGACAACTTGCTCCACGTTGAGAAAAGTTTCGAAGTCTTCAATTGATTCAGGTCACCAACGATGATAAGTCGACTATCAGGTGCGAAATCAAGAGCAGAGTCAGCATTAGACTGGACGTACTGTATGATACTGAGGTAATTGTGTGCAGAAAGACTAGGCGGAACATAAAGGACTAACAAGCAGATCTTGTAAGAGGGCAAGTAAACCCATGTGCATTCATTGTCTTCACATTTCTGAATGCTGATTTCTTGGTGATCGATATCATTGCGAATATATACACAAACTCCCCCCCTCCACGGCGTCCTTCAGCTCTGTCGCATCGAAGAGGTTCCCAGTACCCAGGAATGCTGATCAAATTATTCTGAGTGTTCTAATGAACCCACGTCTCAGAGAAGGCAAGGACAGACGGCCTTGTTGAGGATGCAAATGTACATATTTCATCTGGTTTGGGTAGAAGTGAGCGGACATTCGCCAAAACGATTGAGGGAAGAAAAAGTTTATCACTTCTAAAACACTTTAGTGAAAATTTTGAGCAGTATCAACTCTACGTTGTACTTTGCCGCGTCGGATCATCACATCCTCTCCACTCAAACGCCTTTGTCGCAATTCTTCTCTTAGAAGTCTCTGTTCATTTTGTTGTAGAGGTGCTAAGTCAAAGTTGACGAAAATACCAGAACAGAGAGAGGAGTTACGCAATGATGAAGACTTTTTGATCTACTCAAGTCGTTTTCCATCGTCATTTTTTGTCAATTTTAGGAGACGAGGACCACTAACTCGAGACTTTCCAATTCTGTGAATATCTTTGACTTGAACGTTTTGGACTAGTAAATGTCGAAGAAGATTATGCAGCTTGTTCTCATCTTCAGTCTTTCGCTCTATTTCTGTGCCAGTGGATGGTTCCTCAAGGCCTCTGATAATGAGATTCTTACAATTACCGAATCTACTTTCAGCCTCTTGCAACAATTCTCTCTGGTAATCAACAGAAAAATGCTGGAAAGATTCCTTCAGATTCGCCAGTTCCTGCTTATCTTGCTTTTCACAAATTTGAGCCACTTTTCGCTCGAAGATATCAATTCGACCAGTCAGAGAGGAAAGAGTCTGGTTGATCTTCTATATTTCAGATTTCATTATAGAAATCATCTCATTTTTAGATGAAACAATAAGATTTGGGAGATCAGCCAATAACGTACTTGATTACAACATTGATCTGGCGCTTGAGGTCCACCTGGTTGTCCTTCCTTGAGGCGGAGTCTCTCCAGTCATTGCAACTCGCACAGAATTAGATTGTTTAATCGTATCACTTTGCTAGAAGTGCAAACTGATTCAAACAGATGGCACATGCAGGAACTTAATAAGAGGGCAAAAAGAAATTTATAATACCTTACAGAGATAGGAAAAATAGTCGTGCGTCGCTTGCGGATTGCTCTAAATTCCTTCAAAATGCTCCGATCGCCACGACTCCTTCTGGTTCAAAGAATTCAGATCATTGCGCAAAAGTTTTCTCGATAATGTTGGGTCCCCCGATCATTTTTAAAAAAGTTAGCAGGCGCATGAAAAACGTTCACAAACTTCTCTGCAGAACTTGCCATCGACTGTGTCTCTTTTCTGTGTGATCCGGTTGATAGCAGTCACCGAAACTTTGCACAATTTGGCGTGTTTAATGTTGAACTGGCTGCTCATTGTTCGATTGCTATGGTATTATGTCAGCAGATTGTGCCATGTAATTTACGTTACATGTTCCAATGTTTCCCTTCTAGTCAAATAGAAGAAGAGACGACCTGTCTAATTCTGTGGCAACCATAGAAATAGATTGTTTATCTGAAGTTGACTAGAATGGAAATTGACTCAAGGTCGCGGCACATCCGAGGGAACTAAGTTGGGGCATGAACCACCAATTAAAAGCTTCGATTTACACATGTGACTGATTCTAACCCAATGATACAGACGTTGGCAGGTGCATCTAAGTGAAAATGCGTGCGATTTATGTGCCGTTATTGTGTATTGCATGAAGCTTAATTTCTATTCTAGAGGTTTTATTGTTGTCAATTTCTATGGTGGCAACTCCAGTTATTAGAAACAGAACCAATTGACATAACAGAAAATTGAAAAAAAAGACAGCTCCAGTGGGAGTCGACCTACCCACCTTAGCGTGAGACTGCGCCTTAGCACAGCAGACCAGAACGACACAGGCTCAATTCAGTGAATAGTACCTGTAATGAATAGTACCAGACAGTACCTTGCACCGAAAATCGAAAAAATCTGTTGCGTGTCACGCACGAACGTATGACGTCAGATCGCAGATTTACAACACAGACCCAACACTGGAGACGAAGTAGAGCCTGTAAGCACAATTCACACGGAGACGGAGAAGCTGCAGATAATGCCAAAAAAAGACGAATTGCGGCGTAATCCAAGGGAGAATGAGGATGAAAGACCTTGAATGATGACCAGTAGCCGATGCGAAGTCCAACGATGTAAAAATTATGCAAAATGGCGGCGGCAAAGCGTTGAAACAGGAGCAAGAGCGAAGAATCAGACAGAGCGCGAGAGACACGACCGCAGCGACCGACCGACAGAGAGTTTTTAGTGAGCATATTTTCGTATAGTCATAAGTCTACCTGAGATGTAAACATGATTTTTTATTTGATTACTCGTACTTTTACGAAATAACAAGTTATTCATATGATGACAACCAATCATACATCTTCACCTCTACCATGATTAAAAGGCTCCGTTTTTCATGACCAAGTATATTTTTCAATTTTTATTAGATGACTTATAAATCTGTAAGATATTCAAGTATTCGCCCAATTCATTAATCCAAAGACACACCAAAAACCAGAGGCACCAAAATCAAAATACAACGTGATAAGAAAGTAATTTGATTTTCAAAATGTTCACATGATATCTATGGATGCTAAATCTCTTTGTTTACGAATGTGCCTTCATTGAGACTGCTTATAATGCAAATCATTCAATAGCATGATTTAGTCCATACCTATTATTGACGACCTTTGCGATTTAAATCTCATTTGTACGTAATGAAAAGCTATACCGACAGAATGACAGTATCTCCATGGGTAGCCCTTCGGGAACTACAATATTTTTTTGGGCATCCTGAATGCAATGTTTTGAAAAAACCCATCAATGACTTATGTATTCGTTATTAAAGATGTGGATGACGCTTTCATAATTGTAGTATCTGTAAGTGACTCTCACTCAGCAGTTGCTGATTGCGTTCAATTGTTCTCACACTAATGAAAAGTCCACCTTTGAAAACAAGTCTGCTGATGACAGCTTGGTCTTTTTAGATGTTTTGGTGAAACTGCCAATAGCGTGTTCAGGAAAACTCCTTGGACCAGTTATGATCTGTATCTAAACTTTCATACTTATGTTCCCTTGGAATACAAATGTCAGGTCTTGTATGCTCCCTGTGTATAAATAAGCTCAAAATATCTGTTTATTATTTACTCCAGCAGCTGAAAAGTTACGTGATATCTTTCAGGAGCTTGTCCATTCTCAGAAGAGCAAATGAAAACCAACTTTCTTGGTCACTCCTTCATTTTTTTATGATCTTTCCGATAAAATAAATGTACAAGAACTGCACCAAATTTTCGTCTGTTGCCCTTCACGTGGCCTTTTGACACCCAAACAGTCAATGATGTGATTTAATAGAAGCTTTCAACTTTATGAAATAAAATTAGAAATTGTGATTTCAACGAGTTGAATTCATGTTTTCAATTGACTCAGCGATTTTTCTCTTATCATCTCCTAAATTCATCTGAGCAAAAGTTTCAAATCAAACACTGATGAAATTATCTGTATATGTGGTGAACGGTAAATAGAAAAACTTTCTTGAGGCAAGAAAACTGGCATATGCATGTAGGCATATTTTATATGATCTCAAAACGAAATATCATAACACGAATCCTCAGGTTTAGGAAAGTGGAAGCTGATGTTTTGCCATTTGAATTACCATCAATCATCAATTAGGCAAATCATTCTCTTCTCAACGCTCAGTTAATTCATTGCATAGCATAACGAGACATACTGTTGCAGTTTGTTCCTTATGCTGACACAACATGCCTCCGCAATTATGCGAAACATTGCTGATGGCTTTGAATTTTTTCCTTTTTTTCACAAATTTTGGCATTCCTTGAGATTATCAGCGCCCGTTTCAAGGAAGCGGTGTCGCTGGGAATACATTATTGTGCAAGTGCAACAATGAGAGCGACAATAAAAACCTTTACTTTGAAAATCATCAGAAACTCCAGGCATATCGGTGGTGAATTGAAACTGCGTTTAAACGTAGGCCTACATGAAAACTTGTGCGTCTGATGGATGTTCTAAAGTCCATAGAGTACCTTCTTGGAAAGAAGTCATACACATGTAAAAGAAAAATAATGGAGTTTACATCCACTGTCATAATGTGCTCTCAGGTATACATGTAGTCATCATCAAGTTGGATTGTTGAGAAAATCTGGTTGGTTGATAGTAATGTCTTTCAGATTTAGCCTATTTACTTTCACTTTTTCTCAAGTAAATTGAAATTCAAGCCCTTCGTGTGACTAGGTAACAGATTCCCATCCCAGTTGAAAACAAGGACAATGTCGAAACATGAATTATATCATCATGTCATTCACAGAACAGACAAGGAATTCGAAAAGCAATTAGTGAGAAGTTAAAAGTCGAAATTAACAAGTTTTAGCTTTTGGAAAATATACTAAGGTTTCCTGACGTCTCTCAAATAGAATGGCATAACATGTTAAAGTTTGAGTCCTCTCAACTGAAATTGCAAATCGAAAAAAGTCCAATTCCAATGAATTAGTTCAATTTGGATTGATTTCAATCATTATTTGGCGCCAGCGATCAATTTGCCAGATGTAGCACCGAAAATGTCTTCGTGAAAGCGTTTTTGTTTCTGAAATGAAAGAAACAAATGGAAGAAAGATGAAAGATGACAGAATTGGATTCTACGGATGAAAGAATATTTGCAATGATATTCAAAATTTAGATTCTCAAATTATCTTCGAAATACATGCATACTACTTATATTCATACGTAATTTCATGCGTAATATTCATACGTTTCATTCGAATTCATCACGTACGCACGCAATATTCATACGTAATTTGTACGTTAATTACTCATGCGTAATATTCATACATACTACATATGTTCATGCTATACATTCATACATACATACATTACTATATCTGTAATGAAGCAATCGTTTAAAGTCAGCAGCTAGCAAATGTATTTGTAGTCGTTCTGAGAAGAAATTTGTTGATTATAAGTCGATTCTATTCAAGTGCACAGAGCAAGCAAAGAATAAAATATAGTATATTAGGTAACTCAGTTATAAGTATCAACAAAATACATGTGCAAACTGTAGTAATGACATAAACAATTGTTTTTCGATTAGATACCAAGGACGTAGCGAATTTTAAACTTGCATCGTCCAAGCATTGTCACTGGATGATAAAACTCCAAGATCAAACCGTTATATTAAATCTCTTTGCTTAAAAGTCTTTGAAAATGTTTCAGTCGTTGTTTTTGATAACTGTTATTGCTTTCATTGTATTCTTAAGCGTTTTGTAACTATCAGCTTATGATTGATACTATTTATACACAGTAATTCTGTGATATTGAGTCCTTGGGAGCTACGCGGACATGTTTAACTCAAAGACTTTTAGATAAATGACTCGTACATCCTCAACACTTTGCAAGCAATCCTATACTAAACCTTATTGAAACGGTAAATCTATAAATGTCGTAGCTCAACTTTGCGTAGGCCTGACATTTCGTTCATTCAGAATCCGAGCTGAACAAGAATAGAAGTTTGATTTCATTGCAATCAGATCTTTCCATAAAATCGATATTGATGATGCAATATTAACTTCTTACTATAGCTTGATAAGCCAAAATTGTTGTATTATCAATTCATGTTGATCTTGCAACATATCACTTCATGAGGCCATCTTGCAACATATCGCATGTTTCAATAATTTGATGTGATGATTTGACATACATCGGCGCATAGCCGAGCAGCTGAAAATCATCTTTTGTCACACTAACTTATTAAACAAAGGCGAATTCGGATTTCTATGGTAAGTATAAGTGCAGACTGCAGTATGATTCGATACAGACTAAATTGAACAGAGTTCGGAATGATTACCTTCAAAAGAGCCGTGAAGCTCTCATATTTTCCTCGTTCATTTTCAAATACCATGTTGAGGACCTTTTTCACATCGGCGGCCATATTCACTCCTCCGCAGACATAGAGATGACCATTCAATTCAACCAGCTGATTATACAGAGATTTCCAGTTCTTCCGTATTAATTCTTGGACGTAAACCTGAAATTGAATCGTAAATATAGAGAATTCAACGAATTCATGCAGATTCACATGTAGCGCTCAATTCACCGAGATTGACAACCTATGCTCTATGCCTATCATCGCACTCACAGATGCCAAACCCGATTAATAAAATCCAAAAAATCCGTTCTGTTATTAGAATACTCATTAAATAGTTAAAGAACATGCAAAAAACATGTCTGAAAATGACGTTTAAGAAATTATCAGGAATGCGAAAATCCGTCAAGGAAATTCAATTTTTGTCACTCTGTCTAAGTAGCAAGACTTAAAAGAGAGCAAGACTTCAGAGGAGAATGAACTTGATTTGACCAAGTGGCAAGACTTTCAAATTCATTCACCGCTCGTCAGACGCGATAGGATTAGATCACATTTGGCAAATTTCTACCTCTTTAGTTAATATTAGCGCGTCATGTCAAATATCCGACAACAAAATTTTCTACATACAGCAGTCAGTGGCCGATTTGGATTTGCAGTGTGAGGAATGCTACTCATAACGGAATCATCTTATTAAAATTATCAATCCAATTTATCGGAAAAGCATAAATAGTGGATAGTAATGCACAGCGCATTCCGTGGCAATGCATCTACAACTATAATCTACCAAACAGCCGTAGAAGGTGTTGTCATGATGTCGCAGCCTCTCAATGGACAGAGACCTTTCCTGCACTTTCAGGCAGCTATCATCTCATCCATACAGAGTGCTGCGACATACAGCGGAAGTCTCAGCTCTCTGTCTTAGGTAGCTCAGCAAAACCACCGTCTATTCAACTTCTACAGCATCCTTTAAAGTTCCGTGCTAAGCAAGAAGGTGCAACAGTATATCTAGCTTCCAGTCTTCGACTCAGGTTTGAACCCAGGTCCTCAGACGGAGAGCGAGAACTTTACCACAAGACCACTGCACCGGGAATAATATTTCTTAGAGATAAGATCAAGAAATTTCGTCTTGTTTTCCTCTAGCGTTTGAAGTCCGCGGATTTTCTTTGAAACCAAACCGTCGTCATGAAAAGATGGAAGGAATCAACACCTGAGATAATTTAATTTTGTAAATTTGAAGAAAATGATTGAAATTCATTTCAAATGTAATTTAGGATAAATCTTCTACAAAATTCAACCTACTTTTGGTTCTCCTGGCTCTCTGGACAAAGCAAGATGAAGATTTGATAATATTCCTCGGTAGAGAAGTTTTGATAATTCTCCTTCGAAGATGTGGTCAGTTTTTCTCGATCGACATCCGAAGTACAGATCCATCTGGGTGTCCTCTACAAAGTAATAATTACCGGCTCAGTGCAGTCAGACATTGAAAATATCGCGGTGTTGATATCATTCAAGTACGCAAGATAAGTGAAAAATAGAAATAACTGCTAGTTCGGGAGCTACTGACACTTTCTTCTCCATGCTATTAAGCCCTTTGTGCACGAATTTAGGAAGAAAGTGTCAGTAGCTCCCGGACTATGCGTCATCATCAATCTATAAAACTATTCTATGTAGGCCTAAGTACGAAGTCTGTTAGATATCGACTGTCTTCGATAACTATTAATGAATGTCACAGATATCAATTATTTCAAATGTCACAGATATCATGCATGATGCATACTTTGCAATATAATTTAGTGCAAATGGGTGAAACTAAAGGAAGAATGTCTAATTTGTTCATAAATCAAAAGTTATATGGCAGAATTCAATGTCGACGTCATTTACCTTTGAAAAGACTTTGGTCAGTCATTATTCATAAAAATATCGTAAAGAAGTATAAACCTCAATTTTAATTTCTGTTGGGCTGCTATCTCTCTGTCGATGTCTCAAAAGAGGACTTTCTATAAACAATGGATTTAACACATTTTTATCACATTATGATATTACTAAAACTAGAGTAATTCGTTGTACATTCTTCGCTAATTTTGATTTCTTGCTATAATATTTTCAAGGCTAACTTGTGCTCTCAAGATTGTTATGTGTACATTTCACAAAAGTAGTTAAATTTATATTCTAATCTTAAAATCTGCCATATACTACTTACTTGTTAATTCTCCTGCTTCTTGTTGAAGAAGGCGTTCTTGCCAGAAACTTCTGAATGGGGCAATTCCTGTTCCTGGGCCAATCATGATGACTGGGACTTTAGGATCTGCTGGCATTCGGAAACCTGCCGCTCTACAAATCAAAGCACAGTAGACTTTCAGATGGGTTTCTGGTACCAGAAGGATTTTACTACCGTCTTTTAAATGCTAACATACTATCAGGATTGTCAATTACACGACTTCCCTCAACTCTTGAAATGTATATTATTCAATGTATAGAGCAAGTATATATAGGTAGAATGTCGATTCAAAAAAGTATCTGTATACAGTAAAAATTTTTATATAAAAGATTCAGTTTTTTGAGCAGATTGCGTCTCTGCGGTACAAAAAATGATGTGGGCAGTTTTTTCCTGTGTCTATATACTACCGAGATTGACCACTTATTAAGTAGTATGGAATATGTTGGACATCAGAAGGAATGAATACTTGCTAGCAAGCATTTTAATTACGCGGAAATTAAGCTGATGATTAAGGTACTTTCATGGACTGCATTATAATGCAAGTCCCTGCACGTCTTCAAGGAAAAGTTGAGATCTTATTGTAGTTCTTGACTGAGATGTCATGCATATTTTTTATTCAATTTTCAGCGGCAAAATTTTATGATTCACAACGTCATTTCTTGAGTCTGAATAGTAATGTGGAGCCATTTACATCTTTCGAAGTTCATTGTGATCAGTTTCCTTGATTACGATGTCTTGCAGCGTGTAATATGATCACGCTTAATAAAATAGTTTTTTTACAATATAGCTGAGCTTTTAGTAATGGTAACTCATCGAATCACAGAATTAGACAGGTCGTCTCTTCTTCCGTTTGACTAGAAGGGAAGCATTGGAACATGTAGTGCAAATGAAATGGCACAATCTCCTGACTAAATACTATAGCAATCGAACAATAAGCAACCAGTTCAACATTAAACACGCCAAATTGTGCAAAGTTTCAGTGACGGTTATCAACCGGATCACACAGCAAAGAGACACAGACGATGTCAAGTTCTTCAGAGAAGTTTGTGAACGTTTTTTCATGCGCCTGCTAACTTTTTTAAAATGATCGGAAGGCCCAACATTATCAAGAAAACTTGTGCGCAATGATCTGAATTCTTCGAATCTGAAGGAATCGAGGCGATCGGAGCATTTTGAAGGAACTCAGAGCAATCCGCAAGCGACGCACGACGATTTTTCCTATCTCTGCAAGGTATTAAAAATTTCTTTTTGCCCACTTATTAAGTTCCTGAATGTTCCATCTGTTTGAATCAGTTTGCACTTCTAGCAAAGTGATGCGACTAAACAATCTAATTCTGTGCATCGAATTGCTAATTTCATACCAATTTAACAAACTATCTGACCTCTCCAAGTTGTCATGACATGGAGGATTTGTGGAATACTTTTCTTTATTCCGCCTTGCTATCATGGTCAGTCAAATTCGTGCACTTTTCTCCAAAAGTGTATAAATTTGCATATCTCACATGTGGTACAGGGTCTCAACTCGAGTTCATTTAATGAAATCGAAACTGTATACACATTGGGGATTTAATAAATGCTGGATTGCTACTCTACCTAATATACCTACTCTATGATCTGTTTCATGAGGCTTCATCTTGTTTAGGCTTATCTGCTTCCTGTGCATTTTTTCAAGGTGTTTAGCAGCAAACCGACGTTTAATGACTTATTGGGGCTGTTCATTAACCAAAATTCTGCGACAGAAAATCCTGCCGGCTTCGGTGCTATACATCGTTCATAAAGTCAGCTGATCGTTCTGCCGACAATAATTAAATCGGTTTAATGAACAACCCCATTGACTTGCTACCAATCACGGGTTAATGAGAAAAGATCATTGTCGCATGGTCCATTAGATGTCATGAACTTTCACAAGTTGCCGTCGTTTAAATCAAAAGCTACCACTTTCACCTTTCTCAGATAATACCACCGTTATTTGTAATGCTATTTCAATATCCAGATAAAGTTTTATCTAGGCTAATTTCCCTGCCCTGAAGGCAAGATATTAATGCTAAAAATATAGAGCGTTACCAAGACAACCGGATGAAGATTAGCATGGATACGTCAGAGATATCTACAAATAAATGTCTGAGAGCGATAATTTTTAAAAGCTATCTATGTTCCATATAGGGCACACTACTCAGGCCTAGAAATAAGAGTGGTATTCTCTAAAACAGATACAGGATGATTTACATGTGATTAGCAACGATATCTCGTGATGACTAACCAATTTTGCCCTCGGACCTACAACCTCGGGCAATTAATTGGTTAGTCGTCACTCCTATCCCGGCTAATCACATGAAATCCTCCTCTAACTATTACATTAGCTATCATAGAAGCTAGCAATACCATAGATATATTACAATTGTCTATTTCTGTGTCTTATATTGATTTCATAATTTCTGTCATAGTTATTCGATCTATTTTTTGTCCAACTTGCATTCAATACTGCGCTCAAATATTAGTAATGTACTTTTTTAGTAAAGCAACGAGTCGAGAGTGCTCAAATATTTCGGAGATGAAAAAAATTGAAATAATCTCTGCCTTATAACACAATGAAGCAAGTGTAGTTAACTGTTTTGATATTTCGAACATCAATAATTATTTTATCAAACGACTTAAAAATAACCTTAGTTATTGATTCAATGATTCTTTGATATCAACTTTATTAAGCTCTTTGGTCGAATAAACAAGCTGTAATCAACGGGTTCTTACTTCTGTCTTGGCCATCCCCATGACCTGAGAGCTATGACTACAATAAGGAATTAAATCAAAGCTGTCTTACTTCTTGGTGAAACACTGAATAACTTCTCCAATTGGAATCTCATCCAACCATGATGAGCACATGCCACTGTGCATAATTCCATCTGCAAATGAAGAGATCTTGCGTAAGGAAATCATGCGTAAATTTGCGTCGCGACTAGTCATGTCAAATGTATTTGTATAACCTGCACCCTTGCAACCTTTCTGCGTAGGAACTACAAAAATGTTGGGTCAAACGCCCAATTTTCATGAAATTTACACAGAACGCCCATTTTGAACCAACCACCCTGAAAATGTCCTGTAATTTCCGAAGCGTCCTTATATTTCTTGATAATCACGTGTGTCAAGCACCCCAATACCAATAATAGCAATGTGCATAAATGAAGCAAAGAAAAATAGGTTGTCTATAAATCAGTCTCTCATTTCTTATATCAATTGTAAAAAATTGTAGCATTATTGAGTTTCCTTACCATTTGACAAATAGTTCTCCACAGCCACTGTGAGATGGATTTCTGTAGGAAATGCATTGGGGCTGGAGGAAATACTGTAGTAACGCGGAATGATCAACGGCAAACAATCCATGATCATTTCCACCGTTGGGCGGGCAGTCGGATATTTCTTTGCAAGGAATGCTACGTTGGGTGCATTGAATGCCTTCCATTCTTCATATTTGTCGACATCCTGGAGTAAAGAATCATTAAATCATTTATGACGTGTTTATGGTTAGTTTTGAACTATTTACCTCCAGATCGATGGTCCCTGTTATTAACCGATAAGCCACGGGAACATTTGTCACAAATAGGCAATTTTCTAAATGTATCATTTCTTAGACAAGCTAGCATTTTGCGCATTCATTCATTTAGATGAGCAGCTACTGCATCTTATCTGCTCAATATCTATCTGAGATTCTAAAAGACTATTTCTGATTTACATGAATGCTAAAAAATCTCTGTTTGAGTTGTTTTCAGAATGCTCCCAAACATAATCCAATGCTTTCGATCAAAAGTGATCAAAACATATAGTTAATCAAAGTCCTTTGCCATCAATTACCAACTGATTCTCAAAAATTTAACTTCTTGAAAAAGCGAAATTCAAATTTTCCATTCCGAGTAAAATAGAATTAATTATTGCTGCCATTATCGATTTGTTTGCTAATTGACCATGGAAATTCCCGGTCATTTTCAATCAGCATCAACTTACCTTGGAAAGCTCCTCTAGCTCAGCCTGTTCACTCTTGTCTGTTGCAAATTGGGAGAGATCTGTCAAGAAATCTTGGTGTGGAGCTTGACAGAGATCAAGAAGATATTGGAGAGCGAATCGGACGGAACATGCAGGAAGTCGATTGTTAATACTCCATTCGGAATCTGAAAGAACAATTTGATGAACATCAGTGATGATCAAAAATTTCTTCGAAGACTAAGATGAGTCGTGGGAAAAATTGCAAGACCTTGAAGCACTTCTCCAGTAAGGGTATTGATGACATGCAGCGGTTGACTTGGTGAATGTTGATTTATAGAAACTGCTTGATTAAACAACAGGCAAGGACCAAGCGCTTAGTCACAATCTTGTTCTGCTGCACAGGTTGAACATTAGCATAAGTAAAAATTGGCGACTTACTTACTTACATCAGATATTCCAAAAATACAACAACCGATGAAAAGATTGTTGTCTTTGCCTACTACTGCATATTTTATTTACAAGTAAAATATAATTCACTTGAATTACATGAACAGGATTAAATTCGTCAGCTTGAGCGCATTATGCAGTAGGAAAGGAAAGTATTTGTCCGGCCGTTTCTACAAGGAACGAGGCTCAAAATGAAACCTTCACAGAGCGATGTGGACTCTATGGTCAATAGTACAATGCGAATAATCCGCGCGTCTGCCAAGTTCTACCTGTTTTCTCTTGTCAGACAGGATAAAAAAAACGCTTGTAAATCCAATTGAAGCAAATTTGAGACTTAGGTAAAAATGAAGTGCTTTCTCTGATTATGTGAAAAGTATTAAAGTCTGGAGCTATTTTTTTACATGGGCTATCTTGTGAGTGTGCGAGAATATGTGGCAGAATATGGCCAAGATGTTGTTCTTGCCGACATTACGAAGCTTGCTAGATCTGAATATGTTGAGCTTCATAAACAAAGGAACATGAACACATGAAGTCATGACTTGATGACATTCCACGCCGAAAAATATAGCTTTTTACTTAGTGCTTTTCACTTAATTAGGGAAAGCACAAAACATTGCATTTTACCGAAAAGGCTTCCTATTGGATTAGCATGTGTTTTTCTTCGATCCTGTCTGGAAAGAAGATGAACCGGGTAGAACAAGTCAGCCGCGCAGATTCGTAGTAGGCATAGGGTGCATATCATTCTCATTTTCCACCTCAGTTCCTGCAGAATCTCTTCCTGTCGGTGGAACTGTATACAAATAGAGTGTACGACTATCTTCTCTTATGAACATAGTCGTACACTCTATTTGTATACAGTTGTGATCTGGTGAACGTCACTTTATATCTACGATGTGTAGCAGCGAATCGAAGCATTGTGAACGGTCGGACACATTGACTTACCAACCATGGTCTGCATTTCGATAACAGTATCCAAACTGAATTCCTTCGTGTCAACCCAGCCGAGTACAGCTTCTACGTCCTCAACTCGATTTCTTGGGAAGACGGCTAAATGGTCACCTGCCTCGAATTGCAATTCATTCACAAAGGCAGATCTGTCAATGGTAGCCAGCATGGTTTTTCGGCTGAAAGGGAAAAAAAACATCATTCATATGTGCATCGCAGTGTAAGAAGTTTTTTATTGAAGATTAAGAAATCGGTCAGCACTGTGTTAAAAATGAGTATTTAATGAACACTCGCGGAATTTTCATTTAATAGGCTAAGGTTAATCTTAAATTTACTCGAATATGGCTGCACTTTCGAACAGGGAGCTGTGCTGATACTGGGAGATATGAAATGGGCCTGCTCCTGCTTCCTGACACTGGATGAATTGGCAGCTTCTCAGATTTGTCCCCATTTTTCAACTGAATGTTCAACTCAGGATTAAAAAAAAATAATTAAATGAACAGTTTTATACTCGGAAGCGCATTAGGCACGTAGCCACTCTTCTATGTGGCCGAGTTGTCATTTATCAGCTTTCACTCTTTTTGTGTTGGGTGTTTAGTAAGAATGCAGAGTGTGATTATTTTAAAAGTCTTAGGCTTGACCCGACCAAGGTTTGAACCAAGGTCTCCGGGACGCAGAGCGAGCACTCTACCAAAAGGCCACAGTGCCGGTATTTCATTATTCTATTTACACACTTAGTTGACTAGATTTGTAAGTAAATTTCAATTGATGTGATCGATTGCGTTGATTAGTATATTTCTTAATATTTCAAACCGAGAACAAGCTCTTTAAATTATCTGGACCGCTTACTCAGATGTTTCGCTTTGCAGTTGAACTCGATCGCTTAAGAAGGCTTCATAGACGGGGACTGCACTGATGTGACTCACTCCTGCAAACAAAACAACGAATTATTAAAAGGCACGAAAGTTAAATATTATTTGACGTCTCGAAAGGACAGCTTTAGTTTAGAAAGATGGTTGATATTTATATGACAGTGGTTGGAATATTATATAAATGTCCCTATCCCTTATTGCATGTCTAGATTCTTCACTAATTTATGAGAATTGATGGGATTGATAGTTTTGTCATACCGGAAGAGAGCTTGATGGACTCAGCCTCATAGACTTAGCCTGTTTGTTTGCCAATGGCCCATGATATTTCGCTGGGATGGTGTATTTCGGAATGTTTTCACTGCACTGTATGGAAATGATGAAAACTATTGTTCTATAATTGGGATTTAAAGACTAATAATTCCTTCATTAACTAAGTTTTCGTGAATTATTTTCTTTGACTCGCTTGATGTGAACACGAAACCTTTGCTTTCTATTGTTTTAATTTAAATGACAATTTCGAAGTTACATTAATTACATAGCTAATTTATTCACATTCATTGCGAAAATATTTTTCTAGATTTAGCTTGTTGTTAAGAAATCAAGTAGCCAAATGCACTCAGGAGGTAAACTTTGTCCAAGAAGGCAAGATTTGCTGTCCTTTCATCGCTCTCAGAATACCAGTATACAGTAGCTGTTCTGACTTACCCTCCCATACCGACAGTTCAACCTTTTCTGATCTGATGGCACGAGACTCGGAAGAATTCCATTTTGTCGATGAGATGAAGTCAGAATCATCTGGCATTTCAATTGGCGTCGTTGGATAGAATACTTTGACGGCTTCCTGGATTGAAACAGATGAAGGTGTAGAATAAGCTGAAAAGGACGCACGTCGATAATTGATTTACCTGGAATGCTTTGTTCGCCCATCTGTTGAACGATTGTTCTTGTCCTTTGACTTCGTTACCTTCTCCGCAATCCAGAATTCGCGAGCCTCCGACTTGTGGCATCAAATTATCCAAGATATGTCCAAATTCACAATAATGAGGATAGTTGGTCGATCCCAATGCGAAAACTCCGAATCTGTTGGGAGATGACGAAATTTCTGTTGTATATTACAGTTTTATCATCATCAATTAGCTAATAATTTAACAAAATGTCAGAGAACCGATGGGCACAGAATCGAAAGATATATCCACAAACTTAGACAATTCAATCTCCAAATTCCGATCTGCATTCTTAGTTGAAAGTGCAAATTGCTGAAGTCTGTGGACATCATGCTATCCTCTAACCGATGATGTTTAGATTTCCAACAAGATTCCTTGCTGCATGAATTAGAATGCCCTGATCATGAAATGATTACACAAGAAGTTATACATCAAAGTTATACGAGTAGATGATTACAACACTTACAAGAAAGGTTTCTTTGTTTTATCCACAGCTCTGAAACGAAATAAAAATATTGAAGAATGTTTTGTTGATTGGTATTAAGCCACTTTTAAAAATGTTTGATCATAATACTTCTATAACAGTACTGTGTAAAGCAAGTAACTAAATTTTTGATAAAGTAATGTCAATTCAATGAAGCAGAAGTATTCAATATTGATGTCAGTTGTTATTGGTCATTTTTATACTATTAAAATGAAAATTGTTTGTTGAAGGATTTTTATCAAATACTTGCATGCTACAGGGTAAATAAGATGCAAGTAAAGCGTAAAAACTATAGAAGTATATTGTTGATCTGAACTTGACTGGAATGGAAATTGACTCAAAGTCGTGGCAAAGACGGGGGAACTAAGTTGAGGTATGAATAAATCAATGAAAGGCCTTAACGCATGGGGTTGATTCTAATGCCATTCATACAGTTGTTTCTAAGTGAAAGTGTGTGACATTTCTGTGCCACCATCACAGAAATTGACAACAATAAAACCTTTAGAATGGAAATTAAGCTTCATGCAATGCACAATAACGGCACATAAATCGCACGCATTTTCACTTAGATGTACCTGCCAACGTCTGTATCATTGGGTTAGAAACAGTCACATGAGTAAATCGAAGCTTTTAATTGGTTCTTCATGCCCCAACTTAGTTCCCCCGGATGTGTCGCGACCTTGAGTCAATTTCCATTCTAGCAAACTTCAGATAAACAGTTTATTTCTATGGCCACTATTATGCATTGCTTAAAGCTACATTTCCGTTCTAGATATTTTATTGTTATCTATTTCTATGGTAAAAACAAATGCCGAAATATCATGAAGTACCGTAGTAAGCGCTTGAATGTGTTGTTTTCCTTTTTTAACCAACCTATATCAAAACTCTATTGAGATACACAATACTATGACAAAAAAAGATGTCATATAAAACTGCAGTCATGTAGCTAAGGGAGCAAGACAGACATAAGGAGATATGCTACAAAGCATGACATCATAAAAACATGTATGGTGAATAGGCCATCGTGGCTCGCTGAGCTGACCGATACCTTGATAATTGATGGTCATGCTCGCATAGTCTAATTCCGAGTGCAAAGATATCATCCTATCTTTTAGATTACTGTCTGCTATTCTCAACAAAACAAATCGCAAATTTACATTTTTCCACTTTCTCGTCCATCTATGTAGTCCTTCAATGATTCGTAGAAGTTCTCGCCGTTGCCTGGTGGTTCACCATCCCCGAATGTACTTGCAACGATGAATACCAAGGTTTCATTGGGAAGACTTGAAACTGAATAGTCATCAGATCCAACAAGCTGAAATAAAACCATTGTGGAAATTGGCAGAGGATGCACTTTTGCATAATTTCAGACTTATTCATCCAACTACTGTAGAATACATTTTTGGAACGGAATTAATTTTGGGACATTTGAAAACTTGCCCCAACATTTATAATGTTTTTTGCTGCTACTTTAGCTCAATGCTGGGGCGCAGATAATGCGCATTGCATTGTTTACAGTTTTGCATTTTCATTACCCAATTAGCTGTGAGGTTTGTCTATTCAACCAAAATTGAGAATACTTGTTGCTACATTCTAGAAAGTATTCTAGTTAGCAGGGCCATTGGGTATTAACTGATCCACCGATGGCTAGAGTATACTCTCCATCCATGATCTGATCGAAGATATAGTTCGGGAGCTAGCGCGAACTTGTGCAGGGAGCGAGGTAGTACATAAAACTTTCACATAGCATAGTACACCTCTAACCTACTGCAAAACTTCGTGTCTGTCGGATCAGATCACTTTCTTTTCAAAAATAGAGAGGAAAACAAAATCCTGTGTATTTCCAATGGTAAAATTGTGACATCTAAGGTGTTGACTCCACTTTTTTTGAGTTTTCGCTTATTAAAAAAATATACAAATTGGTATTTTGTTGCAATGGTTATTATAGAAATC
Organism: Prostheceraeus crozeri; assembly: GCA_907163375.1. Taxonomy (NCBI): domain Eukaryota; kingdom Metazoa; phylum Platyhelminthes; order Polycladida; family Euryleptidae; genus Prostheceraeus; species Prostheceraeus crozeri. The sequence continues at coordinate 22,830 of CAJQUW010014271.1, forward strand.
ATCTACAGATCATGATGATCTTTCAAATGGACTGTCATTTAGTGACAGAGGATGAAGTAAAGTGTGCAAACAGACACTTCGTTGGTGTATCTGCAAATACTACCATAGAAATTTCAGGAAAATTATTGATATACTCCAACGAAGTGTCTGTTTGCACACTTTACTTCATCCTCTGTCACTAAATGATAGTCCATTTGAAAGATCATCATGATCTGTGGATGATTTCCATAACAACCATTTCAACAAAATACCAATTTGTATATTTTTTTATTGAGCAAAAACTCGAAAAAATGGAGTCAGCACCTTCGATGTTACAATTTTGCCACTGGAAATGCATAGGATTTTGTCATCCTCTCCATTTCTGAAAAGCAAATGATCTAATCTGTAAGACACGAAGTTTTGCAGTATGCTATGTGAAAACTTTATGTACTACCTCGTTCCCTGCACAAGTTCGCGCTAGCTCCCGACTATATCTTCTAATTCTGTCTTTAAATTGTAAATGGATTTCAACAAATTGACAATGAATCATAGTGACCAGAAGGTTTGAGATAACTAAACTGAGACCAATGGATGGAGTGGCTGCCTGATGAACATGATACCATAAGAGATAGGGAACGACACAGAGAACTTTAGAAGGCCCTAGTCAGTTTCTCTTTGAAGTTATCATTTTGCATCTACGAATGTGCACTTGTATACAGAGGTGGAGAAAATTTCAAGATTCAAATGCATTCCTATGCAATTTTATCATGTGACTGCATTTACAATGTGCTACTGACAATCCATAAGAAGCTCTCCTTTTCAATTGATGCAATGTCCACAGTACTGTCAACAGACGGAGCATAGCCTGGTGAAGCGGAGTGATATTGATTCTTGTGCTGTGCGATACGATTGAAACTGGAAGCAGTGAAATGCAATTTTGTAAGTCTTAAATGTGCTTGCTCTAGGTTCGAAAGTGAATTACAAATGAAATATTAAACAGTCTGAGTATTAGTCAAGTTAAACTTTGATTTCTAGATCACGTTCGAGACAGATTGAAATTTGGTGCCTTTTTTCATGAAATAAAATAACCATTTCAATTTTGCTTTGTGTATCACTGACGCAATCCTTATGTGAATTCCAACCTTCTGCTCTCTATGGTTATCGAATTGTCGAGATTATTGTTTAACAACTGTAGACTTGAATATTTGAAATTCATGCAATATAGCTCTCATCAAACAATTTTGAAGATGGAATACTCACTTGAACGTTGAATACTTTCAGGAAAAGATTGGACAATTTCTCCGCGAATTTGGTAGATCTGCCTGTCTCTGTGGCATAAATGATTGTGCATTTCTCTCGAGCTTCGTAGTATTTCTTGAAGAATGACATAGTTGGCATGACACTTCTACAATAAATGGAATAGATGACGATAACTCGTATTGCATTGGATCATCAGAACATAAGTTATGAATGCATGCTGGCAATTTGGGAACGAGTTAGCGAAATATCTCAGTAAAAATTAATTCAAATAAGAACCACTGAAAAATTGAAGTGGAAATTATGCACATCGCACAGACCACATAAATTTAGTCAACAAAACGTGAAATCGATGATTAAACATTAATTATTGAAATGACAAATGTTCATGTTGAACCTTATTGAATCAATTTGTATCCTTGCATAACCTGACAGTACATGACAGCATCAAAAGAAGCATCAGATAATAAAACTCTATTATTACCTTGCAACACTCTTGAAACGGAACTTCTTTGTGACCTTGGACTTCGCCAATAGCCGTTTTCTGAAATTGGGGTCCAGCCATGGGGGTGGCTGAAATCAACACAAATGACCATGTGGAGATATTTTCTATACAATGAGACTTCTATGAATTTCATGCAAGAGAACAAAAATGTTCTCTGCATCCAATTTACTGCGGAATCAGAAAGCTCTAAGCTAAAGCTCTATATTTAGTCTGAGAGAAAAATATGAACCAGATGTCGCTAATTAGATTAGAAGATGCGCTAAAGTGACCAATTCGTTAAATTCTATTTTGTACGATGATAATCAATTTCAATATAATCTGTGACAATGAAATTGGCATTAGCCAATGAAAATGCATTGCTGTTGTAGAGTTTTACTTGCATTGTTGCTGAACGTGAAGATTTCGCATCACATTTGCGCATGTGACAATGGCAACACTCATCTGAAGGAGATGGTAGGCGTCTTGTAGAGATATTTTTTACATTAGCGTCTCCAAATAAGTTCAACCATAACAAGACTTCTGGACTAAGAAGTGAATGGATTTGAATGCGTAATGTTGGAATCAGTTGGTGTGCAAGCACATCCATTAACCACAGGAGCATCGGACCATCAGCTGACGGTCGGAAGTCGGTGAAACAATGTTTCAAGCAGCATGTTGATATGATAACATCCAGCAAAGGCCCATTTAATCCGGACAACGATATTCCGGAAATTCGCAATTTGGACGATAAAAGATGGGAACGGAACTTTGAGACGTAAATTATTTCGGTATTCCGGAATGGTCCTCGGGAACCTAAGTGTTCGGATTAACAAGATTCAACAGTATGCATTTCTAGATTACGTATCAGAATAATTCCGTTGATTCTATCAATAAATCTCACCTGATAGTCGAGGCAAGGTTTCAGTTTGTAACTGATCATTTCTTGATGGAAGACAGGGCACAGAGAACCACTGATTGGAGGCACCAACCAAACCCAATCACCAGGGCATCCGCCACGTAGTTTGAACTCTGTCTCGAAATGTTCCATGAACTGTTCTGTGACCGTGTAGTGATCAACGATAGTCGTCCCATGTTCCTGAAAATGAATAAATGATGGTTTAGCGTCACTACTCCTCCATACTGCTGGTTTGGACGGCGCTGACATGGTCAGCCTTTAATCTGGGCCGTTGTGATCTTTTAGTCTGGATGCCCTTCCTGATGACTTCCAATGACTCTTTCGGGGATCGACCTCTAGATCGAAAGATCACTATGCCAAGCATTTAACCACTGTACCATGGAGACCACATTGCAAATGAAGTGAAAGGAATATGAAGACATTGAGTAATGGAACGTCATCGCATGGCTTCGGATCAATTTTTTGATTTATCACTCACCTTGAAACTGTTTAATACTGCATAACTGATTTCACACATTGCTCTATCCTTCCAGAAAGCAGGTGAGGTCTTGATGTCAAATCCCATTCCTTCTGCGAGTTTCTGTAAAATAGACAAGATTCATTAGTTTGCTTTGCAAGATATCAACATTTTCTGTCAACGTATATTTCTGCAGGCAACCTCGATACATGCAAAACCAAAATTGTCCTTCACACAATATAGTATTGTTTCATAGGTCTACATTCTTTTGATATAAACCACGAGCAGTTAGTGACTTCTAGCTTCCTTGAAAGTACTTGATAAAGGAGGAAAATATCATGAGTAAAATAATTCTTTAACAGTAGTCACTTCGGTAATTACTCTTCTCATCTATGCATGTAATATTCTATTGATTTCCTTTCTCTTCTGCTTCATATTTTAAACTCTTATTGTACATATATTTTGCATGATTCAGGTTCATTTCTCTCATTTCATCTTAATTGATTCGATTTTTATTTACTGTTTTGTTCATATTGGCTCAGTCAGACCTTTGTTATTGTGGAATGAAATTGCACTTTTGATTTTCATATACTTTTTGTTCATGGTAAAGTGTCTGTTACATAATCGGCAGCTAGCTGATAACTGGTCACTTACCAGGGCTATCATTCAGTGAAACAGCAAATGAATTTGTGCTTAATACCGGCATAGGCTTTGAATTGATCACCCTCGTCTTACGAAGATGCTGATCAAGAGATATTTTGATTTTCTGAAATGATCAGATCTTTACCTGCAGTGGAGGGTATTGAAAGACAGCGAAAGCAATCTGTATATCATCTGCATTTTCATCATAGCCTGATATCAAATTTTCTAAAAAATATCAAATTACAGAGGATATAGAAATAATACTGGCAAAAATACCACATTTTCACTGCAGGGCGTATACAAAAATGGCCGAAGTATTCACTTCTGACAATTTGAATGTAGAATAGTGTATTGTTGATTCATTGAATCTTATTGAAAATATCAATTCCTGGGTTGCGACTTATTTTTTACTTTTCCAATAGATGCCTGCCACGCTTTGTCCTGTAGACGTCATGGCTGGAGGCACGCCACAAGAACCTCTGATCACAAAGTTTGAAATATCAACACCACATAATTAGACAGGTCGTCCCATCTACTGTTTGACTAGAAAGGAATTAATGAAATGGCATGATCTGCTGACATAATACCATAGCAATCGAACAATGAGGAGCCAGTTCAACATAAAACACGCCAAATTGAATACTTCTCATTTTAGCTTTGTTAGAAAGAACTGTCAGTTAAAAGAACAGATTGTGTTTGACAACAGTAAGCAGCTGAAACAGCCTTGATAATTGTAATGTATGTCTTTGAAAGTGAATTCGTGCAACAACATGAGGCACATCAAACTCATAAAGTGCATGAGCAGCATATTTAGGATGAAACTCAAGAAAGACAAGATTTGTGGAGGCCACAGAATTAGATTGTTTAATCGTATCACTTTGCTAGAAGTGCAAACTGGTTCGAACAGATGGCACATGCAGGAACTTAATGAGTGGGCAAAAAGAAATTTTTAATACCTTACAGAGATAGGAAAAATAGTCGTCCGTCGGTTGCGGATTGCTCTGAATTCCTTCAAAATGCTCCGATCGCCACGACTCCTTCAGATTCGAAGAATTCAGATCATTGCGCAAAAGTTTTCTCAATAATGTTGGGCCCTCCGATCATTTTAAAAAAAGTTAGCAGGCGCACGAAAAAACGTTCACAAACTTCTCTGCAGAACTTGTCATGGACTGTGTCACTTTGCTGTGTGATCCGGTTGATAACAGTCACTGAAACTTTGCACAATTTGGCGTGTTTAATGTTGAACTGGCTGCTCATTGTTCGATTGCTATGGTGTTGTGTCAGGATATTGTGCCATATCATTGACGTTACAGATTCCAATGCTTTCCTTCTACACCATTTCCACTTTAATTACAGAACTCTGCAGTTATATTCAAGAATCCAGCAGATTTATTTCAGCATTTCAAGTTTATATTTCAGATTGAAGCATTTATATTTTTGACAACAGCATTTTAATTTCAGAGAATTTTTGTGCGTGTGTTTAAATCATTTGTATTTGAGAATGCAACACTTATATTTCAGACTTTGTCATTTCTAATTCAGAAATAGACTTTATATTTCAGAAATGATCATTTATAGTTCATTTTTAGTCATTTATATTTCAGAATTCCAGAAAAGACGATATATATTTAAGAAAGTGTCATTTATATTTCAGATTTGCAGTTTATATTTCAGAAATGATCATTTATAATTCACTTTTAGTCATTTATACTTCAGAATTCCAGAAAAGACGATATATATTTAAGAAAGTGTCATTTATATTTCAGATTTGCAGTTTATATTTCAGAAATGATCATTTATAATTCACTTTTAGTCATTTATACTTCAGAATTCCAGAAAAGACGATATATATTTAAGAAAGTGTCATTTATATTTCAGATTTGCAGTTTATATTTCAGAACCGGTCATTTCAATTTGAGATATCTGCACCTATAATTCAGACGCTGGAAGTAATTCAGAATACGTCATTTATATTTCAGAAATCCCCATTTCACTTTCAGAATAGGTCACTTGCAATCCAGATGTCAAGTTTTAATTTCAGAAACGGTAAAATATATTTCAGAATGCATCAGTTTAATTTAAGCACTTCTCAGTTGTCAGAAAATGCTTACAAAGATCCGAATAGTGTGCAGGAGGCTAAGGTATAAATTGGCCAACACAGATGATTGATAAAATTACTGTTGGTGACAATGCAAGTGTCCGATAATTGTGCAATTTGTTTGAGACCAATGTCAAAAGCAACATTATTACGAATGCATGCATTTATTCCACCGCGAATGCATTGCTCCTATTACGAACAGCGTCAATGCGTTAAATTTAAAATCTCTGGATGAAAAAACGCATCTTTTATCTTACAAAATCAAATTAACGAATATTGAATATCTCACAAAGTGATAGAAGCTTATATTTTATTGAAAATGCCACTTCTGATTTAAAGAAACAAATTCTGAAGAATTTGACATTCTCAAATTTAATTGATGCATTCTGAAATATATTTTACCGTTTCTGAAATTTAAACTTGACATCTGAATTGCAAGTGACCTATTCTGAAAGTGAAATGGGGATTTCTGAAATATAAATGACGTATTCTGAATTACTTCTAGCGTCTGAATTATAGGTGCAGATATCTCAAATTGAAATGACCGGTTCTGAAATATAAACTGCAAATCTGAAATATAAATGACACTTTCTTAAATATATATCGTCTTTTCTGGAATTCTGAAGTATAAATGACTAAAAGTGAATTATAAATGATCATTTCTGAAATATAAACTGCAAATCTGAAATATAAATGACACTTTCTTAAATATATATCGTCTTTTCTGGAATTCTGAAGTATAAATGACTAAAAGTGAATTATAAATGATCATTTCTGAAATATAAACTGCAAATCTGAAATATAAATGACACTTTCTTAAATATATATCGTCTTTTCTGGAATTCTGAAGTATAAATGACTAAAAGTGAATTATAAATGATCATTTCTGAAATATAAACTGCAAATCTGAAATATAAAATGACACTTTCTTAAATATATATCGTCTTTTCTGGAATTCTGAAATATAAATGACTAAAAATGAACTATAAATGATCATTTCTGAAATATAAAGTCTATTTCTGAATTAGAAATGACAAAGTCTGAAATATAAGTGTTGCATTCTCAAATACAAATGATTTAAACACACGCACAAAAATTCTCTGAAATTAAAATGCTGTTGTCAAAAATATAAATGCTTCAATCTGAAATATAAACTTGAAATGCTGAAATAAATCTGCTGGATTCTTGAATATAACTGCAGAGTTCTGTAATTAAAGTGGAAATGGTGTAGTCAAACAGAAGAAGAGACGACCTGTCTAATTCTGTGGTAGAGGAAGTTAACATTGTACAAAATATTTGTTTGAAATGAAGTTGAGGAGCACAAATCAAGTTTTATTGCAAGTTCTGCACCTGCATAGCCTTACGCGACTTTCTTACGGAAAAGCACAAATTCCACGTTCCCAAATTGGAACGTTGGGATGATAACGGTAAATGCTGCGCTTTTAGAATTAGCTATGACCACAGAATTAGACAGGTCGTCTCTTCGTCTGTTTGACTAGAAAGGAAACATTGGAACATGTGACGTTCATGAAATGGCACAATCTGCAGAGATAATACCATAGCAATCGAACAATGAGCCAGTTCAACATTAAATACGCCAAGATTGTGCGAAGTTGCAGTGACTGTTATCAACCGGATCACACACTAACTTTTTTAATAATGCTTGGAAGGACCAACATTGTCGAGAAAATTTTGTGCATCTGAATTCTTCGAATCTGAATGAATCGTGACGATCGGAGCATTTTGAAAGAATTCACAACAATCCGCAAGCGACGCACGACTGTTGTTCCTATCTCTGTAAGGCATTAAAATCTCTTTTTGCCCACTTAGTAAGTCCCTGCATGTGTCATCGTTTTGAATGAGTCTGCACTTCTAGAAAAGTGCACGTTTAAACAATCTAAGTATGTGGGTACACAGCATTAAGTTATCTACCACCAGACGCACTATCTGCGTCTGAAGGTTGCTGCTGCGCAATGGTGTCTCATTATATTAGTTCATGACGACAATATTTTGACTTTATCAACTCAATGCAGTGCACTTCGCTCCATAATACATATAGTAGCAATCAAGTTTTGCCCCTGATGGTGCAGTTAATGGTAATTACTCCACTGGAAGTTACTTTTAAATTTTGGCCCTTCCCATTAGCTGCCATCATGTCTGTAAATTTAATTCATGTTCAAGATATAGACCATTTTTTTATCTCATTATCCTGTATTAGTTTCAATCCTGTTGCTTCACCTTTTGTAAAGAGGTTTGATGACTGGATTTGAAATGGTCATGTTTACCTCAGATGAACTGTCTGTGCAGGCAACCGAAACATCTGGTTAAGCTGGTGACGCCCTTGTTTGGTGACCGTCCCACCCTGGCCTTGCATAAAATTGCGGATGAATCTGTTTCGTGCCGCTGATTTTTATTTGAAGTTTATTGATGCATTGTGACAGCATACCGTATCAAAAATTATCGAGACATGTACTGATAAACCATCTTTTGTAATATGAGAGTTCATCTTGAATTGAAAAATATGATTGAATGAAAATTTATGACGTGTGTCTCATGGTGTCCTCGGTTAATTAGTTAAATGTTCTGACGCTTCGACATCTTGCTTACTTGTCGTGTCTACTTCATGCAATTAATTTTCAATAGCGCGGTAAATATGACACACTTTTTCTACTTCAACTGAAACAGGTGCACTTTTTTCGTCGCAACATTATCTGAAAATCAAATTTATTCAACTGCCACATCATTTGATCCCATGGAACCTTATGAAAAGCTAAAACTGCGTGGCAGTAATCCGTGACTATAGTTTTTACCACCCATGTATCCACATCACAGAATTAGATTGTTTAATCGTATCACTTTGCTAGAAGTGCAAACTGGTTCGAACAGATGGCACATGCAGGAACTTAATGAGTGGGCAAAAAGAAATTTTTAATACCTTACAGAGATAGGAAAAATAGTCGTCCGTCGGTTGCGGATTGCTCTGAATTCCTTCAAAATGCTCCGATCGCCACGACTCCTTCAGATTCGAAGAATTCAGATCATTGCGCAAAAGTTTTCTCAATAATGTTGGGCCCTCCGATCATTTTAAAAAAAGTTAGCAGGCGCACGAAAAAACGTTCACAAACTTCTCTGCAGAACTTGTCATGGACTGTGTCACTTTGCTGTGTGATCCGGTTGATAACAGTCACTGAAACTTTGCACAATTTGGCGTGTTTAATGTTGAACTGGCTGCTCATTGTTCGATTGCTATGGTATTTTGTCAGCAGATTGTGCCATTTCATTTACGTTACATGTTCCAATGTTTCCTTTCTAGTCAAACAGAAGAAGAGACGACCTGTCTAATTCTGTGATCCACATTGTCCAATCACTTGTCAAATAAGTGCAGTCAACTGTCAAATGCAAGAAAGGACACTTCTGATCGTTGTGAATTGCAGTCAAGTATCAAATTATCAATCTAACTGTGCTGACGAACGAGATGATGAGGCAGCGAATAAGAGATGATGATAAGCAGAGGCTTTTTCTGCTGAAAGAGGAGAAGACTTTCTCCAACTTGCTTCTCAGTTAAATATCAAACCGAACACAGCCTATGCAATCATTAGGAGAGCTCGCTTACGCGATGGACAGGTTGTTGTTCCTCGAGGTGGACATACTCATCACAAGGTGGATGATGAGATCGGAGCTATGCTGGTGTCCATCGTGGAGGAGAAACCTGGGTACACGTTGCACCAAATAAACGCTGAGCTTCGTCTACGACTGTCAAACAAGCCTCATCTTTCGGTCACTTCTCTTTGCCGTTGTTTGACTGCTCGATTAATAGTAATGAAGAAATTCGAAGACGGTGTAACCGAGAGAAACAATGAGCAAGTGAAGGAGAGACGTGAACAATATGCGCGATGGTTGATGATGAATGGAGTGAACAATGAGCTCGTAATTTTGGATGAATGCGGCATCAATTTGTGGAGTAGACGAACTCAAGGTAGAGCACCCAGAGGATCTAGGGCTGTACGAGTCGTTGCGGGGAGACGTGGGAGAAACTTCACCGTCATATTCTCCATCGGTCACACCCGTGGATTGCTGTTCCATGAGATCTTCGAGGGTGGTATGACCAAAGCACGATTGCACTCAGTTCTGGAAAGGATTTCAGGAGATCATGAAGGTCCCACAGCTTTCATCTTTGATAATGCTCCATCTCATTCTAGTGCAAACTCAAGTCCCGAGGATGGTGGACCTAACTTGAGACCAGAACATCAATGTGTGTACTTACCACACTATTCACCATTTTTGAATCTGGTCGACAATGCAATAAGTGCGTTTAAGTGGTCCCTCAAAAATAGTTTGGAGGAAGTGTGGCAAGACTTGCTGACTCAAACACATGACATGCGTCTGGCTACATTGACACAGCTGGCAGAACAGGCTGCTAGTGTCATAACTGCATCTAAAGCGGCTCACTGGTTTGCTCACTCGCAGAGACATATTCCTGATTTTCTTCAAAAAGCTGACATTTTGATGTGAGTAGGCCTACAGTGCTTTCTTGTGGCCTGATTTTTCAATATATGTATCGGATCTGGATGAGATGATGTTTTTTCCTCAAATTTTACTATAGGTGTTAATTGATAAGTTAAATATAGCATAGCTTGATGGATGATTATTCGGCGAATAACTCTGAAAATCTGAATGATTCAGTAATTTCTCCTAATCATATTTCACCTTTTTCATGGTAATTCATTAATGAAACATGCCTTGAATATCCTCATAAACCTATGGACATAGATATTAGTAGGAATAAACACCAAAAAGCATATATTGCATTTATTTGATACTTGACTGAACTTATTTACACTTGGGTGGTGTAATATGACACTTCGGTGCTCTGTTCTGATACATGGGTGAACTATTTGGACAGTCGACTGCCTTATTTTGATAGTTGATTGGCTTAAGTGGATACATGGGTGGTAAAAACTGTATAAGGAGTTTACAGTTCTTATATGCAAATAAAATTCCTAGAGAAGGTCAAAAAAGATTTTCTAGAATTTATCAACAATGATACACTGACCGACTAGTCTGATAGCTTGGACAAGAATGGACCTAAAAAACGCTTGACTGCTACCGCTTTCTGATTCCAGAAAACAGGATTTTCTTCGGTCATAGTCACAGAATTACATTGGATTGTTTAGTCGTGTCACTTTGCTAGAAGTGCAAACTGATTCAAAACGATGGCACATGCAGGAACTTACTAAGTGCAGTGGACAAAAAGAAATTTTTATGCCTTACACAGATGGGAAAAATAGGCGTGCGCCGTGGATTAATGTGAATTCCTTCAAAATGCTCCGATCGACACGACTCCTTCAGATTCAAAGAATTCAGATCATTGCGCACAAGTTTTCTCGATAATGTTGGCTCTTCCAAGCATTATTAAAAGAGGTAGCAGGAGCACAAAAAACGTTCATAAACTTCTCTGTAGAACTTGACATCGTCTGCGTTTCTTTGCTGTGTGATCCGCCTGATAACTGTCACTGCAACTTCGCACAATCTTGGCGTATTTAATGTTGAACTGGCTCATTGTTCGATTGCTATGGTATTATCTCTGCAGATTGTGCCATTTCATGAACGTCACATGTTCCAATGTTTCCTTTCTAGTCAAACAGACGAAGAGACGACCTGTCTAATTCTGTGGTCATAGCTATTTCTCAAAGCGTAGCATTAATCGTTATCATCTCAACGTTCCCACTTGGGAATGTGGAATTTGTGCTTTTCCATAAGAAAGTCGCGTAAGGCTATGCAGGTGCAGAGCTTGCAATAAAGCCTTGCTTGTGCTCCTTAACTTCATTTCAAACATACTTCATTTTCTTAACTTCAAGAAATCTAGTCGTATCTTGAGTTTATCCTGAATATGCTGTTCATACGCTTTACGAGTTTGGTGTGCCTCATGTTGTTGCCCGAATTAACTTTCAAAAACATTCATTATCATTATCAAGGCTGTTTCAGCTGTTGTCTGCTGTCAAACACAATCTGTTCTTTTAACTGACAGAACTGTCTAACATAGCTAAAATGAAAAATATGATTTGCAGTTATGGGGCTGAAATACAGTCTAAAAAGGTTGAGAAACATTGGTCTAGAATGTGAAGTAAGACTCATGTGAGGAAAATGAAATTCAGTTTACTTAAACCATTGAGATTTAACCGATGTTGAGGATTGTACATGTAATAACAAAATTCAAATTTAGCAAGCCCATTTTCATTGGCTCAATCTACAAAAGATCTCTATGGTATCTATTAAAGATTTTAGTGAAATAAAACTCTGATTTCACTTTATATACCTGTCGAAGTGCTTGTCTTCAAATGTGCGACATGCGTCTATCTCAAACAGTCTTATAGCCAGAAATCTATAACCTTATTTTGAACATGGTTTGAAAACCGCATCTTTGTACCTTGTTTCATAAATCTGGAAGTTTAAACCTCAAGAAACCGAAGTCTGAAATTCCCCTGTTGAGGAATTAGATTTTGATAGTTTTCTGTCACATGAAAGTGTCGATTTTTACATTACACAGCATGCGGGAAGACAGTAGATTTCACTCACATCAAGTAAATCGAGTCGCTGCTTGTCACAGAGATCACGAATAGCGATTTCCGTTGTCATGTACCAACCATTGAATGGAGTGCCTGGAAATTGTATACCACCACAGTCCAGCGACATACTGGAGACTCCTGGCACCGCATACCATTTCAGGCCCATCTTTTCAAAGACATCGTATCTAGAAAGGGAAAATGATATACATGTACATGCATTCTTAATATTTATGAAAGAATTTATTTTTCTAATATTTATGAAAGTTACATATTAAAAAAAAGAAGAAAATTGAGAGTTAGGAAAGGTACAATATAAAAAGGCGTCTCTCATGTTCTATTTACTATTGATGATGCATCATGACATAGAGCCATGATTTTTGATAAGAAAGATTTTGAATAATCATTGACAGGAACTTCGACAGATAATGAATTCAGCTGGCGGTTGTCCATGAAATTTGCAGTCCATGGAATAAGTTGCATTTGAATAATTTGCTGAGTATTTGTTTCGAGCTGCATTTGTCTCTTTACGACAATTATTTGCAGTAAAATTTCTGCAGTTTTTCAATGTTTGATCATGGCATGTATAAGTCCTTGCAATCTTAAAATAGATAAATGAATATATGTGGACAGACGAATTGAAATAATGAATACTTACTTTGGATGGGTGATTGGAATTTCAAGAACAAGCTCTTTAGGTATATCAAAAATTTCTGGATCTTCTCCGTTAGCTTGCAAGACCCAAGGAAGAATCTCAAATGCAGTCTTCTTGAACTTATATCCCAGTTTCTCGATTTGCTGAAGAAATCAAAATGAAAACAAATTTTGGACACATTCATACCAGATCGATAAAATGTCGTTGGTCATTTTTTTCAAATTAGATTGATAAATCGATGAATGAAATTTTATAGGGATACACAAAAGCCGCTTCCCACTTTCAACAGATATTCCTAGAATTTTGTGGGGATTACTATATAAATTACATGGGAAAGGAGAGGGCATGAAGATTCAAAGTCATCTCGACGCGACGGCAGCTTTAGTTCAAGATTGTCTTACCTTAGTGAGGTCAACATTGATAGGATCTCCTATGATGGTGCCATCTTCCATTTTGTGACCTGCATATTGAAGAATTTGATTATTCCACACACGGAAATCTCCACGGCCTTCAACACGTTTAGGGAAGATGGTTATGGCAGATCTGAAAAGATGTCACAGGTTGGAGAATTCTGATCTCAATGATTGCTATTACAGATGATCCTTGATTCAAGTAAAGCATATTTAATGTTCTCTCACCTCAAAGCACCATCGTTTGTTGCGTAATCCAGCTGTTTGCACATAATTTCAAACATTTCCCGCGCTGTTTTCACATTTCTTCCATCGAATAACTGAAAGTCATGAATATTCTTTCAATCTCTTCGCTTAACATTTATGCATAACAGCTATACTTGATAATTCAAATAAATCTGTCTACACTTGTCCCGTACAGCACTGAAGTCTTCTATCAATCACTTATAGAGCCAGTGTGAAGCACAAACAGTGAAAACTGCAGTTTTCGTCTTGATTACTAACATGCAAGTAATATGATAAAATTCGATAAATTAAAAGAAATGAAGCTCACCTGTAATCGCTTCCAGTAACGTCTTCCAATGCATCGAGGGGCATTTCTCCATGCCATTCTTGCACCGAAATCGAGTTCCTCAAACGTCAGATCATAAGTGTTGGTCTCTTCAACAGCGGAACGAATTTCCTCCCAACGTGCATTGTGTTCGGGACTGCCAGCTCTGCAAATTGATGACGTCATTAACTTCTCGCATTCTGAAGAAATTTTACTTGCGTAAGGGCACAAATATAGAACTTTCTATATTTATGATATCAAGTTAGCAATACGAGGGCGAGCAGGTAAAATTGAAACAGTACATAAGAAGAAAAAGGTCAAAGTTAAGTTACTGAATAATACATAAGAGAGCAGCACAAAAATACCACATTTGCTACTTTTTGTCAGAATTAAAGCAAATATTGCATCAAACACATTTTTCTGTTTTTCTTTTATGTTTTCAAATCAATATTTCGATTTTTCAATTATTTATACGAATAATGCATTTCTGCAATATTTTTCAAATCAAAATTGAGTGGATTCTTAGCGTTTTGTCACATTAGTACCCAATTCATACTTAATAAGCACCTTGGTACTTTTGTGAGTGTAGACACCTAAATTTTAGCACTTTTTTCATTTAGCGCTCAGATTGCAACTTAAATAGGACTTTATGATTTACAGTGTAAAGCTCACATCATTAATTTATCTACGTAATTCTCACCGCAAAAATTCCATAAAAGCTCGCTGTGTTTCTGGCTGTTCAATGTCATGTTTGTTTGGATTTCTGCTGACGATTCTTGCTATAGAAACGACTAGATGTATGCCACAAATTGGCGTCATATAAACAAATCTTCATGTGCAATTTGATCTCCTGCGTATTTCCTCAATAGAACATTTTATTAGTTAGTTAAATGAAAAAGACAACTCTGTTAAAAAATGTGAAATATTTAACTTTCTTTATCGAATTAAAACAAGTCAAATGCTCGTATTACAATTCAGTCCGTCCGTTCAACACCCGAATCATTAATAAAGTGTCTAAAAAGGAAGTCCTATCCATTTCTATTTAAGAGGTTGAGACAGTAAAGTTTCCGTGTTCCCATGAGGTCATTCAGAGATTGTAAACGTCATTGTAAAACTTATGGTTTCGTTTGCTTTATTAAAATAAACATTGAACGTCAGGTTGCTCCTTTATTTCCAGACATTCTACAGCAGAATGTCAATCAAACCACTTCAAAGCATTTAATTCCTTATTCATCAATATAAAATGGTCATTTAGCAAGGCAAATGGCAAACAGACTTGCAGGCCTATTCTATACTCTCACTACCGCTCGCAGACTAGCCATTCAATCATACGGCATCTTCGAAAAGGAAGCTCGAAAACAAGGCGGCAGCTCTTGTTAATAAGTGTTCATTGCCTATAGCATTGCATCACATCAGCTATCCCGTGTAAATGTCTGATGCTTTTGAAATGCATTCTTGCGTATCGGATACGTGATTGGTGAAAGAATTTAAAACTTCTAATAGGCCCGCGTGATTGTAGCTAACGGACCTGTCTTCATATTATTTTTGATGGTGACGATTCTACAAAAATAACAGTGAAATTGACCACGACGTTTTATGCCTGATTCTCTCAATCAATCATGTCCGGAACCACAAGTTATCAGTCAAGTGATTAATGAGTTCCTTGCTATCCTATAAGATTAATAGCACTTTGAAAGATCGTACTATTTCGAATAAACCTTCTTAACAAAACTTCTGTACGACTATTTTCAAAGGACTGCCCTCTTTAACAAAAGTATGCATTTAAGGGGTTTTCTAAGGGTTGCACGGTGCATAAAACGAAAGCAAAAAAAAGAAATCATTTAAGTTAGATAAAGCCCCATGAAAGGCCAGCTAGATGATAAGTTAAACAGTGAACAAACGCACAAAGATTACGTACTATTCATCAAATGTTTTTGGAATGTCAAAAAGTGTTACCAAAAGAAGATATGAACGATATCAATGCAACTTTTATAAGCAAGATTTTGATTTATACAAATTTATGCAAGATTTTATGTACAAACTTTTATAATTTGTATATGTTTATGTTATGTATTTTAGGATGAAATGCCGGTTCTGTTTGTCTTGATTGTCCACTATTTAAGGTTGCAGTCAAACATCAAAATATTGCAACATTTATTGATGGTCATAGAAGGAACATTGATTACTTCCTTCAAAGAAAGCACAAGAGAATCAATTCCAAGGTTTCCGAAAATGAAGAAAATATTTTCATTTCAGGGCAATTGTGACGGACTACTGATGAGCTGCTCAATTGAATAAGATTTTGTCTAGCAATTGTTAGCCATTTGTATTAACTGAATGTGAGGATGAATTCCATTCACTTCTGTGGGGTTGGGAGTAGAAGGGAATTTTATTAGATGCGAATTTTATTGCGTTTTTCCTTTACATATCATAACCTATTCGATAGTCAGCCGCTACGTAGGACCCCGCTCGTCTGGATTTACATGCTAAGGTTGGTGATCGAAACTCGACGACGGGCACTTGCAGATGACTGACTTTCCGCAGTAACATGCCTTACACGTTTTCATGTTGCATTCCATTCTTGCATGTTGCGGCTTCTTGTGCAAATTATCACATTTCATCCGAAACTTCTTGAGAGAAAAGTTTGTGAGACTCAATAAACATCTGACATGCAAAGTTGGTTGATTTTTGCAGAATGCTAAAACTATGCACAAAAGTTGTACTTATATTTTGTGATTGACTATACAGTCTGTGAGAACGCTAAATCAGCTTTCGCAAGGATTATGCACAGTCGTTGAGATTGTAGTAGGCTAAATATCATGTTTCTTATTGCATCTGTAGTTTGAAAGTTAAAGACTCTCAACAATTTTTGGCCGTTTGATAATTGGACGAAAACACAATTCGTTTTATATGTACGAGGTCTTTCACATATCACTCACTTATGCACATCTTCAGTTTCACTTTTATTGACGTTTAGATATGTTTTTATACATCGCACATATCTTCAGCGTTGTTATTGAACTAGTAGTCCGGCAGCCAGAACGAGTTTCTGCAGGGAACGAGGCCGTAAATGAGACTTTCACAGAATGATGTGCACCTAATGCCTACTGCCAATCTGCACGTCTGCCAATTTTAGCTAGTTCCTCTTCTTGCCAGACATGATCAAAGAAAAACACATGCTAATCTAATGGGACGCAGACTGCAGTTTTCGGCTAAATGGTATTTTTTTGTGTTTTCTCTGATTGAGCGGAAAAGCACTAAGCCCGGAGTCATAATTTTTGACATGGAATGTTTTTCGGTTGTTTCCTGTGATGTGCATGCGCTCTTATCATGCCTCTGATCGGTTATGCATACGAGAATGTGGTAAAATGTGGATTAAATAGCTCAAAATGTCTGTGTTTGCTGACTTTAGGAGGTTTCCAAATCTAAATGAGCTTGGCTTCATAGATAGGAATGCAAGAAAATGATATGAAATGACTTGAAGACCTTCCATGTCAAAAGTTATAACTCCAAACATAGTACGTTTCTCTTAATCACAGAGAACATAGAAGATTTCATTTTACGAAAGCTTCAATCTGCGTCCCATTGGATTTACATGTGCTTTTCTTTGATCTTGTCTGACAAGAAAATGAACCAAATAGAAGTCGGCAGACGCGCAGATTTGCAGTAGAGTGTACATCATTCTGTGAAAGTCTTATTGTCGGTCGCATTGGCTGCCGGACTATCTTGTATGTCTATGTCAATGCTTACTTCTGTGAATAGAATAAATCAGTCGCTTGAGAATGGTTTACGTCGTAAGCCGAAAGATCTCGCGCAGATAAAACGAAATGTGTTTTTTCAATTAATCGATCAGAAATCGTGGGGAGTCTCAAACTTGCAGACATAATCACATTTCCTATTTTCAAAAATTATGTTTTTAGTTGCTGTTGCACATCATTTGAAATCAACTGTGGAACTGTGGTGAACTTCTCATCTCCACAAACCGCACTGATTGGGTTAATTATTATCGCACTCTCGTATTTTTACCTCGCAATCTAAGATTGACCCTGTAAAGAAAACATTTCTATACATTCTAAACATTAATGAAGTTCATTTATTTCTCATTCAATCGCTGTTTGAAGTTCCGCCCATTTCTTAATGTATACAGATAATGATAGGTTGCAGTTTTATTCTGATATTTTCAGCTTTTTTATTACTTGATTATGGTCTGCCATCATTGTTCTTAAATTAGTAAATAGAAAGTAGGTCATTAATTAAATGGTTCATTTCGTTATGGTAACGTCAAGGGTCAGCCAAATGTTCAACAGAGCGAATCCATCCCAATGATCATTGTTGTAAAACCGTCCATGCTTTTCTCGTAAAACTTTTAACAACCAGACTACTGTTTTTGGTCCCATTGTCGGGCCTTTTAATCTCTAAAAATTATCTTAAGTTGTCAATGTTTAACAAAGCGAAAAGTTCATCTATTGATAATTTTTCATGAATATATTCTGACATGATACCGGTACTTTCGGCCTGTCTTTCATCTTATTCAGTTAAATAATCAGCAATGCGTGAATGATGTAGTTGATAGGTTGTTGTGCAATCAGATATCAGCAAGGTGATCAGATTCTGTTAAAAATTGGGACATATTTCTCATGCATCTCTGAGAGGTAGTGAAAATGTTGCTCTAAATATTCTTTGTTCAGACTTTAGGAACAATTCGTTATGCAATACCTATATTAAAGGTTTGATCGTTTTTAGATGCAATCAATTTCCTCACAAGATCAAATGAGATCAGAGTTTTAAATTTGACGAATTAGCATCGGTAATGGGTGTATTGCAAGATAAAATAAAATTCACAATTATTTTGATTTTCTTGAAATTCTTCAACTGTTATGCCAAGTCGGCTTGCTTATGCAAAAGTTTTTGAGATTTTCTTCTTTCCCATGGTTTCTAATGATGCACTCACTCGCAGACGTGTTTGTCTATAGACATGCTGTTTAAATGAAATTTATGCAAAAACCTCGAAGGTATAGCTTGCATGCAGATGGATGTATCAAGTAAGCAATGACAATGCATATGTTTCAACACATTGAACACATTAGTTACTACATTGGCAAATCAGTAAATGCTTCACTGACAGAATTAGTCAAAAAATTACTTTTGTATTCTAAACAAGATAAATATTACTTCGATATTGATCCCGAGAACCTGTGAGCAAAATCCCCGTATTTCGAATTTTGTAAGAACAAATGGGATCTCGGGATTTCAATATAATCCCTAGAAATATCCAAAAAGCTGGAGATAATGACCTTTAGCAAAAATGCTGTTCCGATTTGTGTGAGTGGATGATTAATACGCCAATTAACGGTCACTAGCACATGCATTTTACTTCATTTTAGCTGTCACAATGCATGAGCAATTAAATTATTAATAATGTTGCTTGACTTAAATTACTCTAGCTATAAATTTTCGTAGCGGCAATCTGTGTAATAGTAGTCTCTTTTTAAAAGATAAAAAGTCGAGCCAAAAAGAATGTTTTTTCCGTTTATGATTCGAACAGCAAAGTCACTTCAATGATTACTGCTATAATGTCGTTTCACATACATTGCAAATATAGATGAAAGGCACACGAAGATGCTGTACATTATAGCAGCAATTATCAAAGTGAATTTACTGCTCGAATCATGAGCGGAAAAATAATTTTGAACGACATCATTTCGAGAAAAGTCATGGTGTATATATTTTGGGTGGAATTGATGGATTTTTAGTTGATTTTCAAACTAATTGGTGACACATGATCAGTGACTTCAAATTGTGTAGTTGACGCGAATTTTTAAAATTGGCCGAAAGGACGATTTCGTGGACTTCACACAGGTTTCTGCTGCTATGTCTGTCTAAGTTCACGATGAACTTTTAGTCATTATTATTTTGTAGAGATTCTAATTTATCATAATATATATACTCAGTGAGTTTGGCCATCGGTCGGTGCCAATATGTTAATCAGAAAGAGGAAAAGAAGTTGTATTATATTGAAAAGAAATTGTATTATAAAATTAAAGTGCCTGACGTTTCGTCATAGACTTAGTCATGAGCAAGAGAAATGAATGTTGAGAGCAGGGCTGAGGCGCTGAATTTCACTCGCCTCGACCCTGCGGCGAAGACTGTCATTCATTAAATTGCTGTGTAAAATTGTCCAGGAAATGCTCTTAATTGACACTTGATTATGAAGAGCAAGATGTTGAAATGCTGCGGAATTAGCTCGCGAGCAATGCCCTCTAAGGCGAGTACGTATTTGTCTCTTTGATTCCCCCACATACTTTTCATTGCAAATATTGCAGGTGATTAGGTAAACAATATTCTTCAACTGACAAGATATCGGACTTTTAGTCCGGGAGCTAGCGTGAAGTTGTGCAGGGAACGAGGTAGTACATAAAACTTTCACATAGCATAGTACACCTCTAACCTACTGCAAAACTTCGCGTCTGCCGGATCAGATCATTTGCTTTTCAGAAATAGAGAGGATAACACAATCCTATGTATTTCCAGTGGTAAAATTGTGACATTTAAGGTGTTGAGTCCATATTTTTGGGTTTTTGCTCATTAAAAAATATACAAATTGGTATTTTGTTGAAATGGTTATTATAGAAATCATCTACAGATCATGATGATCTTTCAAATTGACCATCATTTTGTGACAGGATGAAGTAAAGTGTGCAAACAGACACTTCGTTGGAGTATATCAATAATTTTCCTGAAATTTCTATGGTAGTATTTGCAGATACTCCAACGAAGTGTCTGTTTGCACACTTTTTTACTTCATCCTCTGTCACAAAATGATAGTCCATTTGAAAGATCATGATCTGTAGATGATTTCTATAATAACCATTTCAACAAAATACCAATTTGTATATTTTTTAATGAGCAAAAACCCAAAAATATGATGGACTCAACACCTTAAATGTCACAATTTTACCACTGGAAATACATAGGATTTTGTTATCCTCTCTATTTCTTAAAAGCAAATGATCTGATCCGGCAGACGCGAAGTTTTGCAGTAGGTTAGAGGTGTACTATGCTATGTGAAAGTTTTATGTACTACCTCGTTCCCTGCACAACTTCACGCTAGCTCCCGGACTATTTTGGAGACGCATGATTGACAGAATTGGCAATTAGAGACATCACAGCTCTTAACTGCTTACGGCCGGCACACAATAGACTTCATAGATTTCGAAGTGAAGACCAGCTTCAAATCATCCGACAAACCAGTGCGGCGAACAAGACTAGTCAACTATCTGCAATTGGAATTACTAACAAAGAGCAAAGAAATGTACTTCTTCTTATTATTAGAGTCCACTCTTGATACTTGATGCACACTTTAATTTTATATTACAATTTCGGTCGAGAAAATTAACTTCTTTTCCTCTTTTTGATTAACATATCATAATATACATATAGGTAATAAACAGAACAATGCTATGGCAGTTTATTCATAATCATTTTGTGATATTGTGATAGCTAAAAGTAGTAAGTATATTTAAGAAATAATTGCATTAAAGTTTAATTGATAATTTAGTTCAAATAATAGTACCAGGCCCACTGCCGAAGAAATTCAATGAAATTTTCAGCGGTTTATGTACATTATACGACGCAGTTTCTAGTTGCATCAATTGCACAGTCACTTATGATGATATCTCGTTACTTTGATACACTGCAAATACTATTGCTCTGAATTAACAGAAGAAATGAATGTAAATTTCTAAGTTGATGATTGATTACATTCATCGTGACATCATGAAAGCAAATTGAATTCTCTTTATCAGTCAATCATTAAATCAGTGTAAATTCTGTCTTGATTGATGTCAGAGAGCCCTCCTTTCAACACCTGACTTTTGATCTCTTTTTCTTTTGCCGCATTCTTCGCCTTGATAATTGCTATTCATCTTTCGACTGCTACTACTTCTCTGAGCGACATATTGTCATGAATAAATGTTGAGGTGATCACACCTTGCTTCTTACACCTTCAATTTTTTATACCCTCATGACGTCTTCAGTTAAGATGACACATGCTGTCTCGGGTGAGGTGTGATTGCATGCCACGTCCTTAGCCGATTGCTTGTCATGTTCTTTTATGACAGTTCAAACGACTTTGTCATTTAACAAAGTGCAGTCGAGACTCGCTATATGAACCTCACGGGATCCATGTGAAAGGTTCGTTAAAGCGAGGAAGGGGTTGTAGAACATGTTTTTGAGCTCAGATATCCTGATGATTTTGAATAGCGTTGTCTAAAGTACACCGGGTATATTCTTTTTGACCTTTTATCTTGTAAACTTTATAAATTGAATAATTTACGTTTTTGCCATTTCTATTTTAAATGGTGTACTAATAATACATGAATCCTTTCAAACATGAAATGATCGAATGAATGAAACACAGGCATTGCAAGTATAGTGTAGTATGCATTATACATGCACATGGCAAGATTTTCAAGATTTTCAAAGACAGAGAAATTTCTTTTCACTCTATCCGTTGATAATTTAAATCGAGCAGATTCAAAATCTTAATATTTTTGTACTAGTATTTAATGTGACTTCCAAAAGCACACACCAGCTGTATCGGCTTTATAAATTTGATCACGAGAGTGGTTTTCAATCACGATGAGACGAGTCAGTTCGGGAAGATAAAATTCAAGCGTTTCAGTTCCACATGTTCTGGATTCAACATATTTTTTATTTATTCGATTCTTATTGAAAATGATAAAAAATGGTGATCCATGGATAAGGTTCGTTATAGCGGGTCTCGAATGTAAATGCCGCAGTGCTCTATAATGCCTTATAATATATCTGAAAATGAATTTTGACACAACGTGAGTCACAACTGTCATAGCTGCCGTTGAGATGAAGCTCAAAATTAGGTAATGGATGTTCCGAAGTTCACAGAAAAGGGAGAATTTTAGAGAGCTATTCTAGCATATCTCTATATACTGATGCTGGTGGCCATCGATGCTGCTGTAAATTAACGAAACCTCCTTTTCAATTCACTATATGCTTCTCATCGGCGGGAATAATTTGTATACCTTGAGGGGTCGCTACATTGAGGAGATGCTTTCGATCTCGATTCTTTGTGTGACATTTACGTCTAGCTTGAAATGGGATTGTCATGTTACCGAAATTAATAAGAAATGCAACAGCCGGCTATATGCTTTGCGTATTCTTCGTGCGATTGTACACCGTGATCTCATTATGCAGACATGCAACACACTGAATATGTCCTTGTTTGACTATGCATCCCTTGTATCACTTCCCATGCATTTAAAACTGAAGCTTAACCAACTTATGAAAAGATGTCTCCGTATTGTACATGAATGTGATTGTAGAATAAAAATATCAATGACAGACTTCATATCAGGACTTAATATCAGGACTGCTTGTAAACTTTTCATATCATGAGAATTCAATCATTCGAGATACCTATCCATTAACAAGATGCAATAAGTGCTCTATTGAGTATGCAAGAACCAATCGTAGAAACGGACTATTTCAAATCTACACGGCGATGTACCTAAATCAACATTATAAATGACTTTGCATAATTCATTCTGTCAGCAATTGTGTTTCCCAGTAATTTTGTCTGTGTCGTGTTCACCTAAGATGTTCACATAAAATGCTATATTATTTCGGCTATTGTAGATGCACATATTTTTGACTTCCATTATTGCATCTATACGATTCTCTCTCTCTCTCTCTCTTCTTCTCTATCAAAGAAATCAACAAAGGGATAGGCGTGAAAACAAGGCCTTGTTTAAGTGTTAAAGGCTTTGTGTTAGGGTATCTTTTGCCCTAGGGAAAGGGTCAGGATTTATTTAAATATCATTGCAGATATTCGTTATCACTGTTTGAATAGACTAATCTTTATGTTGAATCTTCGGAATACAAGTGAATTTGATTACAGGCTTAAGGTTGTGCACTATTATAGTTTCCAAAGTTTTCAGTGCTGTTAACTTTTGCCTGAATGCCTAATGCTCAAGAATCCTAGAAACCATCAACTTGTGATAAGGCATTAAACATGACTGAATGTACAATGTTTTCCCTGTGACCGTGAGTGGTGACGGTCAATCAAGTTAAGCAGTCAAGACTTTATTATCTTTCCAAATAAACCAACTGATTACAATTATTCGATGATCATAGCAATTTTTTGATTACAGTCACCAGTTAATTGCGACAAAGTAATTGTACTATTGCATTTAATTTTTCATAATCTATGGACAGAGCTTCACGCTTTCAAAACTGTACAAGTCAATCTCGGAATGCATCTTCGACTGATATTCAGAGTAGGGCCTATCCAACTGAGCTCAGGACATAAATGCCATTGGGATCAAAACCCATGCATTCTGATTGAACAATATTTATTCTGAAGACAGTGAAAATTTCACCAATCTTTGGGAACCATGTCGTTCACAATCGAACTATGATTCCGCAAATTTCTTAACATAATATCCCATTCATGACTCGCATCATTCCGAGATTTTGGAAGTGGGGAATGACATCCATGCCATCAAATTTGTACATGGGAGACAAACTCACTGGCCCCATAACCTGGCTAGAAATGTGTACTACCTTAGAAGTATATCCTAATATCCTAATCAACTTCTCTCTCTCTCTCATTCTGACTGAGCGCATTCATGATTCAACACATCATCAGACTTACAGTTTTTGATCCGCGTAATATTCTGTGAGGAATTCCTTTGCTTCCTTCAGAATTTGCTCCTTGCTTCGTGGGGTATTTAATACACTCAGATAATCGGGATACATTCTCGATCCAAAACAGTGCTCCTTTCTGCAATCAACATCCTGCAAGATTAAAGAAGTACTCTTTAGAAATTCTTTAAATGACTGCTTTTTGTGGCAAAGTCACATTACAATCAAAGAATTCAAAAATGCTCCTTCTTTATGTCCACCTGTCAATTATCTATTTCTGCAGGCTGAAGCTGCCAAGCGTCTTTGATATCACTATGTATGTTAGAAGCTACTTTCTTTTCCTCAATTCTTTGGGGTTGCGCTTGAGTTGAAAATCATTCTGAAAAGTGTCCAGGAACTTCAATATTCTTTGGTAGAAGTAGCTGTGTTTCGTCCTATAAAAACATGGAAATTGTCTGATTCGTGTCCAGGTGAACTGGCAATCTCTTGATGTTGTACAGAAATTCTGACTTTTTTATCACCATAAAATACTGATAAAAACCAGTTTCAGGTGTGCCACTCTAAGAGAGTAGTCTTGCAATTGAAGATCCATCTAATGATGTCACGCACCCACCTGTTTGAAACACTGACAATTATTAACCATGCGACAAAATCATAAAGTCTTTTGCAAGTAATCAAACAAGTGTTTAAAAGTAATAGGCAAAACACCCTCTTGAATGAAGATCACATTAAAAGCAAAGGGGAAATGTGTAATAGATGATTTGCGCCAATAGAAAATAAGTGTGTTCAAGAACGACTTCAACTATCCAGCTCTGGCAATCTAGGCCATCGTTCTATCGTCTACGTTGTTGCGGCAATTGACAGCTTAACGGAAGAATTTGTGAAACTTCATCTGTCGAGGACATTGCAGAATTTTCTGTCAAGTCAAATTAGTCAGATGTCGAGAGATGAAACAGCAAATATTTTCCATTCAAGTTTGAGTGAATAAGTTCTCACATTTATAGTCAAAATCTTATGTCGTGAAGTATGAATATGGAAGAATGCATCCTTTTAACCCAAACCGAATATTTTCCTTCGAGATCAACGTTTTGGTATAAACCATGTGAAGCCTGGTGTGCCTACAGCCCTCTCACAGCTTGGCCTGTCGGTCAGCACGCGTGATCTGTGAATAGATGATAATTCAGACAGTAACCAGACTTGATTAGAGCCACAGAAATCCAAAATGTTGCTTTAGTTTAGGTTAATAGGACCAGAATGGACACCAGTTGTCTGTTGATGGTTAATTCAGATACTCGGTGAGGCACCAATCTAAGACAAAGTTGGTAGATCTTGAGAGGAATCAAATTGCTGAAACATGCAAGTATTTGTGGGGTTCGTGACGTAGGGCTGTAGATTCCAAGTTAATTTATCAAAGCGATTTCATATTTCAAGGAAAATGACAACAATTTTAAATATTTGTAAAATACACTGTCAAGGAACCAGCACCTAATCATTAATAATCACTGGAAGCTGCTATCGTTTAGGCATCGTTGTCATGATAACTCATGTCCACGACTGTTGTAGTGCATGTGTGTTCTTGTCCTTTAATATAACAGAGTTTCGGATTTCTGTGGTAAAAGCAAATTCCAAATTGCTATGGAATTGCCTGTAGAGCACAAGTCTGGTAAACAACAGTATAAAACATGGACGACGCTTATGGATATTGCACATAATAAAACGTTCATTATCCGGCTATACTTACTCTGGTAGCTTTATTGTGGAGCGTATCGACAAGAAACTTGTCTTCTTCGGCTAAATTTCGTATTTTAACCGTGTGACCACCTTGGGGTATCATCTTGGCGGCTTATTCTGTGTGAACTATTGTATGCCTAGAATAAATAATCTACAGCTCTGTAATACTGATCGACTTTAGTATTTGTAGCGCTGAATTTTTCGCATATTTATACACATTATCAACAATTCACATAATTCAAACTGATTCATTGTGTAAAATTTGGCCAATGAAATAAGTCTGGCTACCGTATAGGTTCAAAATCTTCTTCAATCAGTGTTAAGGTCTGTGACCTGAAAGACCTGGAGGATGACGGGCTATTATGTCATCTAAATTGCAGAACAATCAGTCTGAAGCACAGTTTATTAACACACGGCTTGCTGTCACACCTGAGTTTAAGGACGAAAATGCATTTCAACATGAACAATGACACTTCTGACAATCTGGTGCCTCTTGTGATATCATTTATCTCAAATATTATCTGAAAAGATCTCTTGTAAAGATAAGCGGTCACGGATAACCTCTAAATTTACATCGCATTTCCCTACCTAGCTTGTTTTATGGAAATTGCTCTACTAACAAAGTTTGAATTTTCAAATGAAACTTGAGTTTTCATTTTCTCTAAACATTTTTTTATAATAATAATAATAGTCACTTTATTGTAGAAATGAAAATCTGAAGTTACAACATGCACGATCAGTATCACAATGTCGAGTTGTATAATTTACAAACATACGGAAAATAAGATTTTGTACGCTTCACAGTTTTGCACAAAGGCTGACGAAAATGTCCACATAAAGAAAGTTTGTCAGGTAGAAATCGATGCAGGGGGTGATCCGTGCTATCACATTTAATAAAATGCTTGATCATAAGATTCTCACGACGGGATTCCAACTGAGGCATTATCGAACAATCGCAATCGTCATCACAAATAATGCGGTGAGCGCGCTGTACCACTCGTTGCAGTTTCATCATGAGTGGTTTTGAGATACAACCAAATAAAGGTGTAGCATACAATAAAATCGAAACAACCATGCTATCAAAAAATGTTAGAAGTTTTTCTTTTGTAATAAAAAGTCTCAAAACTCTTAAAATGTGTAACCGACGAGAACATGTGCGTATGACATTGCTGAAATGATCGTCCCATGTCAAGCGATCATTCAGCGTCACACGCAATATATGCAAAGAATCTGAAAGAACGATATCATCATATAGAGGGATATTCACGTGCTTCCTTTTCCGGATGATGATCTGCTTACATTTTGAAAGATTCAGTGTCATTTTGTTGGCCTCCACCCATTCTTGAATGAGGGGCAAATGATTTGAAGCCTGCTCTTCGGTAATTGCTTCGATTAAGGTGACGTCGTCCGCGTATTTGACTATACGCGCGTTGACGTTTTGAATTTTGAGCGTGGCCATATACAGACAGAATAGGTAAGGCCCAAGTACACTGCCCTGAGGTACACCTGAGATGACTTTCACTGGTGGGCCTAAAAGTCCGTTGACCTGTACCCTTTGAACACGATCATTCAGGTAGGATTGCAGCCAAACCAGAAAGCCCTCATCAAACCCAGCCAACTGCAGTCCATTGATCAAGCGATTGTGAGGCACCCTGTCAAAGACCTTTTCAAAATCCAGACAGGTGATTCTCAGACCAGTTATGTTTTCCTTTTCCATGAATTCCATTATACTTTGATGCACGTCAATTAAAGCGTTTGTAGGGGAACCATGTGGACGATAAGCATGCTGCTCACAATCAAAGCTCTGAATGAGTTCACACTTAATTTTGGACAAAATCAGTCGCTCAAAAACTTTAGAGATAATCGGTGTCAGAGATATTGGACGGAAGTCTGTAATAGCTGGATTGGCTTTCTTTTCTATTGAGCGGACGTAGGCACCTTTCCATAGATCAGGAAAAGTCATGGAGTCTATAGATGCTTGAAAAATGTCACAGATTGGCAAGCAGATAAACTCAGAAGATATGCTCAATATTCTTGCAGGAATTTCATCGGGACCAGCTGCTTGTTTCTGTGGAAGGCTTTGCAACGATTTAAGCACATCGTGCCAATGTAGCTGCAAGTTCCATCTTCGATCATTAGAGCTCTTAAATGTCTGCAAGTCTTCGTCAGGGCTAGCATTGAAGTTCTGCTTGAATATTAATGAGAGATCTTCGATGAACTCTTGTGTGAACAATGCGTCTGAGGCCTTCTCGACATTCTTCCCCTGAATTTCTCTGATGACCCCCATACAATTTTGCGTGAGTTTATGAGTCGGTCTGCCCAGGACTGCTTAGCTTTCATAATTTCTTGCTTCACCTTTGCACTGAGTTCCTTGAATTTGCACCAGTTTCGCGTTCTGTAGGCCATCCATCGGTCATCGATTAACATTTTCAAATATGGAGTAATCCATGGCTTGTCGGTGGATCGCATTACTACTTCTCTTCGGGGAATATGTGCCAGAGCTGCAACGAACACATTGTAGAAGGCCTCGCATTTAACATTCACAGACAGCGTTGAAAACAGAACTGAAGTCAGCTGAGCTTATACTTCTCAGAAACTCAGATATGTGATGCGGCCGAAAATCATAAATGACTTTCTTGTGGTTTCCATTTGTTTTTGCTACGCCAGAGGATGAAAGCAAGACGCAATTGTGGTCCGATGTACTCAGAGGAGGGCCAATTGTAGCTTCGATTGGATAAAACTCATCAATACTTTCACTCACAAATATATGATCGAGAATTGCGTTACCACGAGTCGGATATGTAACCTTACTTTGACATACAAACGCTTCATTGAAGAATACAATCGGAAAGTCATTAAAATCACCACAGAATATTAAATTCGTATTATCATCATGAAATTTATCAACAGTTAAAGTCAGATGATTCATAAAATCTTGATGAGTAGCCCTTGAAAGGCCAGGTGGGATGTAAAGACAAAAAATCAGCAAATTCAATGTTGAAACTCTGATGACCAAATACTCGATCATTTCGTGACATGATGCGGTAAACTGCACAGGATTGAATGATTGATGCATCCAAACACAGACACTCCCACCTTTACGATTCTCCCGATCAGCCCGGAATAGCGCATAACCATCAATTGTAAATAAACTGTCAGGATGGTCAAGAGATAGCCAGGACTCTGTTACAGCGACACAACAAGGCTTAAAATTTGATACCACGCCACGGAGCTCATCGAATTTACCGAGTAAGGATCTGGCATTCATCAGCAAAATTGAGGGATATCGCTTCTCGCATAAAATCAATTTCGAAACCCTTCATGGAATCTCGGGCACATATCTTGCCATTGAATACAACGACATCTTCACCACTCTCTCTTCTTCTTTGCAATTCTTTTGCAATTTTCCATGCCGTCTGCTGGGATTTAGTTCGATCATGGCTGATATATACTTTCTTGAATTTGTCATCGCCCTTCAGCATACGAGCCTTCTTTAGGATATTTGTCCTTGAGCTGAATAACTCGCATGGGTTTTGGTTTGTTTTGTGCAGGCTTTCCAATTCGATGAATATCTGAGTTGGGAACACTGTCAACACCAATGGCCGAAAGTACCTCATCAAACATACTCTGATCATGCTCTTTCCGTTTTGCAAGGGAGCCGTTTTTCTTTTCTTACAAGCCAAATATGATGAAGTTATTTCTTTTGGACATTCTGCCTTCCATCTCCTCGATAATATCTCCTTCTGCGTTGGCAAGACGTGCGACGTCACTCTTCAGATCATTCAAATCAGCTTCATGACGTGCTCGCACGGCTTTGCATGCTTGAAAGGAATTTTGAAGATCCGACAATCGGTGACATATGGAGTCAATTTTAGAGTCCAAGCACGCGAATTCATTCCTTAATGTGGTTATTATGTCATTCTTCATAGGTCCAAAAATTTCATGAATGTCTCCAATTGTGGCAGCTTTTGAAGGGTCCACATTATTTGGGTTCGATCTAAGGTTTCTCGTCATTGTTTGACAAAATATATGTCAGTGACTTGACGGGATTCGATCACACGGCCTGACAGACACCGCGTCGACGCGTTAGCCAAAAGACCAACCACTCAGTTGATCGAAGACTGTTTCTAATTCTCTCTGATTCCTGAAATCAGAATTTCGCTGGCATGCAATGTACTAACCGTGACGTAAGATTCCAAACAGTCGCAACACCAGACACAGATGGATAACCGGTTAGCACAAATCACTATCACTGACAATGAGGATCACAAATCGACGAATAGTGAAAAAATCCACAGCTGAATGATGACAACGTTAACAGAACAAGATCGATGACGAGATGAGACAACCGTAGATACAAGAATTATCCAAAATGGTGGACGCCGAGTTGGACAAGCGATGGAAAAGACCAATATTGACACGAGAGCCGCAGCAGACGACCGACCGCTTCGAGTGAAGAAGCAATTATTTCAAGCAATTTATTATGGACTTGCATACAATATTTTGATTTTTATGGGCATACCAGGGATTTCCATGGACTTGCAATGCGTAAAGCTGAAAGCTGATTATTAATAGAAAATAGATTTAATCGTTATTAAATTCATCTACTGCAATTTCTTCCATGAACATTATCCATACAGAGAGGCGATTCCATCCCCTGTTCAATTTTTCGTATGCTCCCCGTAAAACTAATAAACCGGCTAACCGACGCGTTTGACGCACAGAAATGCGCATTTGAGCGATGTGACAACACGCATAGTTTTAGCGTATTTTCCAAGTTTTCCAAAAAACATTGGATTTCATTAATTTTGCAGATTTATGACCTATCAGTTTTTTAAAAAGTAAGCAGTCCTACTTCTTTTGAAGGTTTGAAAATGGTCTTTTGTGTGATGGCATTTGACGAATGAACCTTGATGTTCATTAAGAGTGCAGTTTTATGTAAACATGAGTCCATGAATCATTTGATCATCTATTATACCATAGACATCGAGAAAGGATTTCAAATTCAAATATTCTGTAGACACTAATTATCAAAATGTTAATTAATTTTCAACAATAATTGTGACCTATAAATATGAAAGGTATAGACACTATAAGGTTGTCTTTCGACGTTGTCTGTTGTCTATCTTAGGAACCTTTTGACTGCATTCATCAACGGCTATGCAATCGTCTTCTCAATTTGCTAATGTAACCGAACATCATCAATACTCCAATGATCATGCAGTCATCTTCAGGGTTAGCTGCTCGTTTACATTGAAGTGATTGATCGGGTGGCAAATGTTGCTTTGAAACTGCGGATTGTGTCATTATTCTCAAGCACCAGGTTGAGGGGCGTGTTAGGGATGTATACAGGTAATGCAGTTATTCCTACTTCGCAAATATAATCCAATGACTTCAGGGCGTTGTCGGAGAAAGCGCGCTGTCGAACGCTTATCTGTGCTAGACATGGGAATGAAAGTGTCATGTTTTGAGATATACAGATTGTTTCATAAAAAATGGATCACCCTTAAACATCGCCTTAACTTCAACTTTGTCTAACCCCGCCAAACTTGAACGAATTTCTCTGAAATTTGGAAGATATGTCAGTTGTGCTTGCTAATATCATTGTTGGAAATTTCAAGCATGAATATTGAGTTGTTTTCCTGTTATAAATAAAAAAGTAGTAGATAATTTGATCTTCATTTTGCAATGTTACACAAAATCATACCTCACTCTTGTAAAATTACATTTGTTTCCTTTGTTATGTAATATGTTGTTCTACAAGCCAAAAGCTATCAAGCAAAACAAAAATAAAGAAAATCGGTCAATCAGAGCCAGTATAGCACCATTATTCATCAACAATAATGTAACTGCTACATGTGATTAACTGGACTTTATGTTCCATAGCTTCCTGACTTCGTTGCGGTGGTGTTGGCAGCACTCCTGATTGCTTTCAGCTAGAAATCTATCTCTTATCGGTTGAAAACAATGCAAAGCACAAATGAACAATAACGAGATCGCATTCACAAAAGGCAAAGTGTCAGCCTTGCTAGAACTCAGTTTTTCTTTGCGAGCTACAAGCACGCGACTAAATGTCCCTTACACAAATGTGCATCGATGGCATAATGATGATTTTCGACTCTGTCGTAAAGAGGGTTCTGGCCGTCAACGCAAAACATCCAAACGTAGAGACCGCCTAATTTTGAGATTTGTTAAAGTTGATCCAAGTCTCTCGTTAACTGAGATGGCTGCACTAGTTTCGTCTATTTCTAAGTCCACTATTCGTAGAAGACTTATTGAGTCGAATTTCAAGAGCTGTAAGAGGCCCTCTCAGATCGAATTATCAGATCAGCATAGAAAAAGACGTCTCAGATGGGCAATGAGTCATTGTCACTGGCGAAATCAATGGGATCGGGTTGTCTGGTCTGATGAGGCATCAGTCCGTTTGAGGGATAGTGATGGTCGATTGAGATTATGAATAAAGTCTGATCAGGAAATTCCGAGACATTTACATCGTCCCCGGGTACAAGGTGGTGCGACTCTACTGATTTGGGCTGGCATTTGGACCAATGGCCGCTCTGAACTTCACATACAGCAAGGAACCATGAATTCTGAACGCTATGTGAATGTTTTACGAATGAACCTTGGCCAAATGACAGATCAACTTGGTGATCCATCGACTTGGTTATTTACGGATGATAATGCTACGTGTCACAGGAGCAGTAGAGTCAACTTATGCAAGTCTCATTTAGGGCTTAGGACATTATCTTGGCCAGCTCGTTCTCCTGATCTGAATCCCACAGAAAATGTATGGAGTATTCTAAAACGTAACGTTCGTCGTTCACTGCTACCTACAGATGGCGTATCACAACTTACGTCACTGTTAAAAAGAGAGTGGAGAAAGTTAATCATCGAATCAATGCCTAGACGAATTGGTAATGTCATTGACAATAAGGGTAGGGCCACAAAATTTTAGCTTCTTAAGAACCGTTACTGTATCATAGCTTATCAGATTATATAAGGACATTTAAATATATTAGGGACATGAAATAACATGAAAAATGCTTTCTGTATCATACTTATGTTTTATTTAGTCAAATTTTAGGATGATCCACTTTTTATGAAACGGACTGTAGAACGGCAATATAGAGCTGTCTGAGAGGTCTGATTCTTCGACTCCTACATATGTATGTAACCTGAACTGAAAGCTGAAATTCATTTGAACTACACAAGACGGCCGATTTGACTCTAAGGGCTGCTTCACAAATGCGACTTTTTGCAGTATGGAAGTCGCGCGGGTGTTTGTTTAACATTACAGCCTATGGAGCTTTTCACACATGTCTCGCGTTTTCATTTTGCTGCGATCAATTCGCCGTTTTTGGTTTTTGACCTACCAATGATCTTTAACATCATCTCAAGCTGAGAACATTTCTGAGCTCAGCATGATATGGCGATTAAAACGCATTCCGAATTGCTAAATTTCGTTCAGTAGAACCGATTCTATCGCTAATAGCACATTTGAAGTTCAAAAGTGTTGAGATAATTCGTTTTTGACCTTCGCATATGTCTAACAATAGTGCATTCCATGCGCGAATAATCGACGATGACTGAAGTCAGTCCATGTCACCAGAGGGTCCTGCCCATGCACAATGGTTTATTGATTGACTAAATTGGAACACCTGCAAAAGCAGCGGATATTGACAATTGATGCAGTAGATTGTGAAAGTTGACTTTTCTTATTGATATGATGAAAGTGGTCGCGTCGTGAAAATTTCCTGACTTGTGCTATGAATAGATGACGCAATCGACCACTTCTATCGATGATCTGATTGAATAGGTTGCTATGTCTTTCAAATGAGCTTACGTACATGTCTACAGGTTTTACCACCCATGTGTCCACTGAATCAAATCATCAATCAATGTAGCGCATCAGTTGTCAGTTATCTTCAAGCAGTTGTCCATTTCGTTCAATCGGGTGTCTAAATAACGCATTCGATTGTCCATTGTTAGTAAGAACTGTTCAACGGTCAATATAGAGCAAGTATTTGTCAAAATGTTCATTAATGTGTCAAAATGCGACAAAGAATCAGTGCGGAAGATAAGCAAAGGCTTTGCGATGCAGCAGATAGGGGAGATGACTACCTACAACTGGCAGATCAATTAAATATTAAGTCCAATACCGCTTCTGCGATCATTCGCCATGCACGTCTTAGCGACGGTGTCGTGGTTGTTCCTCGAGGTGGCCGCACACATCATAAGATTGATGACGAAATTGGTAACGCGTGTGCTGAAATCGTGCAGGAGAAACCTGCTTTCACCTTACGCCAAATAAATGAAGAACTTCGCCGCCGCCTCCCCGATAAGCCTCCTTTGTCGATCACTTCCTTAGGTCGTTGTTTGAAAGGAAGGCTCATTGTAATGAAAAAAATGGAAGATTGCCCCTCAGAGAGGAACACAGACCATATAAAAACTTTTAAGACATGACTATGTCAGTGGTTAATGCTCAATGGCTTAAATAATGAACTGGTCACGGTGTGTTTTTTAGGGGTTATACCTCAAGTTTCATGCCCACTCTGGAAACCAAATGGAGGTTGTTCCACATGTCCTAGGAAGTGTAAAAAAACAATTTTGAAAAAATCTATCGAGCCCTTTTCTTTCTGCAGTTTTTTTACACTTTTTTGCTTTTTTTGCTTTCATGTTATAATAGACTTTCCTTGAAATTATGTGCCCACTCTAGACACTAAATGGAGATTGCCTAATATATCATAGGAAGTATAAAAAAGCAAATTTGAAAAATGTCTGTCGAGCCCTTTCAGCAGCTTTTTTGCACTTTTTTGCTTTTCCACATAATTGTTCTAATACATTTTCCTTGAAGTAATGTGCCCACTCTACAAACCAAATGCAGATTGCTTCACATGTCCTAGGAAATACTTTAAATGCAAATTGAAAATAATCTGTCGAGCCCTTTTCTTTCTGCAGTTTTTTTTTACACTTTTTTGCTTTTTTTGCTTTCATGTTATAATAGACTTTCCTTGAAATTATGTGCCCACTCTAGACACTAAATGGAGATTGCCTAATATATCATAGGAAGTATAAAAAAGCAAATTTGAAAAATGTCTGTCGAGCCCTTTCAGCAGCTTTTTTGCACTTTTTTGCTTTTCCACATAATTGTTCTAATACATTTTCCTTGAAGTAATGTGCCCACTCTACAAACCAAATGCAGATTGCTTCACATGTCCTAGGAAATACTTTAAATGCAAATTGAAAATAATCTGTCGAGCCCTTTTCTTTCAGCAGCTGGTTTCCACTTTTTCGCTTTTTTGCATAACTGTCATAGCACGTTTTCCTCGAAATTATATGACCTTGTCCATATCTGTGACAAAACTCTAAATAGTTGCTGAAATGCATTCAGTTGCTTATATGATTATAGAGATCAGATAAATGTATTTTTATCTGGTGAGCTATACTGATGATATTGAAGCTGTTTTACTCTTTTTGCATGCATGCCTAATCAATTCTGAAGGCCAATTAATGCTTGCATCGTATCTACTCTATGAAAAAACAATTGGAAGTTTAGATGAAAACACTAATTTGATGATGGCATTCAAACACCTTTTCCATTTTGAAACTTTTAATTTGCGTTGTTTTATGCCTCGTAGTTCATCGACAAAACTGAATGCTAGAACCCTATAAGAATAGTCACTGTGTTGTGCTGCTAAAAGCTAATGAATGGCTTATATTTCCATGATAATCGCTCACCCTTGAAAAAACGCGGTTGAAAAAAATTCCCCCAATATTAACATGTCTATATAGCAATAATAACAAGATTATGACCAAATATAGCGAATAATCAAAATTAGAATGACAGTAAGCCGATTTGCTCATATGAACTACCGCACACATATAGGACAATCACTTCAAGAATAAAGAAAAGCAGTCAAATATGATGACTGTTGTAAGTGCACACAGGTTTTAAGAGCTTTTTATGGTATTCTGGATTGTCCATCGAAGATAGTTTGAAATTTTGCCACGTTATGGAGAAATTGTGATGAACTGCTTCACTTGCCTGCTCGCTGAAAATACCTAATCCAAGCATTTGCGAAGTACAAAAATCTTCAATATGATTTTTTCGGCATTTATCACGAAACTAAACCAAAGCGGAGATCATAGCAATCGAACAATGAATCCTAATGTCAAATATGGTTCCTTTCATTGTAAGATCATCAATAACTAGCTACATATTTGATATTTCAGCAACTATTTAGAGTTTTGTCACAGATATGGACAAGGTCATATAATTTCGAGGAAAACGTGCTATGACAGTTATGCAAAAAAGCGAAAAAGTGGAAACCAGCTGCTGAAAGAAAAGGGCTCGACAGATTATTTTCAATTTGCATTTAAAGTATTTCCTAGGACATGTGAAGCAATCTGCATTTGGTTTGTAGAGTGGGCACATTACTTCAAGGAAAATGTATTAGAACAATTATGTGGAAAAGCAAAAAAGTGCAAAAAAGCTGCTGAAAGGGCTCGACAGACATTTTTCAAATTTGCTTTTTTATACTTCCTATGATATATTAGGCAATCTCCATTTAGTGTCTAGAGTGGGCACATAATTTCAAGGAAAGTCTATTATAACATGAAAGCAAAAAAAGCAAAAAAGTGTAAAAAAAAACTGCAGAAAGAAAAGGGCTCGACAGATTATTTTCAATTTGCATTTAAAGTATTTCCTAGGACATGTGAAGCAATCTGCATTTGGTTTGTAGAGTGGGCACATTACTTCAAGGAAAATGTATTAGAACAATTATGTGGAAAAGCAAAAAAGTGCAAAAAAGCTGCTGAAAGGGCTCGACAGACATTTTTCAAATTTGCTTTTTTATACTTCCTATGATATATTAGGCAATCTCCATTTAGTGTCTAGAGTGGGCACATAATTTCAAGGAAAGTCTATTATAACATGAAAGCAAAAAAAACAAAAAAGTGTAAAAAAACTGCAGAAAGAAAAGGGCTCGATAGATTTTTTCAAAATTGTTTTTTTACACTTCCTAGGACATGTGGAACAACCTCCATTTGGTTTCCAGAGTGGGCATGAAACTTGAGGTATAACCCCTAAAAAACACACCGTGTGGTGTTCATCGATGAATGTGGCATCAATCTATGGACCCGAAGAACTCGAGGAAGAGCGATAGTTCGATCGCGAGCTGTGCGGACAATAGCTGGGAGACGAGGCAAAAACTTTACTGTTGTATTTGCCGTCAGTAATACCAGAGGCCTTCTGCACCATGATATTCTAGAAGGCAGTATGACTGGAGACCGTTGTCGACAGTTTCTCGAAGTTCTGTCAGCCACCCACGAAAACGCGATTCGATTTATTTTCTACAATGCCCCTGTCATTCGATCTCAAGCAGAAGCCAAGCCGAAAGTGGTCCTGATCTGAGAGACGTACATGAATGCATTTTTCTTCCTCCCTACTCACCCTTTCTAAACATAGTCGAGAATGGATTCAGTGCATTTAAATGGGCGCTAAAGAATCAGTTGGAAGAGATTCGGGACCAGTTGATAAACGAATCTCATGAAAAGAAGATTGGCAATTCTGACCCAACTGGCCGAGCAGTCAGTAGCGGTAGTTACACCGCAGAAGTCAATCGCTTGGTTCAAACACTCGCAAAGTTACATTCCTGCCTGTATAGAGAAGGTTGACATTCTTGTGTAATTGCTTATGAGTGACTTTCTATTATAGACTTGCTTATTATAGACTATTGGAATAGATGATTGTTTTTTCTTTGCATATTAAGTGGTGATATAAGGAAATTAACCAATTTTTCTTGAAATTAAAAACCTGAGTTAATCAAACATAAGCAAAGCTAATAAATAGGTTTTGGTGCTGATAAAATTCTACCATTTGATACTTGTATGAACAAATTTATTAATGATTGATCTAGCGTGACACTTGAGTATGCTAGTGTGACACATGATTGTTTTCTTTTGACTAATGAATGCACTTTTTGGATACTTAGATGGTCTATTATGATATCCGAAAGCGGTATTTGGATATTTGAATGCGATAAAATGCAATTGACTGCATTTCTCGGACTAATGGGTGGTAAAATCTATATTACACAGTGCAGACGCTGTGATAGCTGAAAAACTAGCAAAGAATTAGAAAATAGCTGAAATACTAGTGTTTTATGCT
Organism: Prostheceraeus crozeri; assembly: GCA_907163375.1. Taxonomy (NCBI): domain Eukaryota; kingdom Metazoa; phylum Platyhelminthes; order Polycladida; family Euryleptidae; genus Prostheceraeus; species Prostheceraeus crozeri. The sequence goes on from CAJQUW010014271.1 coordinate 61,421, forward strand.
GATTTTGAATATTATAGCGAACTATGTTATAAATTTTACATATTCTGAATGCAAATTTCCTACTGATTTCGATGAAAACAAGAACAAAAGCAACTGAAGCCTGCCTTCAGAGAAATTTTGGTTCAGGTCCTTCTCCAATAGGCCAAAAGCATAGAAATAAACGGTTTATCTGAAGTTGACTAGAATGGAAACTGACTCAAGGTCGCGGCACATCCGGGGGAACTAAGTTTGGGCATGAACATAGAAATTGATAACAATAAAACCTCTAGAATGGAAGTAAAGCTTCATGCAATACACAATAGTGGCACAAAAATCGCACGCATTTTGACTTAGATTCGCTTGTCAACGGCTGTATTATTGGATTAGAATCAGTCACATGTGCAATTCTGAGCTTTTCATTGGTGGTTCATGCCCCAACTTAGTTCCCCCGGATGTGCCGCGACCTTGAGTCAATTTCCATTCTAGTCAACTTCAGATAAACAGCAATCTATTTCTATGGGCATGAAGAACCAATTAAAAGCTTCGATTTACTCATGTGACTGATTCTAACCCAATGATACAGACGTTGGCAGGTGCATCTAAGTGAAAATGCGTGCGATTTATGTGCCGTTATTGGGCATTGCATGAAGCTTAATTTCCATTCTAGAGGTTTTATTGTTGTCAATTTCTATGGCCAAAAGACATCCACGTTCTATGCTTCATGAAATCGAGAGATCGAAAAGGTTTGTCCGATGATTGACAATCGCAGAAATCGAAGTCCAATGTGAAAGGCAATCCAAATTTTAGCGACAATCGCGCTGCAAAACGTCGCATGTGTGAAACAGCCCTAATTGTCAATGGATGAAAATAATTAGCTTAGTGCAAACGAATTATCTAAAGAAAAATACGTTGAAGTCTCTGGAAATCCGAAGAACATGGGATTGTAGTAGGAAGAACAAGGCATATTGAAATGAAAGAAATGAATTAAAATGAAAATTGTCCATTTCGTTGTCGCTGTTTTGTGGGAAGTTTGAACACTGAAAATACAAAATACAAATAGGTGATCTTCGTCCTGTAGCCATGATTCGTTTGATTTATAAACAAAAGATTTATTTGCAAAAGAAAGTACAGAAAAGAGTTATTATGTAGCCTTCATTATCTCATCAACCGAATGAAGAGACTCAATTAATGGTCAACAGCATGTCCAGAAAAGACGGCGTAATCTAGCTTATCATTCATTGACTAGGACAATGATGCACCTGAAAATGTGATCTCTCCCATCCACTGTCCTTGAACTTATCAGTTCACGAATATGAACTGTTTTCATTCATGTTATGAAAATTCATTTTGTCAAGTTTCGTAGACGGAGCCGCGTTGAACCGCGGTAACAGATCGGAGCAGACACAAGATAACACGGTTCCGGCTTGAAGTTTTATATGTACTATTTGAATTCAGTCACTTTGCGAGAAAAAGTGATATTTGACAGTGTACCTGAAACGAATGGAAGTTTGTCATCGTTACAAACTCCCAAAATCTGCTGACTTTCATCTCCTCTTAAGGTATAACCTACTGAGGAATTGGATTCTGGAATCTGGATTTTAAAGGAAATCGAGGACTTCCTTAAGATTGTGCTTCAGTCGAAAACGCAACTGTCGGGCGGAAAGTTCTTGGTGAATACATGCACATTCATTCGCGCCTCAAATTTTATGCTCTTATTATTAAAGAACATTATTGGTTCTCACTATAATTCTTCTCTTAAAAATGCATGGTTATTTTACAAATGTCATTTTCAACAAAATGCTTAGAAGAAGCATTGAAATACTTCTGAAGAAGTGCTTTTCAAATACAAAGAATTTTGGTACAATTTGAAACTATCCAGTTGTTTCACTTGAATAATGAATATTAGAGGCTTGACAGCTAAGTGGTTGAATCATCTCGTCCAACCGGTTACACGAGTTTCTGCAGGGAACTATGCTGAACATTTGACTTTTGGAGAATGCAGTGCGCCCTATCCACGGCTGCTAGGAATCTACTCTTCCACCAAGTTCTACTCAGTTCCTGTTCTTATCATACAGGACAAAACGTACACACATGAATCAATGTGGATGCGGATTGAAGGTTTCGAAAACCCCTTCACTGTGGCCGATGTGTCTAACTAAAAACCCTCTTTTTAATTAATGATGCCTCACTCTTGAATAATGAAATATCTGCACCTGTCTCTGATTAAGCGCTAAGATCGGTCGTCATAAGGACTAAATCTGAGACTTCAATCAGTTCGCCAAAAATAGAGAAGATTTTCATGGCTCCATCTGCGACTCATGCCTCATAAAAAGTTTTAAGTAGGAAGCATCAGCTAGGTCATTAGTCATAATTTTGGCATTGAATATCTTCAGGTCACTCTATTCAGCATGTGTTTATGCCTCCGATCGGTGATATATACAAAAATGTATTTAAAGACAGAAAGTTTTGGCTAAAATTTAATCAAGATGTTGCGTTTAACGACAAAAAGAACTAGCGATTTGACAAATATAAATGTTATTGCAGTGTAGCATTGAGTCCAGTCCTCCACGTATCCGGTTGATTTTGAAAAGTATGAGAAAAAACGTCTTTGGATACCATGTTATTATTTTTTTAATTTTATTTATTATTTTACTTTATTTTTTTTTGTTAAAAAATAATAACATGGTATTCGAAGACGTTTTTTCTCATACTTTTCAAATATAAATGTGCTTAGGATCTTAAACGAAGGCACATGAACTGAATGACCTAGAGATGCCGCTGCACTTACCGAAGTGCTTCTCACTTTTCACAAAAATTACAGACAATGCCATTATACTGAAACCTTAGTCTGCTTCCCAATGGATTTATATGCGATTTCTTTGATCTTGTCTGACCAGAAGAGGAACCGGGTAGACCTCGTCAGATGTGTAGTTTCGTAGTAGTCATGTACATCATTCTGTGAAAGTCTCGTTTTTGGCCTCGTGCTTGGCGGCACGACTACACTGTAAACTGTAGGGCACTAACTTAGGCACGAAGCCGAAATTTCGTGCCAGTTAGCGCCTTTCTAGTGCCTCGAGGCAACACTAGGCACTAATATGCACCAAACCAAATATTTGCTTATCCAGTGAAATCGAAGGAAAAATCAATAGGCAGGAACTCGGTACTATGAACTTCGTGCCTACTCGTGCCTTGTGTTGGTTAGAATTGATGCCTAAATTTCGTGCCTTAAAGTTTGCAATGTATATGCAGAAGGATCTTGGGTCGGACCCGGATCCGTGGCTGAGACTACGATCCATTGTTATAATCCGGCCTTATTTTCCGGATAGTTTCAAATTTCTAACGACACTCCGTGCAATCGTTAGTCTGCGTCGTTTTTCTTGGTCAGTCAGAGCTCTTTACAGAACAGGAATCGTCGAAGCCCTGATGTCATGATGGATCACCTGCTGCAACTCTGCGATGATTTTGTCCCTTCGGACGCTATCACTTTTTGAGTATGTTGTTTTTATGGTTCTTCTTATCCGCGTTTGCAACAGTCTTCCGAGCGTCACTCACATGGTCACTCATTGAAAGAATCAATAGAAAATCATGCAGTTCAGACTCACGCATTACTTTATACTTGGTCTTTGTTATTCAATCTGTGAAGTCGTATTTTTATAGTCATAAGCAAAGAGCTCAGTCAGCAACTAATGACTAAGAGCATTTTTATGAATGATTTTTGCAAGGGCTAAGAGAATAATTTGTACGCCAGATCGTGCTTATTCTAGCACATTTGCGTACTTTTATAATCGTCGACGAAGATTTTTCAACAAGATTTTTTGTGAGGAATGCAATGATTCCGATCATCCTCTTTTTGACATCACCGCACACCCGTCCACAAACAATCGAATTCTTTTTGAATTCACATCAAACTTGTGCAACTTGACTTGATTTTATATAATTTCTGATTTTCATTTGAATAAATCAATATTTATCTCTTTTCTTTCATAAAATGATGCATTCAGAGCCGCCTCTGATATTGTTTGGGAACAAGTATGTGGGAGCCTTGAGCACCACGTGTAACCGAGCAAATATAGCCTTGAATCCAGCATGAGAAAGTTCTGGTTTGTTTCATGATTTAGGGATTTGCTTCTTAGAAAAGCTAAGGAAAGAAAAGCCACGTGGTAAATGAGAAGTTAGTTTTTAGCACTTGAAGCGATAGTAGGAGGAAGCTTTGAGAAGTAAAATGCAAGAAATTCAATCCTTACAGCCGCTACTTTTTATATGTGACGACATCATGGCATTGTGTTATCTTCTGATTTCAATTCCTTGAGGCCAAGCATCTTAAAGTTTTATCCCTTGATTTGCATCAAAATTCACAGCTTAGTTTCCACATAAATTTGATCAGCATTGTTTACAAATTTGATTTGTGTAGTTTTTTATTTACTTTATTAAATCTATGCATTAGTTTATTTATTTTTGCTTGAGATTGAGAAGGACCTGTGGAATAACATTAAATACAGAAAGTGAAGATGCTTTGTTTTATGAAATTTCAATTGTGATATATAAGCTGAATTTCAAAAGCATTTACATCAGTGCAAAATTCCCTCCCAATTCAAGCATCTAAATGTTGAAATTAAATTTGTGAGAAGTCTTGTCCTGACAGTGCAAGATGATAATTATTTCGAAATTTAAAGCTCAGCTTCTGTAGAATTGGTTGAGTAACTTTTGTACTGAAAGTCATCGCAACCCAAGGCAAAAAATAATGAAGCCCACCGCTTAACAAGCCAATTGTTTAGCTCCGGCCTGGTCTGTGATTGCCAGGATTTCCCAATCGGTGATTGCACTGTTCTGCTATCTTTTGTGAGTAGACCGACCACACGTCCTTGTTGTAGGTCAAACGATTCACCCATATCTTTATCAGGACGAAGTTCATTAATCAAAACGATGTGATTGAAATTTAAATAGGCCCTACCCTGGATATAATGACAGCAAACATGCTTATTTACACGTGGCGTAAGATGTCGTACGATGGTTCAAATGGGTCAACATAACAAATGTGACGGTCATGAATGCAATCTCATTAAAAACCGGCATATCAATGATAGAATTTATTTCGGTGCGAGCCCTGGTCCCTAATGAAAGCTTTTGTCTTATCAAATTTGAAAAAGAACAATAGTTCCTAATGACCATAAATCCTTCTGTCGTCATTTGCAGTCTATGATTTCGTCAAGCTGCTGAAGGAAAATATATAGACGTCACTGCATCTAACGCTTTTGTATGGTTCAGAAAATACATACAAAGTTCATGAAAAAATACAAGAATAGGCCGGTTCTTCACCAACAAGCAACGAACAATGACTGAGAAAGCAATAAAATCATATCATCAATAGTAAACAGATTCATGACGAGATAACGACTTCGATTAGATGAGTAATTACGCAGTGTTGATGATACAACATTATATGCACTAAACACTTTGATATGCACTGTGCTGTAGAATTCCATCAAGTACTTTACCAAACCACGACCAAAATGTAGCAACACTTTTCATGAGAATCTATCCCTTCCAAAATGACATTTTCGCTTCGATAACTTTCTCAACTATTCATGAACAATTCGTTAGAGTTCTAATTGTCTTCATAATGGAATCTTGTTTTACTCTTATTTCTGAAACTATTTTTTGTCTTTTGCTTTTCTGATTTTCAGGCAAGCATTGAATACTAGGCATTGATTCTATTCATTTTATATTTTAAGTAAATTTGAATTCTTTATTCACGTACACCAAAACTGCGAAGGAGCACTGTGTGAAGACCCTGCACACAGAAATCATTTGCGATCAACTTCTAACTCATTTTGAAATAGTTTAAACACAAATTAGAAAAATGAGCACATCACAAGGTCACTACCATCACAATGCATTTCAATATAGGGCCCATCATTCGGAGACATCTTCAATTTACAGCAATCTGTCATAATTCCTCTAATAAATGCATCTTTGAGCGCATATTGATATCAAGTTGATAGGCAACTTCAATTTGCAGAAAATTATGCTTAGGTGAAATGACTTCAGAACATTGTATTTTCCGCCTGTCACAATTGTCACGTCAAATAATCACAGATGTAACAAAGAGAACAACACATTTGACGAGATTATTTGATGTACAACTGCATCATTTAGATTTTTATTGTTTGCCAAAATCCCGTTGCACTATTGCTAAATATCAGCAACAAAAATATTCAGAAGCGGAAAACGGAGGTAAAATTAAAGTGCGCCATAGAAATCCGTTCGAATAATCACAACCGTCACGATTTAATTCTCTATGCATAGTCATCGACAAGGACAGTCATTTCATGGTATTTGGCCCATAGAGTAAGGATAAAATTGGTAGAGTGTCGACTCAAAAAAATTTCAGCATACAGTGGAAAGTTTTGTATCAAAAGATTCATTTTTTTACGGAGATTAAGCTCCTGTTGTTTAAAAAATATTTGATCACCTTTAGGAAGCTAGATTTTTGCAAAACATTCCTGTGTTTATATACTACCGACGTGAAACCACTGCATAAGTAGTACGCATGAAACCTATCATGAAAAGGAAAAAGAGGATATTTAAATATATCAAAAGGAATGAGCATTTGCAAACAAGCATCCAAAATAAACCGGAAATTGAGCTGATTATCAAGGAAATATCATGAACCACATTACAATGCAAGTCTTCATGGAAAAGTTGAGATCGGATTGTGCTTATTGGCTGAAGGTTCATGTTTAAATCCAATTTTCATCGGGTGATTCACTAACTTTATGTTTCGCTTCTTTAATCTGAATAATAAAGTTTACCCACTTAATCTTTTGAAGGTAATTTATCTTAGATCATGATGTTTTATAGTAGTAGTAGTATAGTTTACATTTGAAAAATGAATGAAAATCTTCAGATACAATGTTATCAAATCAGAATAAAGCAAGTTTAAGTAGAAATACAAAGTCATACAAAATTTTCAGCAATAAACACAGCAATGAGAGAGACGATGGCCATCACGACCGATTCGTAAGGACAGATGCAAAAGGAATGAACGAATTCTTGCGCTTCATTGTTCTGCATAGTAGTATACGAATGTGTTGAGAATAATTGAGTCTCTTAGGGATCAAATAATGTAGTGCATGACAGTCATTCTTTTCAGCACTTCGAAATAGTTTGCGAACTGTATGTTCGCGCCTGGCTCTTAATGTTGTTTTGTCACATGTACAAACTTTAAGATTTGGTAGATACATAATTCGAGCTCGACGCTCGATATGGTTTAAACGCTCCTCGTCACCTTTCGATGTACCAATAACAAAGGAAGATGCACATTCTAAGATTCTACGAATATACAACTCGTACACTTTGTGAAGATCTGCAGGAGCCAGATAGCTACGTATCTTTCGGAGAGCATAGAAACGTTTATTGTCTTTTGAGCAGATGCTTTTGATATAGTCTTTCCAGTTGAAACGGCTATTGAAAGTAACGCCAAGAACAACAAGCTTTTGAACTACCTCAACACATAATTCGTCTATAATCGGTTTCTTGCTTTGAAATGAACACTACCTTTGATTTGGACTTATTGAGTGACAAGAAATTGCTTTTACACCAATGCTCAGCATTATATTTTTCCATTCTGCATCGGCGAGAAGCGTCATCTACACTGCAATCCAAGAAAAATAATACTGACGTCATCATCGGATTTAACTAATGACACATTGGACGAGGAACTTGCCAAATCACTAATATAAGAACAGAAAATAAATAGACCAAGGACTGAACCTTGCGGGACAAAAATTTTCTTTCAACTTTGACAACTGATGGACGATCAGATAAGTAAATAGTAAGCCACAGCAGGAAGTCCGATTGGAAGCCTTTAGATTTTATTTTTCGAATAAGATGTTCATCCTCAATGTTGTCAAAAGCCTTTGAGAGGTCACATGTAATCAAGGCGGCACCATCACTTGCGCTGTCATCATAGTGTTCTGTCACTGTCTTGAAAGCCGTGTTGATTTGCACCAGGGGCTGAAACAAATACTTTTCTTATATCATTCAAAATAAGGCGTTCATAGATCTTAGATGGCGCAGTGAGCAAAGTTATCGGTTGCATTTCCGTAATTTTGGCTGTTTGAGATTTAGGTATTGGAGAAGCAATGCCTCTCTTCCAGATTGTCGGAAATTTCCTCTGTATCATGCTGGCACGGAAAATGTGGGTTAGAAGAGTGCAGAGGAGATCAGCAAGGGAGGAATAAAGCCGATTAGTAATTTAATCTGACCCGCAGGACGTGTTGCTTTTTAGGGACTTGAACTGATGATAAACGTCCAATTCAGTGAAGGAGATATTCCAGTTGTCATCATCGAGATGTAGGTTATCTACAGGATCGCTGGTCTAACCCATGAACAAAGTCCTCATTACCTCCAGCAACTTATCAATGGAAAAATACTTCAATATTAGGGAAGCCAGATCACTACCAGTTTTGCTTTTACCAGTCAAGGAATTAACCACAGACCACAAATTTTTACACGACTTTTTAGCTTTCGCAGCCCATAATAACTTTGATTTGTGTATTTCAGACTTAACTTTAGCTTTTAGATGGTTGTATTGGTACCAGTCATTTAGTGATAGGAGTCATCTAGCTCATGTCATATTCACTCATTGCCACGGAATGTTTTGGAATCGTTGCATCAATACATTCTCGAAGAGCTCTGTAGAAAATGTCGCACTTCACGTCAATGCATGATATTGAACATAAGATGCTCCAGTCAATTTGTGCAACAGATCGATAAAGATTTCGCAAGCTTGAAAGTCTATAATCATATATTTGAACATAGTGAGTATGTTTGCTTGAAGTAAGCTCATTATTCGGTGACACCATGGTTTTATGATCAGAAGATCCAACAGGAGCATTATAGAACACACATGATTCACTATAAATAACTGATAGCTCATTCGAAATTAAACCGTGGTCAAGAATATTATTTTGTCTTGTTGGAGGAGTCACAATGTCAATCAGATCAAGCTCATCACACAAAACTACTGTATCAAACTGGTTGAAATCGCCCGTCAGAATTACATGTTCGAGGAAAGGCTTTGAGGAAAGAATAGAGTCAATTGAGAAATTCTCTGCCTCGCGGAAAAGGTGCTTTACCTCAGACGAAACATCTGGTGGAATGTAAATACATACCAGAATGATTCTGCTGTAAAGTATTACTGCGGACATATCTATTTCAGATGGGGGAGGAAAAGGAAAATCAAGAGCATAACAGTCAATACCAGCTTTGATGTATATGATGGCACCACCACCCTTCTTCAAGCATCTATCGTTTCGAAATAATGTATAATTAGAAATTCGGATGAGGTTGCAGGTTATATCATCATGCACCCATGTTTCAGTCAGTGGCTCAAATAATATCAGGATCATTTGCTGAGACAAGTAAGTGTAATTCATCCATCTTTCCGAATAGTGAGCGAACATTAGAAAGACAAATAGAGGGATAGTATGGCAAAAAGAGTTTCTTATGACTTTTGGGATTTGAAACACGATTTTCAGAACCTAAAATCCATGATGAAAATTCGAACTCATAGTTGCTCTGCTAATCGCCTTCCTCTATATATAACACCATCAGTCCCAGCCTCTCGCTTATGTCGTCGTTCAACTCTAAGCTGATATTCGATCTGTCTTTGAAGATGGTTGAAGTGAGGATTTATAAACACACGGGAATATTTTTCAACCATCCTCAAATTCTTCGAGTTTTTAATGAAGCAGTCTCGGTCCTCTTTGCTAGGCAAACAAACCCGCAGAAGACGCATGCCATCAGACCTTTGTTTACCTAATCTCAAGGCTCTGTTGATCGTGGCATTACTGAGACCAAGTTGTGAAAATACCAATAAACATGTTTCTTGTCATTTTCGATCCTGTCATCAACAGTTCCAGTAACTGGCTCTAGCAAGCCTCTTATACAGTCCGTTTCATAAAAAGTGGATCATCCTAAAATTTGACTAAATAAAACATAAGTATGATACAGAAAGCATTTTCCATGTTATTTCATGTCCCTAATATATTTAAATGTCCTTATATAATCTGATAAGCTATGATACAGTAACGGTTCTTAAGAAGCTAATATTTTGTGGCCCTACCCTTATTGTCAATGACATTGCCAATTCGTCTAGGCATTGATTCGATGATATCGTTGATTTTTGACTGATCTAACTTTCTCCACTCTCTTTTTAACAGTGACGTAAGTTGTGATACGCCATCTGTAGGTAGCAGTGAACGACGAACGCTACGTTTTAGAATACTCCATATATTTTCTATGGGATTCAGATCAGGAGAACGAGCTAGCCAAGATAATGTCCTAAGCCCTAATTGAGACTTGCATAAGTTGACTCTACTACTCCTGTGACACGTAGCATTATCATCCATAAATAACCAAGTCGATGGATCACCAAGTTGATCTGTCATTTGGCCAATGTTCATTCGTAAAACATTCACATAGCGTTCAGAATTCATGTTTCCTTGCTGTATGTGAAGTTCAGAGCGGCCATTGGTCCAAATGCCAGCCCAAATCAGTAGAGTCGCACCACCTTGTACCCGGGGACGATGTAAATGTCTCGGAATTTCCTGATCAGATTTTATCCATAATCTCAATCGACCATCACTATCCTTCAGACGGACTGATGCCTCATCAGACCAGACAACCCGATCCCATTGATTTCGCCAGTGACAATGACTCATTGCCCATCTGAGACGTTTTTTTGTATGCTGATCTGATAATTCGATCTGAGAAGGCCTCTTGCAGCTCTTGAAATTCGACTCAATAAGTCTTCTACGAATAGTGGACTTAGAAATAGACGAGTCTAGTGCAGCCATCTCAGTTAACGAGAGACTTGGATCAACTTTAACAAATCTGAAAATTAGGCGGTCTCTACGTTTGGATGTTTTGCGTTGACGGCCAGAGCCCTCTTTACGACAGAGTCGAAAATCATCATTATGCCATCGATGCACATTTGTGTAAGGGACATTTAGTCGCTTGCTTGTAGCTCGCAAAGAAAACTCTAGTTCTAGCAAGGCTGACACTTTGCCTTTTGTGAATGCGATCTCGTTATTGTTCATTTGTGCTTTGTATTGTTTTCAACCGGTAAGAGATAGATTTCTAGCTGAAAGCAATCAGGAGTGCTGCCAACACCACCGCAACGAAGTCAGGAAGCTATGGAACATGAAGTCCAGTTAATCACATGTAGCAGTTACATTATTGTTGATGAATAATGGTGCTATACTGGCTCTGATTGACCAATTTTCTTTATTTTTGTTTTGTTTGATAGCTTTTGGCTTGTAGAACAACATATTACATAACAAAGGAAACAAATGTAATTTTATAAGAGTGAGGTATGATTTCGTGTAACATTGCTAAATGAAGATCAAATTATCTACTACTTTTTTATCTATAACAGGAAAACCACTCAATATTCATGCTTGAAATTTCCAACAACGATATTTGTAAGCACAACTGACATACCTTCCAAATTTCAGAGAAATTCGTCAATGTTTGGCGGAGTTAGACAAAGTTGAAGTTAAGGCGATGTTTAAGGGTGATCCATTTTTTATGAAACAATCTTTAATTAGGTTACAACGTCTGTATTCTCTTTACTCTATCTCCTTCAATATAGAAAAACAGTTTTCATTTAATTCTTTGGGTTCAGGAACAGGAGAAATGTTCTGTAATTTTTTTTAGCATTTTGTTTCCAACTTCTAGGTCGTTTACTATCAAAGTCAGATCTGTAATAGTGCTCTTAAGAGACACAATGTCCTCTCTGAGAGAAGATATTACTTCTGTCTTAAATAATTCAATAAGCGACCTTATTCCGTCAAAAAGTTAAATCTGGAAGCGGCTTTGCTCTCGTACTTAGCGAGTTCGTGGTAGGCATTTTCCGATATCAAAGGAAATCGCTCTTGCAGCTGCAACGAAAGGTTAAAACTAGGGTGCGGCGATGTTTTATTTTCCCCAACGATCGATTTAATTTCGATTTTTCAGAAAAATTTCGATTTTTTTCCGATTTCGATTTTTTTGTAAACCAAAAAAGAAATCATTTCAAAACAGTCTGGGCTTTATTTTCTAATTACGTGTAAGTGGGCGATACATGTATGACAAACGTCTCAAAATATCGGCCAATACTGAATCATATGAAAGCATATTGTGAAGTCTAATTAGAAAAACGCATTACCCCCTACTCATTCAAAACTTTACTGTTGCGTCTGATTTTGATCAGTTGTCGTGCGCGCAAGCCACTCAAATTTGCACGACTGGGCGTTATGGTATTGCCCGTTACACTTCCTAGTTTTCCGAAGCCGTGTTTGTTGCTGGAATACACAAGAATTGTCGGGCAATCCTGGCCAAATTTGGAAGATTCTGCAGTTGATTCTTCCAGAAGGCAAGAACGTCAAATTTCTTGTGGTCGGGTGCAGGATTTGTTTGCTTCACCAATTCGACATATCGCTGCCACTCCATCATAGCTCGGTCTTTGATGTTTTTGCCATCTGATTCCACCGGAGATCTAATTTTCATCTGCGACCACAAGGAAACACATTGTCGTTTCTCATCAGACTTTTCTTGGCTCACTCCTGCAGTAATCACCTTCTCTTCTGTGTGAGATTCTTTCTGCATGAAGTCGACAATACGCGCGACGATAATGTTCTTCGCAACATCAACTTGTGTAGAAGAGAGAATACGTAGAAATCGTGGATCGATCGCAGAAGCGACCAACAGAATTGGTTGTTTTGATGATCAAGTAACCATCCTACATGTAGCTAGCTGGGAGGAATCACAGATAATTTCAATTAGGAAATCGTTCTCGTGTACATGAAATGAATTGGGTTTGACCACTTCCCATACCTGTATTGACCTGAATTGGGAAATGTAGCATTTATTTATCAAAACGAAAAAATCGAACTGAAAATCGCGATCTCTTTTGATTACCGATCGATTTTCGATTTTTCAATTCCGATCGATTTTTTCCCGATCGATTTAAATCGCCGCACCCTAGTTAAGACTATAATTGGTAGTGGCCGGCTTTCTGACGAAAATGACGTCACAGGATGACGTCATGAAAAATCAATAATTGCCTTGAAACCGCACAGGGGGTGTGTTATATGAACACGTCCGATCAGCAAACAGGCTTAGATCACTGACAAAACCAGCGCTACAAAGATCGATAATGCGAAATCTGCCCGAACAATTGTGATGACACTCGATGAATGCACAAGATCGAAACGATGACACGTGACTGATATCGAAGCGAAATCAGATGGACTAATTATAGACACACCGACCGAGGGACGAGAGGAAAAATCCAAGACAAAGATGCGTTTTGTGCACAATTGCTTCAAGTGAACGAAAATCAATTGCATGAACCAAAGAAACTGAAATATACTTGAATATTGGAGGCACGGATAATTGAATGATTTTGAAAATGAATTTAAATGATTCACCAGATATAGCCAAATCGAATGACATAAAAATTCATCAAATAAAGGCGCCAAATTTTCCAATATGCTATGTTGTCTTTAAGCCGAGACACGACACGAGCGCACGTCAGTTGTCTTCACCATATATCTTCAGGTCATTTCTTATCATGTATATAGGATACTATCATGCCACTGATCGGCGATGCATGCGAGAATGTGGTTCAATGTGGATACAGTGGACCAACATGTTGGTGTTTGCCGACAGTATGAGATTTACCAAGTCTGAATGTGCCAGGTTTCATAGAAAAATGAACATGATAAGAAATGACCTGAAGACATTCCATATCAAAAATTATGGATCTACACTTGGTAGTTTTCATGTGATAAGAGAAAACATAGAAAATTTCATTTTTGCCAAAAACTGCAGTCTGTGTACAATTGGAATAACACCCATGCTGTCTGAAAGCAAACTGGTACGGTCCAAAGAGAGTGAAATTACCAATATGGGGATTTTAGTATCAACTTCTGTAAAAAATCTTGCTCAGTAAGCAAAGGGTGTACGCCATTCTGTGAAAGTCTCATTTTCTGTCTCGTTCCCTGCAGTGACTCGTTCTGGCTGCCGGACTGTATGTACATACCTGCAACTGAAGAACAACAAACAGCTCACTAATTCTTAAGCATCTACGAAG
>CAJQUW010014272.1:0-35909 GCA_907163375.1 Prostheceraeus crozeri
ACGCTCCCCAGTGGAAAATACGAGCTCGAATATTCAGTTAGATTCGAGGCTCTGAACGGTTGACGGGAATTCGACGTCAATAGCTGAAGCTCGATTTCATCCATGATTTAGTTCTACTTTTTGTCTAAAATTCGAGGTCAATCTAAATGCGATTTCCTTTGAATAGTTAGAAACGTCACTAGATGGTATAAAAATTTTTATTGTAAGCTTCAAATACAAGTTAATGGTAGCATAAATCTCTAGTAAACTCAGAGCTTCAGTATGAAAAAGCATTACCACAGAAACAGGATTGAAAAAACAGCTAGAAAAGCATCAACAGTTGATTGCTGTAACCACAATTCTGCAATTAAAGTTAAATGGCGTCATGACTACGTATAAAAATTCGAGTCATGATTGGTATAAAAAATCAGAGATTCGGTAGAAAAATGGCAACCAGGATAGAATTGGGATCGGTAAAATAGAGTCCTAACGATTGGCTATGTGTAATGTAAGTAAAATATCCGGTATAGGCCTACATCACGTATGTCTATTACTAACACCGTAAAAACTAATGATTATAGAAGATATTATATTGGGTAGGCCTAAACCCTGCATACTACGGAAATATCATCTTTTATGTTCAAAAGCAACCGAACATCAACAGGTTACAGATACCGGTACTTAATTATTAAAGCAAATTTAGTTTCTATACAGTATATAGTCTATAATAGGTCACATTTAAAATACCGGCACCCTACCGGTATTCATGACAACTAAGAAATATTCAGGAGCCATATACTTCTCTTCTAATCCTCTTATTAGCATAATCCCCTCCGTCACACTTCAGTAAAAAGGTAATACACCGGAATTTTAGGTAAATATCGGAAAGTAGCAGGATACGAAGGTTAAAATTGATAAGACTGCTTCATAAGATCGCAGTATACGGTGGGGCCCTACATCTTGCAGAAACATCTAAACAAAGGCGGCTAGTGTAACGGATCGTCAAAAGTTACGTGCATGTATCTGACGTACACGTAAAATTCTGGTACTTACTCCCATATCTTAAAGACTTCAAGGTCAAACCGCCCGGCATCGGGGTGAATTTCGGGTCATTCTGCCCGTTTCTGATCTCACGACATAACTGCTCGACATTTACTGCCAAACTTTACAGCTTGGTAAATAGAGGCACATGGAGACATATGTGACCAAAGCTATATAAATCCGCTAAAAATCTTTAATTTCCATTACTATTTTAACGATTATTACGATTATAGAAACCAAAATACTAATCGCATGAACCGAAAATATCTACTAGCTTTTCAGGTCATGTAATAATTTGTGGAAGTAAATTTGTGTCAACTACGTGTTAATTCTTATCTTCAACAAATTTCTCTTCTGCTTCAGATAGACCGCAAACATACAGGTAATCCTGGAAAATGATATTTGGAGATGCAAGATATTTTTTGCGAGTCACAACTCAAAAAAAACGGTCCATCCTAGATTATGCATCCAAAATTCTATCACTCATACATGACTTGTTAGATTTAATTTTTATTCTTCCCCTTCCAATTAGTTCAACATTACTTTACATGCACGTAATGAGCCTACATGGGCCTATCCCTTCACATCCGATATGCTGTAAGTTGAGGCTTGAATGCCTTACTAAATTAATACAATGTCTCCCCACTTTCTAACAAGTTTAACAACATTACACAAATACATAGATTTATTGCTTTTCGCTCATTCTAAAACATAAGAGCGAAGTGTAGGCAGCATTATCAGGCAACCCGCGAGAAAATGAGTCGTGGGCCCCTCGTCAAAAAGTCGTGGGCCACGTGAAAATATGGGGGCCAACAAATTTTTCGAAAATGACTTATTTGGAAGTAAAAATGCATGATCATGTCAATTTGCGACCATTCTCTTCAAAAAATGACGTGAAATGTGATCTCTTAAAGTCGAGGGTTGGCCCCCCAATTTTCACGGTTATCTTTTGACGGTGGTCGTGGGTCGGCCCTTAAGTTCACACGAGCTCTAATTTTGAATAAGAATGACCCCAGAGTTGTCACACACATTGAGCAGCGAATTTGTTGTGATTTCTAAAAAAAACGTATCTCTGATGCTATTGGACTGGCCCAAAACTGTCATCGATCGGCTGTCTGGCATATCTAGGCAAGTTTTTCCTTGGAATAAATAACCTTAGCTCTCATTTCTCTCAGTGATTTTCGCTACATGATGATGATGAATTCAATCGTGAAATGTTGCGATACTTTGTACATTTGCATGACGCATCGATGACAATGCATATAATTATAATTATATGCAGTATACTCAAAATTCCTGACTTACCCTGAACTTCATATCATTCTTTCATTCTGACCATGATTCTGACTATGCCTGAATTTCAATGCTTGTCACTTTTTTCGTCATCAAGGTTGCAAGTTGATTATTGTTCATTCATTAAATTGTGAATGAATGGAAGAATCCTCAATGAGTATTGCATAATATATCGGTCGCTTCAAGCCTGTTATACAGTGAGGGAGAGAAGGGAGAGAATTCTATTAATAGAAGCGCGCTTTGTCCAGGCCAGCCCGATAACAGATAACTTTCTCGTGCGCCTTCGATAGCGCAGCGCAATAAGAAGATCACATTTCAACTCGAGGGTTGAAATAGAGGTCATCGCTTCATTTCACAAAGAGAAATAGCGCAGAATAATCTAGACGTTTCATTTGTGTCTCTATCTTAGGAGCTGCGTGACTGACACCTGTGGACATCGCTGTGTAAATTGATTGATCTTATTAATGGATTATAAATCAAATTACAATATAGAAAATGCGAGGAATATCCTGAGCCGAAAATATTGATGGAATGATTGTTTATCAAACGAAATTCGTATCAGGTAAGTCGAATGAAGTGATGATAGATAAATTTAGTAAATAATAGCGGTTAACCTGCGCACTACACATTATACCAAACACTGAATTAATTGAAATATTTCAACAGATAACTTTTGAATTAGATGCGATGTAAAAGATGTTCCTCTGGTTATAAATGTTTGACTATATAAGTAAAGCAAACCAATATTTCACGACCATTCAGATCGAATCGTGCGGACAGACTGACATCGTAAACAAATCGCTTCGTATGAATACGGTAAATTCAGTCGAAGCTCGTTAATTCGGACACGGAAGACTTCGGTCAATTAAGATCATACGGCCGCGGTATTTTTTTTGTATATTTGGCGGCTTATATAAGTTGCTTTTGAATTCAGACTTTCAATAATTAAGAGATAGAAAACCTGGTATTTATGCTCTTAATTATCGGAGCTTTGACTGCAAAATACTTTGCACACGTTGGCGCTAACTGATGGTTCGCTGTCAATGAGAGAAAGTCAATTCTGGCGACGTGACATTAGACGGGCAAAATCAATCGATACGGCAAGTAAAAAACAATTAAACAGATTAAGTTAACAATGGACTTTAATTTAATATCTTTAATAAATAGGAAACACCGTTGTACTTTTATTACAGATATTCAATTAAAGTCCTTTGTTAACTTAATCTGTTTCATTGGTTTTTACATGCCGTATTGATTGATTTTGCCCGTTTAATGTCACGTCGCCAGAATTGAATCGGGCTTTGACTGTATGTACAAATTCATTTTTATACTGATTCGTGCACAGATATTCTGCTATTACTGTCCTGTTTCATCTACCGCTTTATCTCTACTGCGTTGACAGCCATGTTGATATGCATTGAATTTTCGGAACTTAGCAATGTACAGTCTGCCCTGACGATACGACCTACATGGTCTTGATATAATCCCTTGCTTTACATACAACAGGATTTCGAAGAGCTTCTCAAATTATCATCAGACATCCTACCGTGTTCTCAGTAGATATTCTGTACAGTGGCGTGCGGTCCATATATGCGATGCATGCGGCGAATGCGTATGCAAATTTGAGTAATCTGATTATTCATTATGTTCAACACGTTTATTTCATCAAGTATCAGTTAGATGGCCTTCCAATTGTCAGTAGGGCGTATGACGACATCACAAAATTCCATCTTCATAAATGAATTACATAACTGGGTGAATATTTAGTGGAGGCATCGCCGCATCCAACCTCCCATTCATTATGCATTGACTCCTCATACAGCGGCGATGGAGCCAGGCGTCAGCGTACAGAGGCGGGAGCATTCGGTCGCTCAATCGCATGCTTGCAAATTAGGGAAGGAAAACTCTCGCTGTAGTTGTGTGCATGCCACTCAGTGCACACAATGTATGAAAGCCACACGCTTTGTAATCTGGCGGTAATCATGTTACTGTGAGCAATTTCCGCAAACTCTGTTTGACGAGTTTAAAGACAAGTAGGCTACGGCCATTTGTTTGATTTTCCTCGGTTGCGCAATGAGCTGATCGTTCTTTACAAAAGTAATGAATTTCGTACGTACAATATCCATGAACTGAATGTTTATTTCGAAAGACAAAATTTGGGTGCAACGCTGCCTGAGACAAACAAATTCACGAAACTGGCACTGACCTTTCCCAGTACCACGGCGTCCTGTGAACGATCATTTTCTGCACTAAAGCGGATCAATTCTTTCACTAGGACCAGTCAAGGTGAAGAGAGATTGTCAGCTCTCGCCGCTATCGCCATCGAGAAGGAGTTGTTGAATAAATTTCAGGACAACTTCTACGACACTGTCATCAATGACTTTATCAAGAAGTCTAAAAGAATGGATCTTTAAATGATTTTTATTTTCGATTTTATACAGAATATATCTGAAATGTATAATACTAGTTGTTTTGTGAATTTTATATGTAGATGAATGTGTTGGAAACTATAATAAGTATTGGCTGGTGATAAGCTGATCATGTACATGTACATATAACTTATAACATGCAGCATGTACATAGATTATAAAGGCTAGGCATACATGTTATCATGCACTATGGTAGACTAAATATATCGCATGCCCACCGCTTGAGACCACCGCACGCCACTGATTCTGTATCTAACAAATGAAACGGAAGCGCTGAATTATTTATGAATTCTCAAATCTTCGGTTATTGATAGTAATGGGTAAAAGACCGTTCCAGGACACCATAAAATTCAAAAAAATAGTATCTTTAAAAACGACATAAATTCATGAATTTAGTCCTTTTTTCAGGTTTTTAAGACCTAAATACATGAATTTAGTCCATTCAAAAAGTACCATTTTTTCAAAAAATGACATTTTTAAAAACGACATAAATTCATGAATTTGGGCGTTTTTAAAAATACCCAATTTTCAAATTTTTCAAAATCTCAAATTTGAGAATTACAATCGGGCGAAGCCCTAGAACCTTCGGTTCGATTTTCACCCTTAAAATCATGACCGTACCAGGACACCGAAAATCATAAAAGTTGAGAATTTCAAATTCATGAATTTTATCCATCTTTCAGGTTTTTAAAATATATCATGTGACTAATAATATTTCTTTAAAAGTGGAAGAAACAAAAGTGGAAGAAGCCGCAAGAATATATCCTTCAATATCATATGAACGTAGTTCTACTACCCCCTCCCTTCTAACTTCTAGGGGTCCCTTCTGACTTCTAGGGGTCCCTTAAGAAATTTTTTTTATTATAAAATGAGCAACATAAATGAGTTTTTGAAATTATATGGAACACAAACTACGACAAATTTCGACCTAAAGAAAATCGCAAATGAATTAGGAATAAAGAATTTTCATGTTCTAATGAGAGACGAATTACAATTCCTAAAAAATAAGCCAACAGGAACCTTCAGTTCCCGGAACAAAGTTCCATCAATAACTGTAAATTTCGTAACCAATCTCCATACGTCAGATGAAAAAGGCGTACATTGGTCAGCAGGACAAAGAAATATAAACTGTTCAAATTATTATTTTGACTCATACGGACTTCCACCTACGAATGAAGTAACAGAAATACTTGGCAATGGAATTTATAATACGTTTCAAATTCAAAAACCGGGAACTACTTATTGTGGACAATTATGTTTATACGTTTTGTACAAATTACAAAAAGGAGTATCATTTCTAGATATTATGTTAGAGTTAAACAATCTATAACTCAAGCGAAGCTACTAAAGCGCCACCTAAAGGTTAAAGCTCTGTTTTCTGTAATTCATTTTGATAAAAACGGCCTCTGATATCCTCATTATCTAAATCTTTAATTTCATAAGTAATCGGATAACTTTGATTTATTTTGCAAACTTCAAATATTTCTTTAGTCCAATAGCCAACAAAGCCTTTTTCAAATTTATTCTTATATTTAAATATTCTAACTCTATCTCCAATTTTAAATTTCGGCTTAAGTTTCTGCAAATTCGGATTACTCTCATTCAAATTATTATTCTCGAATATTTTCTTTCGTATCAAATCAGGGTCGTTAGAAGCATTCTTTGGAGTTTCTTCAATACCAGAATGAACTTTATTATTGTACTCTTCTACAATTCCTGGTAATATCTTCAACCATTTCTGATTTCTTTGCTCAGTAAATTTCTTGAATAATTTATTTTTTAACGTCCGATTGAATCTTTCTATCACTACAGCTTTTCCAGCGTTTTCAGTTGAATAAACAGTTTCAAATAGTGGCTGAACGTTTCGGTTATAAAATTCCGATCCTTTATCAACAAACAATTTCCTTGGCTTTCTATTACTTTCTTTAAAGATTCCTTCAAACGCATATTTAACTGATAGACCACTTTTATTTTTTAAAGGCTTTACCCAAGCGTATCGTGTATATAAATCTATAACGGTCAATGCGTATTTGTAGTCCCTTTCATTCGGCATATGAATAAGATCAGCACTCCAAATATCATCTTTATTAAATACTTTTACCTTCAATAAATATTTAGGCCTTCTGTATTCTTTATGAATTTCAGACGCATAGCGTCCTAGGTCATTCGACATTTTGGAGGCGTAGGTTCGAGCGTTGCTCTCAGAGTTATTAGTTCGAGCGTTGCTCTCAGACAGCTTTGCTGTCGTTTCATTTAAACCCTGACCGAATAATATTTTAGCTTGTAAAGCTTTCTTAACAAACATTCTTTCAATTTTTTCTCTAAATGTAGGATTTTGAATACTATCTAATTCTTGAATCATCTTCTTATCAGCTGCATGTCGAGAACTTAGATCAAGATTTCGATAAGCTAAATCATGCCTGTAAGCGGCGGCATCTACTCTATTTATTGGTTCTTCACCTGGTTTCGGATTATTATTCTCATCTAGTCTTATATCTAATCGAGTTCCTGGACCAGTATATGAATGACCAGGAAGATGTTTTTTCTTTCGAATATTTACTCCAAATAAATCCAGGAAAGTTTTCTAATGTTTTTTGTATATCACCACCGAAGTGGTATGGAACTTTGTTCTTGTCACCTCCAATATGCTGACAATTTGAGTTTTTATTTTTGTTTAATAGATAATTCAATAAATCTAAATTAGAAATTTTTAATTTAGTTAAATTTTCGGAATTTGTAGAATTCATTTTAAAAGATAAAAAAAATTAAAAAGATAAAATAAAATAAAATAAATGTTTTACCTTATGGACCAAAGGTCCTGAGGTTATTACCGAATCATACTAGGACTTAGATATATTCCAGAACCATCCTTAGTTTCTTTAATTTCAATTAAATCATCAACATTGTGGAGAATATTTTTAAGAACTCGTTTTCCTTCATCAACTAATTTTAATTTACTAATAAAATTATCTACTACTCCTTCACCCCTAGCAACTTTCTCTAACTCTCTATTATGTCGTTTTTGTTCTTCTAATGCTGCTTTCTCTGATTTATTTTTTATTTACTGCTTGGACAATACCAGCTGTCCCACCTGCAACACTTCCTGCTGCAGCTATGCCTCCTATTATTAGTGGAATTAATGGGAGAATCCCGCCATTCTTTTCTTCTTGTAATTGAATATTCTCTATCATTGGTTTACTTATGTAATACTTTTTTTTATTAATAGTAATAGTTTTAGGGGTATTTTTGTCAACAATATTGCGTAATTTTAATTCAACAGTTTTATTATTAATATTACTTTTCGCTTGCGACATTTTTAATAAAAAAATTTTAAGTTATCAAAAATTTAAATCTATTCTAGTTATGAAAAAATTTCAAGTTACCAAAAAATTTTAAGTTACCAAAAAAATTTTAATCTATTCTAGTTATTAAAAAATTTCAAGTTACTAAAAAATTTTAAGTTACCAAAAAAATTTTAATCTTTTCTAGTTATGAAAAATTTTAAGTTAAGAATTTTTAATCTATTCTAGTTATGAAAAAATTTTAATTAACTTATCAGAGCGAAGCTCCTCTGGCTTTAGCCTATCCTTACCATCTTTCCATTAAGAATTTCAATAGAATATTTTACATCTTCTAGCAATAAACCATAAGCCATCAATGAAGTTGTGGAATCTTTCTTTTCAATATTAATTGTTACATCACAACCATTTTTAATAATATCTTCAGATTGTGCACTTAAATCGAAACAGAAAATTGGATATAAATGTCTCCAATCTCCAGGAGTTAATTGTGGTTCAACTCCAAATTCTGTACAAAGATTTCGATAAGAATCATATCCTTCCATAAATTGATTATTGGTATCATCGAATCTTAATGGATCAATTGGATATCGGGTTTGATTTAATGAAACTTGTAAACTTCGAATTGTATTAATATGAAAAATATTGTTGTTCTTATCAAAACTTGGAGAATTATTTCTTTGAAATGTTAGTAATAAATATCTTGGAGTATTCGCAGTTCTAGTAAAATGCCAGTTAAATCTTTGTTCGGAAAAAGTTACTGAACTAGCAGTACGCTTTAGAAAATTTACTGGAATTGGTTTGTTAGTATTTAATCTTTTTGCAATAGCTGTTTCAACCTCTAAACTAGGAGTAATATGCTTAATCCACCATTCAAGTCTATCAATTTTTAAATATGCTTTTTTCCCAGTCTTACCAAAAAAGATTAATTCATTATTTGCTGTACGATGAATTATTAATTTAAATTTTAATTGATATGATATTTTATCATAATCAAAATATCCGAATAATGGAGACAATGACCAATTAACTGTCTGTTTACTTTTCTTGTTAAATTCACGTCTTTCTTTATATGCATCATTATTTGTTTTATTTAAATGTTTTGCAATATTTTCTACATCTTTCGCAATTTCTGCGGCATCTGTTCCAGCGTGAGTTAAATCATCAACAATTATACCATCATTAGTATCAGGAAACCAACCTTCGATTTCATACATTTTATTATTTTCACCAATTGTTACAAATCTAAGCATTGTATCAATTACACCTGGAGAATCACTTATTGTTTCTATATTTTGAGTTGCAACATCTAAACGCATTTGTGTAAATAATCTTGGAAAGAAATTATTCTCTAGTGCAATATTATCGGTTTCTGGTAATGGTGTTGTAAAATTGGCATCACTATACAAAGAATATTCACAGTGTAAAAATGAATCAGGTAGATATAAATAACTCTGCTGATTATCAACTTCAAAAATTAAATCTCCTCCAGTATTTACTCTACTGGAAGATCCGGGATTCATAGCAATTCTTATATAGTCATTCTTTTTTTGATTATAACTGACGAACGGAGGATCGTCTAATCTAAATTTATTTTCGATAAGCGAAGACATTTTTATAAAAAATAATTTGACTTTTTGTTTTTTCTCACAGACAGAAAAAATTCTGCTAAAATAATTTTACTTAAATAATTTTACTTAAATAATTTTACAAAAAAATAATTTTACTAAAAATATATTTTAGAATTTTGCTAGACCAGCTCCGCTACAGCTTTGCTGGTTAGACCGAAGGTTGCTGCTCACGCCATTACCTCTTATTTCTTCAATTGTTTTTTTTATTATTTTTATTTTCATTATGTTTACTATTAGACGGAGCTCCGCTCCTCAAGGTTTCCCCAACAGCAATGTTAGCAATTTTGTTCTTTGTTTCATCTGAAAGTTTTTTTAATTTTTTTAGTTCTTCGGAATCATTCCTAAGTTTACGAATAGCTTCTAGTTGTTTTAATTCGTTTTGAGACTTGACAGCATTTGATATTGCACTAGCTGTACTACCTATAGCAGCTGCTCCTTTTGCAGCAGATGTAATCAAATCTTTATTATTTTTAATTAAGTTAACGATACTACCAATACCAGAGAAGATCCCAGCTCCTTCCGTGTGAACGGCACCTGCGGTGCCTAGGAACTTTTGTGTTCCGATTGTTTCTACACTGTCATAATGGTAAACAGATTTCATAGATGGTTCATGAGCAATTTTTTGATTTGAAGCAAAATGTTTAAGATTGTGTTTATAAATTATAGGCATTTTTTAGGATTAAATTTGACTTTTGGGAAAAATATCTACGTGTTAAGATTTACGTTTGTGAATGGACAACAACTTCGAGATAACTTTATTAATTGACTGTTGCACTTTATCACTTTATCTATTGCGTCAAGCAGCGTGTGATGTACTTTAATTTCTTTTCTATTAACTTGCATTTTCACCTGATTCATCTTCAACGCCGTTTTAAGTGCATTTAACTTAATTTTAAGAACATCTAATTGTCTTTTAACAGAATCTAACTGTTCTTTATTTTCTTTAGAGTTTTCTTGTAAATTTTTCTTTAATTCATTTTCTAAATTGATTTTCAGATTTTTCATTTTATCAACTTTTTCATTAAGTGAGTTTACTTCATTTATTATTCTATTCATCTTTTTCATTTGTTGATTAATTTTAGAACTTAATTCATCAACACTTTTTTGGAATGTAGTTTGTAACTGCTTTAAATTTTTTTTAATTCTTTCAGGTAGTTTTTCTATTTCATCTTCTAATTGTTCTTTTAACATTTTTATCTGATGTTTATTTTTAATTACAGCAGATTTTAAATTTAAAGAAAGTAATATTAAAATTTTTGATTCTTCAGACAAATCTTTTTAAAAAGTTTTGCTATATCTGCTTCTAGCTCTCTATCCTTTTTATCAAGTTTTAATAATTTTTCGTTTAATGATTTGTCATTAAGTTTAAGCAACTTTAATTCGTTCATCAGTGGAACCAAAACATCGTTTATATATTTTTCCTTTAAATCATTGATTTGTGTATCAACATATTGTTTATTTGTTAACTCTGTATTTTGTTGCGGAAGAATAGAAAGATGCAATGGTCCAGATAAAACGTCTCCAGTTTTCATGATATAATTTTCTATCTCTATTTCTAATTCACGATTATTCGGGATATATGCATCTCCACCAACATTTGGTAACATCATTTTTAAAACAATAAAAAAGTAAAACTTTTTCTAATAAAAATAAAAAAAATAAAATTTTTTCTAATAAAAATAAAAAAAATAAAATTTTTTCTAATAAAAATAAAAAAATGGAAAATCCAAATTTAAAAAAATTATATTCGCCCGCATCATCCTGTTCTTCTTATTCGACGAGATCAACGGGATTTGAAAATAAATGTTTTGATAATAATAATAATAATAATAATCCATGTATAGATGTTAATATTTTATTTCAATTACAAGCCGAAATATTTAGAGAACAGACTAAAGGTTTACCTTCTATAGAAACTAATTATTGTTTATTTCCGGGGGATCCATTTATTAAATTTATGGAGATTGTAAGTAAATATAATGATGTAGCTTATGTTGAATTAAATAAAGAAAATATGGTTATAATAGGTCATAATAATGTTTATGGATTTATTAGAGCAGTGTTACCAATTAGTAATACTGATTGGATAGAAACTAAAATTATTAATTATATCAATATTAAAGAATTAGTTAAAAAATTAAAATCTTTTTCGAAAGAAAAAATTATATTATTTGTTGACGATCAAAATCAATATAACATTCACATAGAGAGTAAAAAACATAATGAAGAATTATTATGTCAAGTTTATTATAGAGACACAATTTATAAACAAGAAACATTAGAAATGCCCCAAAGATATGATGATGATACGTATATAGGATTATATTCCAACTTAAATATTAATTTATTAAAATCTTATATAAATGGTTTAGCTCAACAAGAGAAAATTTATATGTGGACAACACCTTATACTATTAACAATGACCATAATCATAATAAACGAACCGAAGGTTCTAGGCTTTGCCCGATCTTAGAGAATCTTATGATAATAATGATGATTCTGTAACATCTGAAAAAGGTGTAAATGGTAAAAAAGATTATAAAAATATTAGTAATTATAAAAATTTATCTAAATTTCATTTTCTTACAATTGAAAATAATAATGATGGTATAGTTGAAGATACTGTTAGACAACTATGTGTCGGGTCTACAAAATTTTAAATTAGATTTACATCTAATCAATTTAAAATTTTATCATCTTTAACAAAAACTAAAAGTGATTCAGATTATGGTGGTGTTATTAAATTTTCCAAAAGAGATCAAAGACCAATATTTTTCTCTATTATATTATTATCAGATAAAAGATGTAATTTAGAATTAGATATTCCAATAAGAGAATGGTATCCTATCATGGAAGGGCATCCTATACCAAAAAGTGTAATTTATGATGATAAAGAAACAATTTATGATGATGATGAAGAATCAATTGATGATGATGATGAAGAATCAATAGTTAGTGAAAATAAATTTAAATTATCTTTTGATAAAACATTATATGATGAAACTTAATATGTTAAAACTTAATATGATAAAACTTAATGTGATAAAGAAAAAAATAACTAAAGAACGTGTAATATATAATAATATAAAATAACACTCAAGTCCTTGATATTAGAATGTTTATATCTAAAATTAAAACACAAATTTTTTCTTAAATTTTCTCTAAAAAAATAAAAAAATTGAAAATACCAAGTTTTATTGTGTCTTATGTAAAAAAAAGTTGCAAACAAAAAGAAGTTATCAATCTCATTTAAATAGTAAATTGCATTTACAAAATGTAGAACGAGTTGATGAAGGAAATATATTAAAATTAAATAGTTATAAAAACTATCTAGAAACATTGCCTACTGATATAAAAGTTAAAAAAATGTTTGATGATTATTCACATTCGGAATATAAAAAAGTTTTTAATAGTGAAGATGAGACCATACATGGGACATCGGAGATGTCTTCCAGGGCTTCGCCCGTACCAGATGGAAGATATTTATTTAGCGATACTGATGAATTTAACGAAATAGATGAATTTGATGAAGCCGTAACAGATATAAAATATTTATTTAATGAATCGGTTCGAACCGAAGGTTCCAGGGCTTCGCCCGTTGAATATAATGAAACCGATAAAACTTTTTCAGATATTCTAACCAACTTTTATAATATATTTAAGAAATCTTTCAAATGTTATATGAATGTAGAAGTACTTTATACAAAAAATGGACCTGATGGAATTCCTGAATAAATAATACAAGGACATTTTACAAATTCACAAGAAATTCATAATGTAAATGATATACAACCCATATTTGAATCGATGATACTTAAATTAGAAAATTGTATAATTGAAGCCCAGTTACGCGAATCTGGTTGGAGATTTGTTAAAATACTATCTAAGAAAATAGTAATTGATAAATATAAAAATAATACTGGTGGTAGTTATGTTTCTTTACCTTTCAGTTCACCACAAATAATCAACATAAAAAATGAAGATGATTATTGTTTTCTGTGGAGTATTATAGCACATTTACATCCTGCAGAATATCATAAAGAAAGACTAAGTCATTATAATAAAGAAGAATACATAAATGAATTTGATCTTTCTGATGGCTTAGATGAATTTCCATATGATTATAATAGGTTAATAAAGTTTCATAAAAAAGAATAAAAATTTAATAGAAGTAAATGTTTTTGAATTAAATGTGAATTATGTTTCTATTGGTAAAATTATTCCACTTTACTCAGATTCAAAAAAATTTTATTTGAATAATAAAAATTTATGTCAATCAGAAATAGTATATAATGATAGAGGAAATTACATGCATCATAATATTTTTTACCAAGGAAAAATAATATGTACTGAAAAATTTGAACTTGTTAAAACACTATCACCAATAATGATTAATCATAATAATTATAAAGGACGTACTGATGATTATAATTACAAATATTCATCTTTATCTTCAGAATATCAACAAAAATTAGAAAATTAAATAAAAGTTTACAAAAATGTAAAATAGATTATCAACAACAAATAAAAATGTTGCTACAAGAATATCACCATAAATATCAAAATGAGATAGAAACAATTCAAAAATTAAATGAAGAAAATAATAAAGAATTAAATAATGAAGAAAATAAAGAATCGGCTAAAGCCAGAGGAGCTTCGCTCCGATTAAATGAATGTTTAAAAAAATGTCTACAACAATATAAAGAACAATATGATAAAGAATATATTTATCAGCTACAAATATTAAATCAAAATTATCATCAAAATACATTTAATCTTGCAAAAGAAATTGATGAAACACATGAAATATATCAAGATAAATTTGAAAAACTAGAACAGTCAAAACAACCAGCACAAGCGAATATATTATATTATCAGGGTCATTTTATATTGTGTAAAGATGTTTCTATATTTACAAAAACTTCAGATAATAAAAATTTTCCTTGTCTTCAATGTATGACAAGTTTTAGAACTTTAGAAGAAATGAATAGACATTTGGAGAATTGCCAACAAAATGAAGCAGTTCAAAATACTTTTCCTAAAGATGATTATTTAGAATATAATAAATGGTATTTTAAAAATAAAGCACCCTTTACTATTTATTGTGATTTTGAAGCATATAATGTTAATATGACACAAAATCGAACGGAAAGTTCCAGGGCTTCACCCGATTCTGAAAATTATAATTCTGAAAATGGTACGGGCCAAGCCCTAGAACCTTCGGTTTTTAATTATGAAAAAAGTGCACCTGGAAAAAGTTCAGCTGAACAAAGTAAAGAAAAATATTTATTTGAACAAAAACCATTATGTTGGGGAATGTACATTCATTCAAATTATCCTGAATTATTTAAATCAGAATATTTACGATACTATGGTGAAGATAGTTCAGAAATGTTTACAAAGAAAGTAGAAGAATTACAAGGACGTTTTTCACAATTCCTTGAAACAAATATTCCAATGATGCCATTAACAGAAAAAGAAAAATTAAATTTTATTAATGAAACAAAATGTTATTACTGTGGAAGAGAATTTACAAAAATTATAAAAATGGCAAAGGTAGATATCTTGACAAGCGAAGCGACGGCTCTGCCGTCAAGGTAAAAGATCATGATCATCTAAATGGATTATATAGATGTGCAGCACATAATTCTTGTAATCTTAATGCTAATAAATTTAAATATAACTTTGTTCCTCTATATTTCTACAATGGTTCTAAATATGATTTCCATCTAGTAATGAAAGATTTATTTTCATCTGAAAAATTACAACAACAACAAATAAATGTACTATGTAAACAAGAAGAAGAATATTTTTCAATGCAATTAGGTTGTATTAGAATTTTAGATGCATTAGATTTTTTACTCCTTATTCATTAGATGTTATGGGAAAAACTTTGAAATCTGAACAATGTAAAATATTAAATAAATATAATTTAAAACCTTTAAAAGGCATATTTCCGTATGAGTACATAGCCTGCGGCTCACAGTCGAAGACTGATATAACTGGAGATAAAACCTGTGGTTCACAGTCGAAGACTGATTTTAATTCTGTGAATAAAATTATGGACGAAGAACAACTTCCTCCAATAAATAACTTTAAATCAACATTAAAACAATCAAAATTATCTGACGAAGACTATGCAGAAGCTGAAAAAAATTGGAGAGAGTTAAATTGTAAAACAATGTATGATTATACAATGAAATATCTACAGATAGATGTATTAATACTAGCTGATCTTTTTGAAAACTTTCGTGATATGTGTTTAGAATATTACGGAATAGATCCATGTTATTGTTATTCTACACCAGGTTTAACATGGCTAGCAGGATTAAAACATACTGGTGTTCAAGCCGATGGCTCTAGGACAAAGTCCGTTAAACTTAAACATTATAAAGAAAATACATATGATAAATTATTATTTTTTGAATCTGGAATTAGAGGTGGAGTTTCATCAGTTTTAGGTAATAGATATGTTAAATGTTATAATAAGAAAGTAAATCCACAAGAATATGGAATAATGAAACCTTTATCTCCAGAAGAAAAAGAAAAAATATTAGAAATTTTTCGAACGAAACGAGAAGGAGTAGAACGTGAAAAAGCAATTGATGAATTCATGAGAGAAAACTATTTGTTATATTATGATTTTAATAGCTTATATTCTTCTTGCATGATACAAGAATTACCAACAGGTGAAATGTCATGGTGTAATATTCGTACGACATCAGAGATGTCTACTAGGGCTTCGCCCGTTCTAGATTATCAAAGAACATATGATGGTGAAAATAATTTTGGTTATGTATATGAAGTTGATTTAGTATACCCTGATTATATAAAAGATAAAACAAAATATTTTCCTTTCTGTCCCGAAAACAAAATTCCTATATAGAAGATTTTTCAGATTATCAAAAATCTTTAATTCCTAAGAAATATAGACCAACAAAAAAACTTATGTTAACACAAAGCAATAAAGGAAAGTATGTTGTTGAAGGAAGAATGCTAGATTGGTATTTAGATCATGGAATGATTCTCACCAAAATACATCGAAAACTATTTTATCAAAAATCTAGTGGTTAAAAAATTAATAGAGTTCAATATTGAAAAACGTAAAAATAGCTAAAAGAAATAAAGATGATTTTGGAAACGTGTTCTTCAAATTAATGAATAATGCATTTTATGGTAAGACTTTAGAAAATGTGCGTAATAGACAAAATATTGAAATAGTTTATGATAAAGATAGATTTCAAAATTTAACAAGGAAACCTACATATAAAAGAACTACTAGATTTAGTGATGAACTATGTGCTGTACATTTACGTCGAATTAGCGTAAAACATGATAAGTTTAATTTTATTGGTTTCACTATATTAGAATTAGCTAAACTATTTATGTATAGATTTATATATGATTATTTAGCACCTGCTTATGGCAAAAACTATAAATTACACTTTACAGATACCGATTCTGTTTTCTTTAGAATTAACAATACCGTATAATTCTACACTTGATGAAGAAATAGATAAAATAAAAGATATCATTCATCCTTCTGATTTATGTAAAGTAAAAGATGAATTAGAAGGAAATGAAGATTTCATAACAGAAGCTATATTTTTAAAATCTAAATGTTACTGCTATGATACAACTAATAATATTAAAACACATAAAACATTAAAAGGAATTTCAAAGGCATCAGTGGCTAATCAAATAACATTTCAAGATTATAAAAATGTATTATTTAATAATGAAATAAAAACAGCATGTAATTATAGACTTAATTCAAAAAAACATAACATGTATTTAAAAGAAGAACATAAATTAGCATAGATCCATTTGATGATAAAAGAAAAATTTTACCTGATGGAATAACTACTGAACCTTTTTAATTTTCTAATTTCTAAGATAGACAAATTTGATATATATATAAAATAAAAAAAATATTGTAACACTATATTTGTATATTTTTATCACTCCGCGAAAATATTTTCGATAACTCTTTCATGAATTTTTTTATCAATATTAATTGTAATGAAGCCATAATCTTTTGACCAAGCATTATTACACGATTGTTTAAATTCATCTTTATTTCTTACGCATAAATCTCTTAACAAATCACTTAAGTTTCTTGCATTTATTTCAAATAGTATAAATATATTTGCATTCTTTCTAATAACACTTCCGTCTAATGAATACATACTTTGTGTTAAATAAAATACACTACAGTTATTATGTCTACCTCTTGTGAAATAATTTCTCTGAACTGACTGATTTCTATCATTAACACAATCATCAAAAATTGCACAATGTTTCATTGTTTTATCTAGTTTACTAGGATCTTGCATATTACCACTATCATCTATTAATTGTATCTTTATATGGTTATTTTTATTAGATTCTACTAACTGATTATTTTTTGCTGCTTCTTCACACCACGAACTTATTTCTTCTTCATCTTCAGATTTTTCATATTCTTTGAATAATGAAGCAATTGCTGTTTTTTTAAGATAATTTTCAAATCCATATTTTAAAAATTGATAGACGGGTTGTTCTGCCGTTGTTGTATAAATTATAAGATTGTTATAATCCAAAAAATTTGGAGTCGTTAAAATTTTAAACAATAGATACGTTTTTCCACAACCTGATCTTCCACAAATAACTGACAAAACTTTATTAGATAAATTTGGATGATGATTAAATTTAAGTTTTTTTTTATTTAATGGTAGCACTTCACTCATTTTTTAATAAAAAAATTTATTTTTATTTTATTTTTGTTTTTAAAGAAGAAGAAGAAAATTAAACTTCTCTAGCTTCGCGTGGGAGTTTATACCTCTCGAACGGGAGTTTATACCTACCGAACGGGAGTTTATACCTCCCGAACCAAAAGATCTATCATAATCTCTTCACCTCCAAAATTTATTTCTTGTCCTTTCTCATCAGTGATTCTAATGCCAATGTTGTTAATAGTTTTTCTTGTAATAGGGAAATATATTAATGTTTTGTGGAATTACATTTAATCTATAACCAATGGGTACAGTAAAAGCTGGAAAACTGAATATTAAATTTGATAATTTACCATTTATATATCCTCCTTCAATAATGTCACAATGTACAACAATTGAATTTATTTCAGTTATTTTTGGAATCTTCTCACCTAAATGATAACCTTGACTATAGGTTTGTTTATTAAATCCTAATAGCTTTGTCAATGATCTATCATGATTAAAATCAACTTGATGATTTTCGTCTAAAGTAAGAGAAAATTTATTAACTGCCGGTTCAACTGCAAAATGTAATTGTTTCTTATCTTTAAATGGTATACCTAAATGTCTCTTAATTTCATTTGATATTGATTCAACTTCGTAAGAACCAGGAAGAAAAGTTAATATTTTCCACGTTTTGCCTTTATCAGTAGAATATCTAAATTGATCATTCACATCTTTGATAACGTTTTGAATAGTGTTAAATGTAGAGAAACTAGTCAATGCAATTTGATAATTTTTATTTTGTTCCAAATGTAGAATAGGTTCTAAATTACAAGTGTGTGATGAAGTAGTTGTTATAATTTTTAACGTCGTACTAAATTTTGATGAACCCAAAATCTCTATCAAATTTTCTAAATGATTATTAATTTTGTCTAAATCTGCTGAACACATTTTTAAACTAAAAAATTAAATAAATATTTTTTTATGAAAAAAGTAAAACAACAACATATTTCAGCTACGGGCGAAGCCCTGGAGGACATCAGAGATGTCCGGTTATACTTTTATAATCCTCTTCATTTAGAATTTTCTTTTCTAACAGTCTTTTCAATATAGCATGAATTTCATTGAAACTAGAATTATGTCCTTCTTTTATTGCAGATATTAAAATATTTAATCTATTTAGTAATTCTTGTGGATCATCTGGTAAAAATACAGTTGTTTCAGTTTTCTGTTTTTCAGATAAACCTTTCCCTACTTTAACTCCCGTTGATAATAAATTTTCTAATTGTTTATAACGTCTAAGAGATTTTACTGCACCAACTCTGTCTAACATAGCTTTATATTTTATGAGATCTTCTACAGCATAATTATTTAAATCTGCTCCTCTTAAAAGATTAACAAAATTTCTATCTAAATTAAAAGGAGATTTATCTGGTGAAAAAATTATACCTCGAAAAGGTTGTGGAAATATTTCTTTTTGTCCGAGATAAAATCTAGGTATTGTTTTTCCATCTATAAATGAGATAGAATGTTCAAATTGCATAGATTTTGGTAATTTCTTATTAATGTTTGATTCTAGTAATCCATAGTCATCTAATATAGTTTTGTGCTCTGGATCTGTTATATCAATTTGTTTATCATTATTTGTACTTTCTTTTTCAAGAGTTTTAAATGGTTTCATAGTTTTCTCAAAATCAGTTTTTACTTGCTCGGTTTGCTGCATTTGTTCAAACATATCAGATTGAATACCAGCTTTTATCATTCTATGTTGAAGATGATTTTCTTTCATAATATTTCTTTGTTTTATTAACTCTTCTAATTGTTTTATTCTTTTAAAATTATCAGCTTTAATTTTATCCATTTTTAAAATATAATATTTGAATTTTGTGGTAACATTGGAATACAGCAAAAACATTTTACTGAACAAATTATTTTTTTATTGCTTTGTTGTTTGACATCTTTTCGCTTTAAGTTTTGTTTAATAAAGTTTTGCTTAAATTTTCGCTTAAAGTTTTTAGCTCTTCTAAAAAAATTTTGTCATTTTCTTCATTAGAAATTTTGCCATCACTAGAAATTTTGCCATCCTGTTTATTCTTATCATCAACTTTTTCGGACTTTAAATGAAAGGTTTGATTTACTTCATTAGCTATTAGATCAAATTTTTCAATCTCATCTAACGTAATAACATTATCATCACATACTCTTTGAAAGTAGTAATGTAGTTTATCATAGACTTCTTTAATATGTAAATGCTTAGTTTTTAATGATTTTCGTTTCTTAGTTATTAAAGATTTATCTAACATTGTAACAAGTGAAGTTGCAAAAACACCCGTACCTGTTAAAGCTGTAGCAACTACTGGAATTACTAAAACACCAGAAGATATAACAGTAGTGAGAGCGCCTAAACTTATTGTTAAGAATATGCCAATTCCTTGTGTTACATTCTTAACTTTAGTCCATCTCTTTCTTAATTTTTTATAATGCTCTAATCTTAATAATAATTGAGATTCCTTATCTTTCATATAACGTACTCTATCTTTGTGTTTTTCTTTATTCATTTTTTCAATGTCCATTAAAGTAGAACTACGTTCATATGATAACGAAGGATATATTCTTGCGGTTTCTTCCATTTTTAAAGAAATATTTTGAATAAATATTTTGAATACAATCTTCTGAATTTTGATTTAAATAGAAATACGTAGTTGTTTGTTTGACGTATATTTCTAAGAACTCAGTCATGTTATTAACCTGAGGTAATATATCACCTATATTACTCAGTATAACTGTCGGATTTTCATCATTCATTTTAAATGAAATTAATTCCAATAACTGTAATAATGTCTACTTCTTGTACAGGAAAATGAAAACAACGGCAGTGTATTTTGCATCAAATATAATAATACAACAATTAATCTTATCACACAATTGTACAATGTCAGTCTACTATCAGTAGACTGGAGAACAAAAGGAAATTTAATTACATTTCAAAATAATCCAAAATGCGTTACTACTAAGTTCCATGAATCATTCTTAAATATCAAATATAATAATACAACAATCAATCTTATCATACAATTGTACAATGTCAGTCTTCTACCATGAGACTGGAGAACAAAAGGAAATTTAATTACATTTCAAAATAATCCAAAATGCGCTACTACTAAGTTCCATGAATCATTCTTAAATATCAAACATTATGTTACATACTGAAATATAGATCTATACAATAGCAGTCTTCTACCATGAGACTGGAGAACAAAAGGAAATTTAATTACATTTCAAAATAATCCAAAATGCGTTACTACTAAGTTCCATGAATCATTCTTAAATATCAAACATTATGTTACATACTGAAATATAGATCTATACAATAGCAGTCTTCTACCATGAGACTGGAGAACAAAAGGAAATTTAATTACATTTCAAAATAATCCAAAATGTGTTACTACTTATAAATAAGTCTTCATAAATATGTATACATCAAATATGCATGTACATTGCACATATCTTAAAAAGTGAAACAACACAGTTAATGTTCATTCATCTTGGGAACCAAACCTCATTTCTTCTATAGTTGTTGGTTGATTCAATTTTTCTATATAAATTTTGATTTCTTTAAAATGTTTTCTAACAAAACTAATGGGCATTGATGAATTTAAAAATAATACGTGTGGTAGAATTAGATCTGATAAGTTCATCAAGAAATAACAATAACTTACGTTATAGGAAATTCTAAATAGTTCCAAGTTTGCCACAAATCTGTTTTTTTATTGTCACTCAATTCCAGAATTCTTTTAAATCCATAACCTTGATAAGCAGCACTTCTCAGCAACGACCCATGGTGCACTTTATCACTTGCAATCAGTTTTGAAATCATAGTAGGTCGATGGTAATCTTCGATGGTAATGAAATGTTCTTTTGTAACATTGAACTGAGGAATTGTAGTAGTGTTAAGATACTGTTCTATTTTTACTGTAATATCCTCCACTTGTTTTTGAGAGTCCAATTTGTTCTTCTTTCTCGATTGAATTTCTAACTTCCACTCTTCAAAGTATTTATTCGCAGTTTCCTTGTGCTCTTCTTTAATTAAGTTTAGTAAAATCGGCATGTAAAACGAAAAAGCTTCTGCGGCAGTACGTTTTGGCATTTTGCAATAAGGAAAGAAAACAGTCACTAGTTATGATTAATGGAATTGTAAATGAAGTCTTACTTCCTACATGCTGCAATTATATGCCACGTCTTTACAAATGAATAAGTGGGTGTAGCAGCTGTTTGTTCTTTCATACATTGTTTCCTTTCAAATGTTTGAGTTGGAGGTCACAGCTCTTTACACTGAAATGCCTTTTATTCATAAATGCGAGAAGCAGATGTTCTCTACAATTGAGTGAACATCTGAGTGCAAAGCAGTAACAATAACAGGCATTGTGAGAGATTGTGTTACATTCTTAAAGAAATATTATTAGTCACATGATATATTTTAAAAACCTGAAAGATGGATAAAATTCATGAATTTGAAATTCTCAACTTTTATGATTTTTGGTGTCCTGGTACGGTCATGATTTAAGCAATGAAAATCGAACCGAAGGTTCTAGGGCTTCGCCCGATTGTAATTCTCAAATTTGAGATTTTGAAAAATTTGAAAATTGGGTATTTTTAAAAACGCATAAATTCATGAATTTATGTCGTTTTTAAAAATGTCATTTTTTGAAAAAATGGTACTTTTTGAATGGACTAAATTCATTTATTTAGGTCTTAAAAACCTGAAAAAAGGACTAAATTCATGAATTTATGTCGTTTTTAAAGATACTATTTTTTTGAATTTTATGGTGTCCTGGAACGGTCTTTTGCCCATTACTATTGATTAAGCCTATCTCTATAATACAGAGTGGATTACATTACAAACGACCGTGTCCTTAATCAGCTTTAAACTCGAACGTAATAATATCGATCAATTTTTCAGTCTGTCTTCGTGAGATTTTATTGCCAACCCAACAACAATTTTAATGAAATCCGTTTCATATGCTTGGGATAGTATGCTGGCCTATAACACTCCTGATCGCCTCTCTCCTGACAAATATTTCCTTTTTATAAATGCAGGGTTGTATGGTCATCCAATTATGCCGTGTGAGTGATTTTATAAACATTAACATGAAATTTTGAAGCAAGAGCTAAGGAAACAATTTCTAAAATTGTAATGATGTATAGGCTATTTCTAACAATGATATTCTTGAGAACCTTCTTTCATATTTCAGACGTTATGGTCTTCAGTCTTCGCGGAACTCGTCACTGCCTCCGAATGTTTCGGTTCTATTAGAGTGTTATTATTTTTCTATTAGTACATGGAACACTTAGTGGAGTGACACTATCGACCTGCGTGAATAGAAATCTAAGGTAGGTTCAATAGTTTTCAGATTTATGCCACTTGCCACCCTTCTTGCGTTGTACTTTTTAGTAGTACAACGCAAGGGGGGTGGCATTTTTTTTGGAAAGTCAAGGGCTGGCCCTCGGCTTTTTGACGACTTTTCGAGGGACTCGCCCTCGTCTTTTAGTCGTGGGCCGGCCCTCGAGGGTCCGCGGACTTATTTTCTCGCGGGAATCGACCTTCACAATCAAGCGAAACCGAATCAAGTGACCCATACCGGTTACCGTATTTTCGCAAAATCAAATTTCTGTCAATAATCATGTTAAATACGTACATAAACAATAATATATCAATTTCTAATTTTTTTATTTTCTCCACAATTATTCTGAAACGCTAACGTTTTGCGACAAGCGGAAATAATTTTCATAATAACATACCAAATTGCATAATATCATTCATCTCACATAACCTTTTACATCAAATGAATCAATCAGAAATACCTCAAAATTATATATTGAAATTTATTATCTCAGCGGCTATGCGATTGTATGTGAAGGGTGACTACTTTTCAGGTGGCGTTTATTCGAAAAGACTCATGCATTGATATGGATAAATATATAGATATTACAACCCATTTTATAACAAAACCATTGAGCAGTTTGAATCAAAGTAGAATCTATATTGCATGATCGATATCGAATTGTATGACAATTTTCTGGCTAAAAACGTACTGCTCAAATTTGGGTTTCACCGGTTAAAATCTACAAATATTAAGATGTTCAATCATTAGGGGGTTTGTTTCAGGGCTGTGGAGCCGATGCGTTATCTCATCGGCTCCACGACACTGATGTGAAAGGCTCCGGCTCCGACTTCAAATTCAGGTTCTATCTATGCTGGTTATCCTGGATCCGTTGAACGGGTTTTTTGGATAACGGTGTGGCCTTTAGAGGCTTGCTACAATCATCAAATTAGTTTTCATTAACAAGCAACGACTTAAGTTAATAATAAAAATGATAATAGCCTAATATAATGATAAATAGCAGACTTGTCATATATATTTTGCTAATTAACTATCTCTGAAAGATAAAATAAAGTTATAGCCAGGATTGGTTAAATTAGATAAAGATCTCCAGCACTGGCTATAAATTGGCCTAGCCTGCAACCAATCTACTACGAGGCTACATTAAATAAGACCACATGAGTGATGATGATATACCTAATTAGCCGTCACAAGGGCCGAATAGTAGTATAAGCTTTTTAACAAAGCTTGAATATGAAACTGGATAGCGTATGCCTCTAAATAGCTTATAGGGCCTGTATCTACTCGAACATGGAAAGGGTATCGGCTATATAACCAAATATACCGTATCAATAAAGATATCAATTGCTTTATATTAAAGTGTATATAGGCTAGCTTAGGTTGTTATTGTTATTTGTTATTGCCTTTATTCAATAGTCTGTTGGTCCATGAATAATATGATCTCGGTGGGTAGCCCACGACTCATCATCTGTAGAAATTGTAATTTAGATAGCCTCATTGCAGTGTAGGCTAGAAATGTACAATTGAAAAATACTTAAAAAAATTAAAAATATCTAATTTAGGACAAGTTTTGTAATTCTATGCAGCATACTTAATAAGTTAAGGCCTAACTTACATTATATTAATTTCGTATTTTTCATTATGGCGCAAAGTTGCACTAAATAATTCATCAATGATTCATGTATATTATTATATTCAATTTATGTATAACACATTACCACTATTCCTCTGATGATGGTTAGGCTGATGAAACTGAACTCGGAGTATCACACAGTATGTTGCAGGGTGCTATGCATAATAAAAATTTGACTGCGAGCACCGAGCAGAAATCCCATCTACTTTGCTAGCTTTCGAATGCGCGTGCGGTTTAATGTCACAGACAATAGAAAGGGAGGTGAAAAGGCGCCTTTATTGAGAGCGTCTCAGTCTTTTTTTATTGTTCACAAATAAGTCAGCATGATATCAGCATAAAGTGTTGACAGACGGAAAAAATAATAATGAAAATTCTTGAAATCCACAGGTCTATGACATTTGGGGAAATATTATTACACGATACGGCTCTTGTGCAGTCCTCCCCTCCCATTTTTTCTCTGGTCAAAAGATGCAGCACCAGTCCGTTTCAGCATCACCGGTTTGAGTGAAGCATTCCGTGCTGTTGTAAAAATCTACGTGGGTAATTGCGATGTCATGGTCGCAAACTTCGTCAGCAAGTCAACATTGTAATTTGCCTTCGGGTCTTTCACATAAGGAAATTCATTGTGAATGAGATACCTTTAAAATAATAGGGCGCTACTAGAAGTGGCTGGGTCGCTTATTGCTATAACCATGTGAGGACTTGTAGTCAGGTCATTCGTGTGAGTGTGAAGAGTTATCCCTCCAATCAAAATTGATCAAATTGAATAATCGATTGTTTTAAAAAATGTAGGTGGGGGGACTGCACAATAGCCTACAATACAATCTAAGGAAATTGGCATTGTCACAGATGCCAGCTTCTGCCAGTAGCCATACCGATAGATGATAGCCTACATAGTAACCGTATTAGATTTAAGACATTGCGCAAGAAATGTAGCTATATCATCTTTGCTGACTGAAGTGTGTACATAAATGACTGGCGACTTGTCTCTAGGAATCTACAATTATCTAGTTAGCATGCATATAACAAGTCTTCAAATTAATGGATTTTGGAGAATACGTTGTCAATATGGAAATTAGTCTTACGAAACATATGCAATAAAAAAATATTACACATGTGTGTAAATATATAATAAATATAATACAAAAGAAGGCGGCAACTGCAAAGAAAGATATCGTGGAGGACAGATCATTGGTATACTTAAAAGACATATCTTTAGATTTCAAATGATTTAATTTTTTTATGATGCCAATTAATAACTTTCAAAATTCTAGATTTATATCAAAGCTCAAACTATCGGAGCCGGAGCCTTTGTGATAAATCGGCTCCGGCTCCGACCAAAACCATCGGCTCCGGCTCCACAGCCCTGGTTTGTTTGCACATTCCACATACTTTTATGTTCTTTCCGTGTTTTCGAGGAGATCTCGAAACGTAATTTCGATGTCGCATTTTCCACTGGGTCACTACCCGGTGAAAAAAAATCGTCGGCGATTACTCGGCAAATAGTCGGGCAGTGTCGGCTGTCAACCGTGTCGGTGCACCGAGTGAATGCCGACACAGGTGTTGTCGGTACCCAACGGTTAAGTGACGGCTGCACCGACATGATGATTAGAAAATCGGGAAGTGTCGGCATGTTCTCCCTATATGCCGACAGCAACTCTGATTGGACAATTATTAGCAAATCTCGTCCACTCCAATTCGTGTAATCTATATAACTTAAACACTGCTGTGATACAACAGAGGACTCCTGCTGCGCTCGAGGAGCACAGTCAGCACATTCTGCTTCTTTGCAAGTGGCACAGATGAAAGACAAAATGGCAACCTCTTGCAAAAGGATTACAGAATTCCTCATACCAGATATCAGGACCAGATTTCCGGCAGCATGTGGTAAGTTAAGATATCAATACATGTCTACATATAGCGGCAGCTATGGGTCAACAGTTCTGTCTCCGTTACTTGTATTTTATTTTTGAGTGATTCAAAATGTAGATAGAATTACATGGAAATTCACAGAACATCCTGACAAGAAGAAAAACGCATGTTAATGTATTAGATGTGTGTATGCAATCCTACATTAAAACAGCCCGATTTTAATCGGTGCATTAATGTTGCACATTCTTTGCTGCAGCGCAGAAAATGTTGCTAGTACTCAAACGCTATGAGAAAGCAAACGAAAGAAAAAAATTCTTTTGAAAGTTGAAAACCCTGCTGAGAACACATTGTTGCGCTGTTTTAAGTAGCCGTTTATCTGTCTATTTTCGCTATCTCCGAACGACCGTGAATTAGGGTAATTCCTTTTGAAAGGGCTTCTTCCAACCTTCTATTTCTAGCCATTGTGAGATATCTGGAGCACGAATAGATTTTCACGAATAGTCCACACTCTATACAGACTCAGGACTGATAGATTTCATTGTTCGATAGCGCAAAGCGCAATTCATTGAGCTGCTGTTTACGGGAAGTTTCATGCAGGACAGCACAACACTGTGTGCACACGCAGTCATAATTCTGCCTTTGTCCTTCGTCCTCACAGTGATCTGCCGAATCTGCATGCAAATATGTGAGGAAAGCGTCATCTGATTGATCGATGCGTTGCTATAACATCAAGTTGGTTAGCTTGTCTCAAAACATATTATGCGTGCGCCTAACTGGGAAAGCAGCGCGCCCTGCAGATCAGTCTATGTCCTACGATAGCAAGTGCACAAAAGCACATCAGATAACTCAACGAATGTGCATATTTCGTTTTTTGCATTATCTCATGACCAGACTCTTCGCGACAAATGGATAAGAGCAATTAAACGAGAGGATGTCGATAATTTTGGCCAAAGAAGCGTCTTCCTTCCAACCTTGTCTTCGCGAATTTGTTCTCTGCACTTCCTCGAAAATGATTTGATCAAGACAAGTCAACAATTCAAGATCATCTAAGAGTCCCAGAAAAGAATTGAAACTATTGCACCTCAAATCTTCGACAGTTCCCAGTGTTTTCAACAACTTTCCATCTTACTATACCTCGGCATCTTCATCAACCAAACCAAACTTTTGTGGAAAACGCATCAACGGCAACAGCTCGCATGGAAGGAGAGAACACAAGAATGGAAACTTGATAATTCGAATTCCCAAGAATGATATCACCGATTTCGGGGATCTCTTAGATTGGCTTCCTTCAATAAATCTCCCAACAAATTGCACATATATTACTTCAGAGTGCGCAGTGTTATCTCATTTTTCTTCAGAATCATTTAACAATAAATTGTCTCCACACTTTCAAAGTTTCATTCGTATATTTCATGATTTGTCATTTGACTTCTACATCGATGGAATCAGGATACATGGCAATCGATTTTATTATCTCTTGGAAACGAATGACACAATCTAAGAAACGGAATTGACTAATTTATGCAAAATGTAAGTCACTGATGCTATGACTCGAACAATCATCTTGTTAATAGGTAAGCTGATCTATAAATATTTCTCTCCATCGGTTGTTAGTTATAATTTGTACAGGATTTAGTAATTTTATTATTGTACGCATAGGTCTATCACTGGCAATATTTGTTCAGAAATAAAGGCGTTCCACATTTTGCATCGTTAAGCTTATCCTGATGTTATTACAATGATATGATAATTTGCATTTTTCATGATGAATTGATGACAGTATATAACACGTCTACTCATTACCTAATGTGCCTCTACAGAAGTAAAACCCACTTCATAAATCATAATTTTTAAACATGAAATCGCGTTGATGAAGAGATGAAACCCGCATGAGATGAACAGTCAAATCCTAGGCTTTTATTTGACGTATTGTTCATCAAGATGCGTCAACTTTTGGTGAAAATGTGTGGTTATGACTCTAAAAATCTGCTTGATTGCTTAATCGAAAAACTGCCATTATTAATTTAAGTTAAACTGCTTTTGGTTGTGAGTCACTCGCGTATTTGTTACAGCTTTCAGTTTGTGGGTGCGATCTTCGATGAGAATCCGTTGACATGTGTGTTTATATTTAATAACATCATGCCAGGCAGTCATAATGAAGTACAAATCAATTTTCGAATTATAGTTGTGATTCGTTGATACTGGCTTTGACAGGGCAATCCAAAGTAAGCAAATAACTGACGTCAGTCTTCAATACAGTTCGCGGTACATTTCAAACAGCAATCAGTCAGAGGACTTGCTGCATCTCCATTCTTGATAGGGGCGGGTAGGGCACATTGAACATGTTTTTGATCTTTTCTCAGCAGTTTGAATATACTAAATCAAATGAACCAAAATCAAACTCGGATGAAAGGTTGAGGATATCCTTAGTAATCTCAAAGTTGTTGGACGTTTTTGTGACATTTAATCTCCTCACAATTTTAATTTTGAAATTTCTACCAAAGTGGTTCAATGTGCCTCATGCGTGGGGCACATTGACCCACCCACTGGGGTGGCTACATTGCGATGTTCATCAAATCTCAAACGAAAAGGGCGTGAAGATGATCTATGTAACTATTAGAACTAAAATGACAAATAAACGGATAAACAACAAAACTAATATTGCAATTATTATGATTAAGAAGTTACTACAAAGAAAACAATTGTAGCGTGTATTATTATTATTCTTGTTTCGAAATAAGTAACAATTTCAAGTTACTTTAATTTGCGAATTTAATGTCAAGTTTATATTTACGAATACGATAATTAATTTTGCGAGAAAACTATCACTAATAAAATCAATATTCAGAACAACTTTATTTTCATTAAAATAGTTTTTGATTTATGCGAGCTTTTGTTAATAACGAAATCTCTATCAGAGCGACCATTACACTTGAGACGAGATTTGGTTTTGTTTCCAGCTTCGATGCCAAGAGAGTTAGAGCTCTACTTCTTTTATCGATGCTGTCAAAGGTGTCAACTGGAGACCCAACTATCTTTAGCAAAGGACGGGTACAACTTGACGTACGATTTCATTTTGATAATGGCAAACATTAATTTTGCTTAACCCATAGTGAAATCTTATATAATAGTTCAAGTACTTATTTTCAGGGATATCGGTCGCAAGCTTAGTATCCTTATTTAGTGAGTTTAACAGTTTTTAGCTTTTAACTCAGTAAATAAAGATGTAGTTTAATAAAGTTTATAGATATAAATAATAATATACAATAAGAAAAGTTAATCCTTTTTATGAATAAGTCTATTAATAAT
Source organism: Prostheceraeus crozeri (assembly GCA_907163375.1). Lineage (NCBI taxonomy): Eukaryota > Metazoa > Platyhelminthes > Polycladida > Euryleptidae > Prostheceraeus > Prostheceraeus crozeri. Next base: position 30,586 of record CAJQUW010014272.1, read on the forward strand.
ATTTTTTCTTCTAATTTAAGTCATTTTTTTCTTCTCAAGAATGAGTGATCAATAATCAATGATGTCAAGCAATAATCAACCATTAAAGCGATAGTAAGTATTCGTGTTCGAAATATGTTATAGAACTTCTATGTGAGAGTGAAAATACCGCAGTGATTAGGCCTACATTATCGGCTCTCTTGGCCTGATGAACCAAGACTATACGTTTCGGACGAGTTACTGAATGACAAAGACTTTTGAATTGTGTAGTCGCAATCTTCATCTATCTAAAATTGGTTTAGTGACAACACAACGATGATAAAAACTGTAAAAGTCCTGCATGTAAAAAACTGCATATGGTCCGTTTTGTGGAAACAGGACCATATTGACATTGTAATCATGCTTCCATTGGTTCGATGCTTCTTTTTTACACTGATACTGTTATCGAAATACAAATGAAAATAGGAAAGCCATAACTGATGCAATTGTGAAAAAAATGCGCACACTCAATGTAAACATTTCAAAAGTAAGGGAATGCCAAGTTAGAATTACTACATCATTTTATGAAAAATAATTAATGACAATTAATTAATTAACTTCTGGTTGCCGGACTATTTGTCTAACTTATAATTAATTAAACATGACCTAACATTTATGTTCCCTGAAGATAGCTTCGTGAGGAAAACATAAATTCATCTACAAATGTAATTACATTTGTTTAGTAACAATAAATGCAAATTAATTGAAGCATTTTATAATTGAAGCATTTAGAAATATACCTTTATGCATATTCTTCATTCACATATCTAAAAATGCCTAAAATCCCATCAAGGCATGCTCTTTTCAGTTATTATTTTATACCCTGAAGATGACTGCATGCGTTCTGTAGTTGAAATTACTCGAAATTGGTACGGCTGAATAAATCACATCATTAAGTTACTTATACATCAGATAATAATTCAAAAGTAAGGGAATGCCAAATTGCTGCTAATTTGGCATTCCCATACTTTTGAATTATTATCTGATGTAATTTATGCAAGTGTAACTTAATGATGTGATTTATTCATCCGTATCAATTCGAGTAATTTCAACTAACGCAGTCATCTTCAGGGTATAAAATGATAATTGAACAGAGCATGCCTTGATGGAATTTTAGGCATGCGAATGAAGAATATGCGTAAAGGTATATTTATGAATGCTTAAAATTTCATCAATGCATTTTCATTTTTTATACCCTGAAAATGGCTACGCTCAGTATAGTTGAAATTAATTGCTTCATGATCTAATAAATTAGCATCATATTAGCAATCCTACTTTCACTTTCATTTAGAATGTCCAACCAAAGAGGCATCATCTCTACGTGATTGTTGGTTGTTTATAATTATTTTAAAAGATTTCCAAATTAGACTTGACTTGACCCACCCTCTTAATCATGTTTGCAAGTGGACAGGTATTTGCTATAGTTATTTTTCATGATTGTTAGCTGTTTGTAATTGTCTTTAAAGATTTCCAAAAATGCGCTATTGGTCCACACTCACAATCATGTTCTCATATGGATATATATATTAGTCATTTGTACTTCCTTTTTATACTGATCTTTAGCTACATATTTGCTTTTGAAAATTCCCAGACTGAATACTTTATCTCTTTCATAATCATCCTGAATTTCGTCATTTGTTTTATGACACATTTTTCATCGGAACTTGTCTAGTGCTAATGTAATACATATAGTGATTCTTGTCGTTTTATTATTTTTTGCCTGGAAATAATAGCAGGTCGGGTAATTAATGTAATACTATTGATTTTAAGCAGCATAATTACATGAAGTGAATGAAACCTCATGTCGTTTTCCTATTTTTTATGTTAAATGTACATGTATGTTCCTATTTATTTTAATTATGTTAAATTCTATAACTTCTTTTTATGCGTCAATAATATTCAATATTTTTTGCATCAAGCATCTTACTGCGCATTTTAGACCAAAGTCACTGTCTCTCAAAAAGATATCATCAATGGAGACCGGACACTACCAAGCCAGCACAACCGATGGCAGAGAAGCATACCACTGTTCTGTAGGCCGACATTTACTTTTGAGGTGAGTCGCTAAAATAATTTCTTGTGCGATTATTTGTCACTGCCTCCGAATGTTTTGGTTTTAGCAGCATTGAGTTTTTCTGCTGTTAATTCTTGGAACATTTCGTAGCAGGATGACACCGATCAGCAGCATTTTTGTAATGTATAAATATTGTAGAGCTATTCTTGTCACTGCCTCCGAATGTTTTAGCTTTAGCAGCATGAGTTTTTCTGCTGTTAATCCTTGGAGCATTTCGTAGCAGGATGACTTTGATCAACAATACTCATCACTATCAACAGCAAATTTCTTCAATATTTTGCTACAACGTCAAGTAGGCTATAACTGTAATTTCATCAAAAGAATGTGAACATATAATTAGATGTCGGCGGCTGTCGGGGAATTGTCGGTGGCTGTCGGGGAATTGTCGGTAGTGTGTCGGCGAAACAGTCGGGGAATTGTCGGCTCCCCGATTCGTCGGTTTATAGTCGGGGAATTAGGACCTTTTGCCGTCAATAAGCCGAGTCGGCTTCCCGACAATGGACCGACAATTTTTTTTCACCGGGTATTTCACTACCTCAGACAGTACAGCGGCCAGTTCTGTAGGTATTGTTCGTGAAGCTAGCGCCTGCCGATGCAGCATGCTAGACAGTTTCAGAATTGTTTCATTACTACACACTTCTCTACTCTAGCTTTAGCCACCAAACCACAATTCCAACCTATCATAGCAGGAGCACCGTCTGTGCAAACGCCCCAGGCCGTGTTGTCTAAAATATCGATTACTTGAAACACATCAATGCCACTGTGTCTGGAGGTGCTTGCAAAAAAGAAATTCTTCTTTGACTTCGCCATAATGAATGTAGCGTGCAAACACTGGGCCTAAGAGTTGAGACAACATAGACATGTCTGTTGATTCGTTGAGTTGAATTGCAAAACGACGCAGTGGAGCAGTCTTGATCTCTTCGATAACTTGTTCTTCAATGCTCTACGACAACTCAACGATCTGTGGTTGCACTGTTTTGTTTGACCAGGAGTGTTCAACTTTTTCGCTAATTCAGTTCCAAATATCTTCTGGACAACGTCCTTTGCATATGGAAGAATTCATTTCTCACTGACAGACAGTATGTGCTTTATGTTTAAGCAATGCGAAGAGAGCGCTTCCACGGCGCTTTTTAATTCTTTTTGATGTTTAACAAATGGACCGTCGAACGCGCTTTCACTTTTTCGACAGAAAAACTCGATATTTCCCGACTAAGTCAGGGTGGTTACTTGAGAGAGCTTTCATGGAATGATGGCTTAGCATAAGTGAGACAAAAGCGACACACTTTGGTTTGACAACTCCCTTCTCTTCGATAGAAATGAATCCGAAACGAAGATAATCGTCGCTGTATTGGCGTTTCTGTCGAATGTCATTCGTTAGGAGGCATTAAGAGGTTTGTCTGCCGGTCGAGTTATCAATAATTAAGCAAGTATGCTACACGCGGTACTGCAGGACGACTGCCGCCGGGATGGCCAGTTATCGAACGATAAGTAAAACAAGTATCGCAGCGCACTCGCCTTATACGTATTATACGCACACACGCCCACCAGCTCGGTTCTCTAGGGAGTCGAACTGGTGGTCGCTTCAAGGCCAGATGATGACAATCCAACGCGGAATGCGCACAGAATTAACTGTTCATCTGACCCATGAACAGGAAAGTAATCAAAGTAAAATTGAATTATAATAAATCTCCCATCTTCTACGTGCCCCTAAAAGTCCTTCACGTACTCCAGTTTGGGAACCCTCGACTAATGCATCAATATTATGTTATTTTCGATAATATCCAAAAAATTTTGGGGAGGGGGAATTCCCTGTGCATGGAACATGCTATGATAGAAGGTAATGTCTGTGTACCTGTCTTACTTTTGTGTGTGGTCTTCATTGTTGTCAATGTTATTCTTCAAAAGCTATGACACATAGTGTAGGCACGTAGTAAGCACTTTCAGTCCCACCATTGAAATGATGTCATTCCTGGTTTGTACTGTACGAGTATAGAAAACAAATGATTATTATGATATGATCATACATTTAATGGAGGTTCAGTGATTTGATTTCACATCACAATGATATTATACGCACTTTGTCCGCGTGATATACAATTTCTTTATCATGTTGTATCTCTGATGAGGTCATCAAAAGAACCTACCACCATCACCTTTATCATCAGATCTGTTATCTTCATTGAAAAATGGTATGAACGGCTTTTCTGCTACATTAAAATCACTTGAAGAATTGGCACTAGGATTAACAGGTGGATAATTAGATGAATTGTTAGGACGATAGTCTTGGTTGTGACCAAAAGGATTGATTTGGCCTCTAGCGTTCGGATTGTTTCGATAAAATTGTCTTCTCTCCTCATAGCTAGTAAATTTCTGAGTCTCTTCCTTAGTTTGTGTTCTTTTCTGATCATACGGAGATGCACTGCCTTCGTTATGAAATGGATAGCCAAATTGATTCTCATCACCTGACTTAAAGTCATCATAACGTGAAAAAATCACTATAATTCGGATTATATGAATCCGTCCGAATCGGATATTGATTCGTTGGGATATCTTCATATTGATTAGTTGATGGCATTTGATTGTAACCTGAATTATCTCTGTTGAATTGAGGCCTTTGGAATGGTGGTTGCATCGGCATATGAGGATTTCTGTCACCAACAGGCGGCTGACTTGACGGCTTCCTGTTCATTGCATCTCGAAGCGGGCTATGTTCCAATTCACCAAGTCGACGTTTAAATTCACTTCCGTATGAAGCAATGCCAACTAAGAAAGAAACAGTTGATGTTGACCCAAACAGAACAATTTTACTTATTAAAGTAGCCTTCTGCATGTATCCATTTTGCCGGCCTCTTAAATATAAGAATCCATTAGTTATCGCCATTAGCGGGAGAACTCGCTTATAAAGTGCTTCTTTTCTTGTTTGAAATAGCACTGCCTTTTCCTCGTCTGTGAGAGGTGGTAATCCAGAGGACACTGAAGACATCCGTAAAGTCGGCTACCTGAAAGAGCACATACGAAAAGTCAAATATCAGCCGCAAAATTTACTTTATATATCTGCATATCATAAATGGTAATTATATTATAAATAAGTACCGGTAGGATAGACATTGCGAATTAATTCAGCCAACGATTATTAAATACGCTGCTTCTGCTTCGTGATGAATGATGCTGATTTTGAAATGCTTTAATTCAATGTTGATAACAGAAAAGTGCATCTCTACTTCCATCATCG
>CAJQUW010014274.1:0-165508 GCA_907163375.1 Prostheceraeus crozeri
TATCACATACTAATGTCAAATACCTCCTTCAGTAATACCAGTCGTGAGTATTTCTTTTTGATACACTGTAAATGCCTCGCCACCAAAGTCGCCACTAACTCACCACGAAACATTGGCAACAAAAGTGAACACCAGGAAGTACGAGTAGCCAACACTCGCCACGAACTAATGCAGCTGTTAAACATTATCATGCCACGCACGCCCTATTACTGTCAATTGCAGGCGGATTCGTGGCGAGTGTTGCCGTAAGTTCATGCAATTCCTGCATTCCTATTGGCTCGCTCCACCGCAAAATGCATGGCCACGTACAATTTCGCATGTGAGACTGCACTACTGATTTCACTACGTAAGTAGTCTACGGATACAGAATTTTTTGCTATTGGAAAGGATTCACTATAGCTTTCCCTATAATTATTTACTAGCATTCCCACCTGATCAATTAATTTTTGTCTATTCCGAGCTATGTAATCATCTATGACGTTTTTATCATTGATACTTGAGAGACGAGGACTAAAATAAACGGTTCCAGAGAGACCATCAGGAGATACATAGAAAGCAAATTTATTAGTACACAAAATTATATTTTCATTGTAAAGGTTTCATATAATTCCAAATGATGTGCAACGTTGTAAAAAATATATGCAAATATTTCGGAAGTTTACATAGTCATGGAATGATAGGTACTCCTTAGCAGGACTAATGAGCACTCCCACAGGGAAACCAGGCAAAGTCAATTTTTTTCATAACACACAAATTGAAAATTATCATAAAACAATGGGCGAACAAAAATCGCATGTCATCAAACACAAATCTCGACACCAGTGAGTCACATTTTAGTTTCGTCAGCAGGAAAACCAACCAACGATCAAAAAAAAACTCCTATTATGAAAAAATTCTGAACTGTTGCGACAAGTTCATATGTCTACACAAGACAAGTGTGGCACCATCTTTAACCAATTGACTCTTTTAACAAGAATAATTGCAATCTTTTTGTGCCGATTCAACAACATATTGAGCACATATGCACATATGCGAGCAAATATGCAAAATTCTATTCATTTGGTTCGCAAACACATGAATACCCATCTTTCGGTGGATGAGGCTATCTGGAAAAGTTAATATGTATAAAATGCAAAAATGTACAAGTAGTGCGTCAAAAGAAAAAGAAGCAACTCTCTCGATTGATGTTTAGTCTGCGAGCATAGCAGCGCGACTTAGAACAAGATAATAGACAATTTCTTGAAAAAGTACCTGAACAACACCGATGTAGATAGAGAAAACAGCGATCACATATCTTCATCCCACAATCAATACTTCCTCACCACTGGAATGAAGAAAGATCTTTCCTCACATTACTTAAACCATAGTACGTTCGACATGACCACTGCGAACAATATCGGCTGGTGGAGGATGTTGAACGCTGATAGCTTATTCTTTCAGCGCTCTCTGCCCTATAACTAAATTACTAACACAATTTCATAACAAATTTTGTAGTCGACAAATCATCAATCGAGACTAATTGTAATCTTATCTTTTCTACGTGTAGAACACATGCAGAAATACGCAGCAAGCAAAAAAGACGGCATGATCAATGCGAACAAAAAATAAGGATAGCTAGACCTGTTTCGTGTGATAGGCATTTATTCAACATTTAGCTACACTACACAGTCCGGCAGCCACAATGATTTTCTCCAGGGGAAGAGGCCGAAACTGAAACTTTCACAGAATGCGTAAATCCTGTGCCTATTACGAATCTGCATGTCTATCGAGTTCTGAATGGTTCCTCTTCTTGTCAGACACGATCAAGGAAAGGCACATTTTAATCCAATGGGATGCAGATTATAGTTTTTTGCTAAAATGAAACTCTCTATGTTTTCTACTACTGAGTGAAAAGTCTAGAGTAATAATTTTGACATGGAATGTCTTCAGGTCATTTCCTATCATGTTTATGTGTTATTATCATGCTTCTTATCGGCGATGTATACAAGAATGTGGTCAAATACGCATCAAATTGGCAAAAAAGCTTGTGCTTGTCGACATAAGAAGCTTGCCAATTCAACATGTATTTAGCCTCATAAACAGAAGTACCTGAACATGATAGGAAATGACCTGAGGAAATTCCATGTCAAAAATCATGGCTTTAGACTTAGTACTTTCACTCAGCATAAGAAAACATAAAAGTTTCATTTTTGCCAAAAACTTCAATCTGCGTCCCATTGGATTAACATGTGTATTTCTTTGATCCTGCCCGACAAGAAGAGAAACCAGGCAGAACACAGCAGGCCTGCAAATTTGTAGTAGGCATAGGATGAACGTAATTCTGTGAAAATCTCACTTTTGGCCTGTCTCCCTGCAGAAACTCACTTTTTCTGCCGGAGTAGCACCTCTTGTAATCTAAAATAAGTTGTTTAGTCATTGATTTAAGTTTTCGCTCATTTAATTTAATTTAATTACTTAGCCACTGTTGTTTACTAGATTGCTTAAATACATAAGAGTATTTTAGACAAACCATACAGCATGATTTGAATAAAGTTTCTGAACTGCCACGACACTTACTCTAGAACAGTCATTGGATTTAGGTCGTTTGGTCGCTTTATCTGATTTAATTTTCTAAATTTTGAAATAACGCATGCCCGCTTATATAAGCTCACAGACCATGGCGATTATGTTGAATTCATGTTTCTCGCTAAGCTGTGGACTCGTAAGTACTGACGAATTTTCTGCAACAATGCATGCATGTTTGAAAAGAAATAGCCGTTTAGTACATATCAGAAAAGTGAAGTACAACTTTCAGTCAGAGTTTTATCATATTCATGCATGTACAGTATAAGATGTTGACATGGAACTATTTTAGCGACATCAGTGGATCGCATGAGTACCACTGAAGCTTACGATAGTGAACTTCATACTGCACATTGCTATAGTCAAATTCAATCACTTCTCAACACATGTGAAAAGATTGCCCTGAGAGGGCATCGGAAAACTCCATTCTAGATGCTTGATGCAAATTACGGAAATTCAAAATTTGCAGCATTGCAAACCCCAAAAGTCACCTCTCAGCTCTCATAAGAGATAGCACACTGAGACTATACTGCTTCAACGCCATATACTTGGATTACCTTTGACATGAGAGCGGATGCATCAGAAATTACTTTAACTACCCAAGCGAAGATTGCGTCATAATTTTGCAATGCGATAATGCAATTGTTCTATATCTACACATTACGAAATCTCACATAATAATAAGACAATTGAGAACACAGAAGTTCTATCAAACTCATAACTATTTTGTTAATTCGTACTATACGTATTTTTTAAAACAGATCGAAATCTTCCCGTAGGTTGCACAAAGAATTTTTGATTTCGGTGACATAGATAATCCAAGTGTGACATTGGAGCAATTTAACTAAATGAGATCTTTCACACGGGCCTTATAGGAGACTTATAGGAAGCGGTTCACGGTCGTCAATTTCATTAGTAGGCCTACTCATGCGCACTACTAATGACACAAAATTGTCCACATCAACAGCGCATTTCACATTTTTGAGAGTAATGAAATGTTTGTCTCTCTCTATTTGTTTTTTCATGTACTTTGGCAAGTGCAAGCAAAACGGTATATCTGCTCAGGTAAACAATAGATGACACAAGATTTAAAAATGAAAATCATGGTGTTAAAAAATGCACAAGTATTTTTTTGAAATCAAGAAAATTAAACTAGATCGAATGACCAAACAAACACTTGTGATGATTAAATAACAAAATCAAATGAGCAAAACCATTTAAATTCTAGAAAACTAATTTCAATGAGCAAATACAGGGTGTCCAATGGATTTAATTCAATAGACATATCCACAATGCTACTGATATGTTATTAATTTGTTGCCCAGAATATCTACATATGTATGCAACTTCATTTTGCATTGTCGGTTTACAAGAAAATTAATTGAAATACGGAAAAAGGATTAAATATGTTTGATATTGCATTCACAAGACAATTTTTCATCCACAGTCTGCATATTCACTTATGAAAAACACCATCCTTTAAATGACCACCTCTGCAGTCACAGAATACTCTTATTCTGAGAAGGAAATGTTCAATCACTCTTTCACACAAGTTTGACGTGATTCCACCAATTACACCTCTGATCTCGTGCTTTAATTGAGCAATCCTGTTGGTTTTTTATATGCCCGCGATTTCACATAGCCCAGATAGAAATCATCATGGAAATCATATGGGGAGAAGACACATGATCCTGGTGGCCATCCATCGATGATAACCATTGCTGGAGAAAAGGCGATCAGGAAATTATTCTCTGATTAACTGTGTGGTTTCTCGTGCAGTATGTTTAGTTGCACCATCTAGTTGTAACCATAAGTCTTGTTCATCTAAGGTTTCGAGTTGAGGCAAAGAAACTCATTTATCATCCTTGAATGACAATGGCCATTTACCTTTACAACTCCATTTTCATTTTCAAAAAATATGGTCTAATCACTCCACCGCACCATACCGCACATTGGTCGGGTTGCAATGGCTTCTCATGTAGGGTAATCGATCCTCACTTGAGGATCGTCTGTGGCCCATATTCGAAAATTTTGTTTCTTTACGCAATCGTCGAGATGAAAGTAGGTCTCGTCGCTAAAGATTGTTCTCCTCGTAAACATTGGATTCACTTGCTGATTCTTAAGCGCAAAATTGGCACGATCTTGGCGAACTGTATGGTCGCAGGTTTCAAACTGTTGTGCAACTTGAACTTTGTAAGGGTAATTGTACTAAGGGGGCAACTGCTGTGACCGATGGCATAAGTATGCCCTGGGATTTTCTATCCAATAATACAAATGGCAAGTGGTGTGACTGTTCCCGGTGTTCTATTGCCATTATGAGTGGAACTCACCCAATGCAACTTCTGCATCAAATTCATAGCAAATTGACAATGCAAAATGAAGTTACATACCTTTGTAAATATTCCAGGCATTTAATTAATGACATATCTTCAGTATCGTGGATATGGCTATTGAATTCAATCCGGCGTCCTTAACTGGTCACCCTGCACATGTTGTCAAAGTCAATAAATCAACAATTACTTTAAAATATAGAAGTTACAGGCCTACATTGTGTCATTATTGCGCATTTCAAGCAATTTCAAGTATTTCTGCATGCTATTATACTACGGGTAGAAAACATTATTCATTTTTAGGCCCTCATCCAAAATCAGATTATATGTCACAATCATAAAAGTTGCTCATAGATTACTAATTCGGCTATAAATCAGCTTGATGTCATACTTATTCAGTTATTAATACTTATTAATACTTATTAAAGAAAGTTTACGTCTATTAGATCACTTGATGAGAGCATTAAATGTATGCATGATCATTTTGTCATAGTGCCCGTCGATAAAGCGGCTAATAATTTTGCTGTTATATGTAAGAAATTGTATATCAACATCATGTTGGAAGAACTAGGTTTTGATTTAAACAGTTTGGTACCTGTCGGCAATGCAACTTATTCTGTTTCTTCGGAAGGTAGCAGTGAAATTGTTGACCGTCACTGTTCACTTGTTAAGTCATTTGGTATAAACTGTTCGGATGATTGTAAAAAGTTGCCTAAATTGTTTTGTATTCCGAAGTTTCATAAGTCACCATATAAGTTTAGATTTATTGCTGGAGCGCGCAAGTGTACGAGTACACAATTGTCAGTTGTTCTTAATAAGGGTCTTTCCTTAATAAGAGACTTTTTTAAACTTTATTGTGAAACAATACAGAAGAATAGTGGCTTCCGATGTTTTTGGAGCATTAAGTCTACTGAAGAATTTTTGAACGTTGCAAATAATAAAAATAATGTCTTTTCAATTCAAGTATTCGATTTTTCTACATTGTACACTAACCTCAATCATGAAGACATATGTGCACATTTGTTAAGCTTGCTGGAGCTAGTTTTTAACTCCACGTCGAGAAAATTTCTTTGTGTTGGTTTTAATAAAACTTTTTTCGCTGGTAAAACGTACAAAGGTCATCACTGTCTTAGTTTGGAAATGTTGAAGTCCGCAATTAAGTTTGTTATTTCGGAAGTTTTCGTTGTTTTTGGTGGCTTGGCATTCAAGCAGGTTAGGGGCATTCCTATGGGGGGAAATTGCAGCCCTATGTTAGCTGATTTGTTTTTGTGCCACTGTGAATTCGTTTTTATGAAATCGTTAGTGTCGAACAAGAAATTCGGATTAGCTAGATTGATGTCTTGCACCACACGTTACATCGATGATATATGTCTTTTCAATTATAAACATTTTGACACTTTGGTGACTAAGATTTATCCCGCGGATTTGAAGGCTGAGAGAAATGGGACGGATAACACCTCAGTAGAATATCTCGATGTCAAGCTTAATATTTGTAGTGATGGTTTACATACATCAGTTTTTCATAAGGTTGAGCAATTTTGTTTTGATGTTATTGTTTTCACTTTTCCCGACAGTCTTCTTCCTCTTCATATGGGTGCGAATGTCTTTGCCAGTCAAGTTCTTCGTTACCTTAGGATATGTTCTCATCTGCCGTATGCCATTGTTAAAGCTAAAAGCACGTTTAAAGTTTTTGTGAAACGCGGATATGAAGCCTGCAAGTTAATCAAATGTATGGAGAGACTGTTGAAAAAGCATTTTTTAGTTTTGTTTAAATTTGGTTTGCAGTCAGCCAGAGAATTTTGTATTTTGTGTGACTTCATTTAAGAGTGTTATCATTGTTAAGTCATGTGTGGGGTCCGCCTTTTTGGCGGGGGTCCGCCAGCTAGGGTTTGAGCGTACAAAATGTTAAAGGACCCGAAACGCGACCTAGCTGGTCATTTTGCTGATGAACCCCTTCTATGTTTATTCTTTTCTGGTATGTCTTGTATAAAGATTGTAAATATGTTTTATTGTTCGGTACGCCATCTAAGTATTATTTCTTTCTTTTATATTACCCGATGACCGGCGTGAACGCTTTCAACAGCCCTTTTCAGGGCTACACTTATTAAGCATATATTAACTTTTTATTGTATATTATTGTTCATTCGAAGTGCACTAACCTGACTTTTCCCATAATATTTGCAACAATAAACAAATAAGAAACTTTTCCATTAATGCGCCTGATTGAGGTCAAATTAAAGTTCAGAGTTCTCATATAATGCTCGCAGCATTTCTTACTGAGATTTATTCTGGTGTTTAGAGAGCACTCGAGGCACTCCAAAGTTTCTTCCTGCTAAGGTCCGTGACATAAATTGAAAACTAGAACAGTCATCGCAAAAATTTCTGTGGTCTTGGGCGACACCATTCGTGCGAATATCCATTCCATCAATCGATACCGAAGATTTCGGGATGTTGGACGATCCACCAATGTGAATAGGCTCCTGAAAAATATGAAAGGTGTAGTAAGTATTTGCATGGATCAATGTGGCTCTACAGCATAGTTTCATGTTGGGTCCATACTACGTAGTACATATGCACAATTGAACAAGAACAGAGAAACCGATGAAGTGATGAGTAGTCGAACACTTCGTTCACATATCATTTAATTAGATTTAATTGACATTCCAATATAGCCTACCCAAAAATATTAATTAATCTAATATTATAGGACTGTTCCAGTCATTCTCTTCATTTGGGTTGTGTGTAAGACTGTGAGTTCTTTAATTGCAAAATGCAAATTATGAAAAGGAGATTGCTATAAATTCGTAGACTGAAATGCTGGTATAAATAGAATAATTAAATATTGAATTGCATCCTTGAAAAATGGAAACAGACCTGAGATGTAAATTACGCCTTCTGATAATTCCTGACATTGAATGAAATGGCAGCTATTTAGGTCCGTTTCCATTTTTCAACTGAGAATGCAACTCAATATTCAATTATTCTATTTCCAATGTGTTTGCAAAAAGCGTCAAATTATAATTATTGCAGGCGCACTAACTTAGGCGAGTGTGTTTAAAGTGATGCGAGCCGTATTTAATGAATGCCCGTCGAAACTTCACTAACTTCACTTAATGAAAATCTGAAATGCTGGTAGTGAAAGTCAGTTGTAGTATGTAATCTTTGATACTTAAGTCATTTCATTTTGAATCAATCAAGAAGTACATGACACACCACACGAGTACTTTCTTTGTGAATTTAAAGCAGACATTCCTTCTATTGAATTGAATAAAAGAAAACAAAAATTATCTTTCTACTGAATTGAATAAAGTAAAACAAAAATCAACTCATTTATCTTATCTATGCTAATTTCCAGTTGTACATGTCTCGATTTCAGTATGTATTTTCACTTAATCTCCTTTCATAGCTAACCCCCTATATGAATTGAATGTTTTAGCTTTTGAAGCAAGACTATTTAGCATCCTTTGCTTAATGACGTCATCTTATTATGACTAGAGTTGTCGCAAGTGCTTAAGATAAGTTAGTTTTCATTTCCTTGCATATATCTACTTTGTACTTCTTATTTTAGAATTATTTACTCTATATCAAATTAAACACGTCTTTGAGTTGTCGCTTTTCTGCAAATGTACTCACTCCGTCCGGAGGTATCAGGCCATGCAGACCATTTGCCACTGCAGTTCCATTCGACTCGATTCTGCGCCACAACCATCCAGTCGTCCAGGCCACTTATTTGGCAGAATTCTCGCATAATCCACATATGCCAACCGGCCACAATTCAGGTCTTCTAGATTCAATCCACCCAAAGTTCTCACTTGTCTCATCACCCACTTCAGCCGAAATTAATCAATATTGGAGCCGGATAGCATCACTGTTTCAAGTCGGGAGGAGAACAAAAAAAGCGTCTGTGACTTGGCCTCCAACTCTCACACAACAGTTGCTTGCTTCGTAGCAGACAAACTACTCCGAATTTCTTGTTACGCTCCATAAGGTTGTTGGTCTGTGTATACTATCGTATGCTTTCTTGAAATCGAAGATTAGATGTCATCTGTCCTAATTGCATTCCAAGTATTTCTACAGAAATTGCCTAGCAATAAACAGCTGATCGACGGTGGATTTCCCTTTTACAGTCACAGAGCTGATCATGAAAAACGGACCACCCAAGTTATGTTGAAACCCAATCGATTCTCATGCCTTCCAATCGTGTCATGCAACAACATGTCATACATTATTGGAGAGCTTGTATTCTCAGCCTTCAAATGGGCTCTTAAGGTATTTGCTGGAGTGCTCAAAATGTGAAAGCCGCTCAATTTACAAATCGCAATTTTTCAATAAGAAAACATGTTAGTATGTAATGAATCAAGCATGGAATCAAATTAGCAAGGGCTAACCTTAGGCGAAACACAATTAATAATGAATTAAATCTCAAATCGAACTATTCAGTAAGTAAAACCAATGTGAAAAATAAGAATAAAACACAAATGTAAATGTTGATAATATTCAAATGGTAGGTAATGAAAAACAGGACTGTGTAAATATAAGTAGAGTGAGAAAAAAATTGATAACTTACTCGAGAACTCCTGCCTGTCTGCCACACTGTGTGTTGGGCAGTGTAGTAATTGTGGAACGATCATTTTCTGAGCTCTCTTTTGATATACTGGTCATCAAAATCGGTGGCAATGAAAAATTAATGAGATCGTGAAGTTATCACAAAACTGTCATCAAAAAAGTTATCATGACTCTTCTGCTGAAAATATTATGATCTCATTTTTTCATCAAAAATATTCATGTTGGCATCATGAGAATCCCTTCGATGTGGGGAGCACGAATATGCAAGTTTTATTCAAATTAGTTCAATAGTTCCTTTTCACACTTATTCAACTTTTTTTGTCATTACCGCTAAAGTACACAAGTACCATGTAAGGTGAACTACGGGTCAAAACAAAATAAAGAAGGCATTTCTTTGTTCAGCCATGCTGATCGCAGATTGCTTACCTTTCATGTTTGTGTACTTTAGCGGCAATGACAAAAAATGTTGAAGAAGTTTGAAAAAGAACTATTGAAATAATTTGAATAAAACTTACATGTTCGTACTCCCCACATCTCAAGGATTCTGAAGATAGCAAACATAATCATTTTCATAGAAAAGTGACAATATGACATTTTCAGTCGAAAGAGTCATGACTTTGTGATAACTTCACTATCTCATTCATTTTTTATTACCTCACCGATTTTGATGATCAGCACATTAAGAGAGCCCAGAAAATGCTCGTTCTCCCCGTACTTCATTCATTATCATGCTCACATGCTTTCTTATTGAAAAATGGCGATGTGTAAATTGAGCGATTTTCACATTTTGAGCACTATTCAGCAAATACATTAACGGATTCAAGTTTATCATATTTCATTTGAAGACTGAGAACGTAGGCTCTCCAAGAATATATGGCACGCTGTTGTATGACACGATTGGAAGGCGTGAGAATCGATTGAGTGGTCTGTTTGTCATGATCAGCCCAAACTCTTACTATGATGGCACAAAGCCAGCCTGATATGAGCCGACTGTTCAGCGATAAAAAGGTCTATGACTCCTTTCAGGTGCCTCCGCGAGGATCTTGTATCTCACTGAGAGCAGTGATGAGCATTCTGTAATTATTAAAGTCTTCTCTTCTATCACTCTTGTGAATGGGAGTCAGTACCTCAGTATTCCAGTCATCTACCAAGCTCTCCTCACTCCACATTTTTTGGACGATGCTTGCAAGATTGCCCAATTTGAGCACTTCCGTCTGTGACCTATCACAAATCAGCCTGCACGTCATCGAGACCAGGAGCCTTCGTTTTCTTCATTCTTTCTATAACTTCATTTATTTCTGTCATAGTTGGATTAGTCACTTCGTTTGCCACATCTGTGTGGACTTCTTTATCTAGATCACTATTTGAAAACGGAATTTACTCTACATTCTTCAAGGAATTCTCAAAATCTTCTGATGACGGCCGTCTGTCAATTAGAAGATTTATCACTGCATCTCTTGCCACCGTTTGACGAGGTTGATGTCCTTGGTTAAGACCATTAATTCCTTCAAATTGTTCCTCTGCATCTATCTACTGTATATCCACACTTTTCCTGTGCATCACTCTCTTCTGGTTTCGGCTAATTTGTTTAATTATTCTATGACTCGGATATTGCACATGACATATGCATGAAAGAGCCCTGACTAGTCAGTTTTCAATTTAGAGTAGGAAAGAGTCAGGAGTTCTCTATGACATTGACATCATTCTTATGTGTCTATCGCAAAAAAGCTTTCGATTGCTATCCAATAGTCAGAACTACAAACTGACAAGAATGTCTGTAAGGTTTTGTTCTAAAATTTGAATAAATACATTATTGTCATCAGTAGTGACCACTGAAGCATGTACATCTGCATGTATCTTGAACACTTATGATTTTCGGAGAAGAGATCGAGTACATAAAAGATGAATTAATTTTTCGGAAAATCGGAATTCCACCCGGCCGTACAACGCTTGCATCAGTTATATCCAGAGTTTTCATGTAAAATTTACCTGAAATGGAATGGGTTTAGAGGTTCCTCGAAATCAGCGCGCATGACAGTGCAACTTGGAAAAGTTTTGAGGGCTTCCGGGCTTCTTGTAACTTTAAGATTTACTTAAAAGGAGCTTCTTAGACGTTGTTAAACCGCATGTCATCTTGGAGGATCACCACTCCATCACAAATACTGATAGACCAAACGAACAACTGCTGTCTGACAAACAAATACTGATGCCGTGCTACTCTGAAGGAAAAACCTGTTTTGAATATCCAATACATCGGTCTACAGATTTCTGAACGCACTTAAACAGAAAATGGCATGAATTGCAGAAAAACAATCTTCTGCTCAGAAAAAATTTTACAATATAATTCTAAGCAGGGTGTTTCAAAATGATTCATCCGATCTCATTAGACTATATCTATCTATTGAGTTAGCTCAGATTTTAGAAATCAGTTCTACAACACTTAACGAGTTTTATGCATCATGTAACGACGGCTATGTTGTTCTTCACTTTGAGGCGCAGCACATTTTTCAATTTGGACAATTTTCTTTTCAAAATTTTTAATTGCTCTTTATGACCTCCCCGGAGGCGCACCTCGGCAAACAGACGATAGTCTAGCTCATGCCGAACTTGTCAGATTCAACTGCGGCAGGCTATAAACAAAGGGCTATACATAGAAAAGCGTTTTGAGCTCTGAAAATTTGTTTTTCAAAAGGAAGCAGGGGAAGATTTTCTTTCGCGTGTCATGTCCAGTGACGAGGTCGCACTTTGCATCAACGGAAAAGTGAGTCGTCATAAAATCAGGATGTGAAATTTTGGAACATCCACATCAGGTAGTGGAGTTTCAAGGAATATCACTGAAGATGTGTGTTCTAAATGCTGCAAAGCTGACTTCTCCTTTAGCTTCAGGCTAATTGAATGACTCTTTCAACAGGATGCTGCACCAACGCACTGGCATGATGAGGTCCGACCATCTAAAAAAATTTAAAAAGCTCCCTCAGCGATGAATCAGTCTTCTGCAGATTTAACTTTTAAATGGCCACTTTACAGCAACAAGCGCAGCCGGTTTGAGATTTTTTTTCTTTTGGGCAATGTGAAGGATAAAGTTTAGGTTTCACGTTTCCATTTCCAAGAACTGACTGACGTGCGATATCGCATTAGTGAAGCAGCAGCGACAATGCCAAACAACATGCTGGTATAACGGCAGCTGGACTGTCATCTTGATGTTGGCTGAGCTTTTACAGGAATCAGTGCAGTCACTATAATGCCACAACATCCGACATGTTGACTTCAAGGATCTGATGTCACCACTTATGTTACAAAAACCGAATTTAGCTTGAAGATAGGAACACCTCCCTTATAGTAACACCTCTTAGTTTGGAGAAAGGCGAAAAATTTCATCATTGGGTGATGTCTTACTTGCGACATAGCACTGTGGCCGTGACAGACGTTGAAAGACAAGAGGCAGATAGTCGACGCCACTGCAGAAAATGTGAGTCGTTTCGAGCTAGCTAAGCGCTTTGGCATTCTAAATGCAAAAGATTCAATTTAGAAGGCAATTGAGTGCGGAGACAACACTAAACGAAGCAGTATAAAGCCGGTGAGATACGATAAGCTAGAGAGCTACAGAGGGCATTTCTGTCTTGGTTCAAACAGGTTCGAAGTCAGAACGTTCCCGTCACTGGACAGCTGCTGCAAGAGAAGGCAAAACAACTTACTAATGAGCCAGCAACGGATGGCTAGAGAAGTTTTCCAGAAGACACTCGGACCCCTTCAAGTCAGTTCAAGGCTAGGGCGATCAACATGCAGGTGATCAGCGACTGGCAGCAGGAGATTCTGAAGGCTACAATTAATGCGTTCCATCGTAATGACGTTTATAACTTAGATGAGACTGGTTTGCGACTTCTACGCAACAAAACATTGGCTTCTAAAGGTAGGCAGTGTACACTGCTTGTCATAAGCAAATATGTAAAGCCACGTTGCTTCAAGAATGCAAAGATCCCCGTTGACTATAAAGCCAATTGCAAGGTATGGATGACAGCGCTCATGTATGAGACATGGTTGAAAGATTGGGATAAGAAGCTGGAGAAAGATGGGAGGAGGAGACAAGTTCACATCTACAGGTGCGATGACTGCAGAGCCGCACCCCGTCAGTGATGAACTTGCAGGACTATAGTGAGACTTGTACGAGCAACGAGAAGTGGAGGACGGAACCAGTCTCACCCACTGCGTGACGGCGGACCAACGTTGAGGTGCAGACAAACGGCATCATGATCATGGAGAAGATAGCTGTATCTGCAATTAAACCGGTTGAAGCTGAGCCAGAGGAGCTGGTGGAGGAGCCTGAAATTCCATCTGTCACCAATTAATAATCCCGCCAAGCCTTGGATATTCTGAGACAATACATTGAGAGAAATGTTGATGATCCAGCAGTGTTGGTTTTGTGTGATAAGCTCCATGACGTTACTGCCAAACAACAGATGGAAGTGATAAAGCAGAAGCACACTGAAAGCCCTTTTTAAGAATCACTTAATCTGTTAAATACAAATTTTCTTTAATTAATTCATCTCTGCTTTTTGAAAACATATTGGGAATATACCGGTAGCTTATGGATTTAAATAAAATAGTAATTGGGTATCAACGAGCATCGTATACCAACATAAAATAAATAAAATGGCGACAGTAGATGTGAAAAACTTCTTAGCACTGAACATTATTGCTTATTTGTAGTTATTTGTTGCATCACTCTCTACAACGACGCCCTCTCTATAACGAGTCTCGATGGGTGTCGTTATAGAGAGGTTCGCCTGACATATTTTTCACGCTAGTGTCAAACACTTATATCATTTATCATAGTTGTGGCGTTGATCGACATTGTGCGGAGTTATTATATCTGATTAAAATGCAGTCTAAAAAAGCTCGGTGGCGCTCTAATATCTTGCTCTTTTCTCATCCCTAATACTGTCGGAGAATTTCTACACATCGACTTTATGAGAGGTTTCATCGCATCTATAGCAGAGACTTTTATTCTTGATGTTGAATAGCTATATTTACTAGTTCCATGTGTTTCTTCACTCAAAATAGTTTCAGTGAGCATTACAACGGCAGAGTCGTATTAATTATGGTGTCGCGGCAATAACTCCTCTGAGGCGACATGGAATCCATAGACGGGTGCGCTTTTGATCCGGCGAGGCAATTCATGCGCGACGATTCAGGCGCACATTTGAGAGACTAACGCGCACCAGCGCGGCGCCGTTGGCGCCTAGTTTCAGAATTTCTAAAAAATAGATCACGTGTCTGGCGCCGCTGGCACTGGTTTCGGCAAGCCTGATTTCATTAATTCTAGGAAGAGATCTTATGTCTGGCGCGCCTGGAACTGGTTTCGACCGAGCCTAATTTTAGAAATTCTAGGAATAGATCTTACGTCTGGCGAGCCAACTTCGAATCTGGCACTGGTTGCGGCAAGGCAAGTAATGTCGGCGAGTGTGGGAAGCCAGTCAGTTTTCAGTGGTTTGATGGCACCGGATATAGTCAGCATGATTTCATTTAGTTGGACATCTACTACTTTGCAATGTGTTGAGTTTTTCCAAGCAGGACAGCAAGGTTCAGCTGTTGAGTAGCACAACGCCAGTCCTGTTTCACACAGTACATTAGCATCAGTGCCCCAGGTCTAGCCAGCGATTATTTTCAGAAGATTATTTCTTGTCTGCATTTATGGCTCAGCTTTGCCAGGTGCTCATTGTAGGATGACATTCTATCTAAAGTATGCAGGCTTAGGTTCATGAGATATGCGAAAAATGTTGATGTGCACGTCAAATTGATGACCACTTTGACAGCTGTCTAGGTAAAACACGGTAGAAATAATCTTTTCCGTGGCTTGGTTGCAGCATTCATCAAGTACATAATTCAACTACATCAGAGATGTCATCATTCAGCAGGGCGTTCAGGTCTGCGAATGTTCGAGCTAGATGGGTACAACAAATGTCATCGGCATAGACGAATTTTCTGCTCGTTGACAAAGGGTTTTCAGTTTATGTAAATGTTGAAGAGAGTAGGTGCTGAGACTGATCCCTGAGCAATTTCTTTTGTCGCCTCTATCTGCTTCTGTCTGCTTCCAAATAAACCCGAAAGCGATGGTTTTGTAGGAAGCATTCAATGATGTCAACAGTCCATGGGGGTAAGCATCTGCTGAAGTTTAAGAGGAGACCTTTCTGCCATGCGTTGAGTAAGCCCCGATAGCTCGAGGAAGACAGCGCCAGTCTAAATTCTCTTTTGGTACCCGATCTCAATAAAGGAAGTCAGTCACCAGGAATGTTCAGCCGGTTTAAGTATTTTAACTGGTTAAATTTGTAAAAGAGGAAGTTTGGTTAAATTAGTGCTGCTTAAAATGGTACCGAAAAATGATTGGTTAAATGGGTACACGTGTAAAAACGCTTAAAATTTAAGCATTTTCTAGTAAGCCTAGCATTGTCGAATACAGTGACCACAATCCCGGGATCCCAGGATTTAAGAAAATTTAGGAGACATTGGTATCCCGGCAACGGTAACCGGGATCCTGAGATTGATAAGTTAGGATATTCGGGAAGAATTGCCAACTCATAAATGTGATTAGTTTAGAAATGACATTTGTTAGTATAGTCAAAATTTGTGACTATAACTTGCTTGTGGATCACGAACAAGTTATTCGATGCTTTATCAACGATTGTAATCTTCAAACTCCTTCATTTTATCACTTCAACCAGTTCTCGTCTCTCAGTAAGTGTGTCAATTCTCATATTTATTATCTTAACACCTTTCGCCTCTTGATGAGTGTCTTGATTGATGGAGCAGGCTTATAAAATCGACTGAAAATAAAACACAACTTCTCGGATTGTGAAACAATTCAGGTGACTTCTTCGGATACTAAATAGACTACTAACAGATTTTATTCCTGAAAAGCATGGAAGCTGCTGCCTCGCTCTTTCCATTCTAATTCTTTTAGTTGAAGTTGTGAATCTTATAGTTATCGATGAACATTGGAATTAAATTTTCAGTTTAGTTCTTTTGGCTTTAAGGTGACCACTGAGTAATACGAGTAATTGGTAACCACTATAAGACCATTAGGAGATGCATCGAAATTTTCCCTTATCAATTATTCGTTTCAGAAACACCAAACATGTGTTTTACCAGCTACCGGACAATGTTCAACAGTGATAAGTACAAAATGCCTCGATATTGTACATATATTTAATTGCTGCTGCAGCACTTAGGTACTGAGATATGCCTCTAGACTAATCGAATTTTAACATTGTCTTAATGTCTTTCGATATTTTTGAGAGCGCGTGAAAAACTGAGCAAGGTAACGAATAATATACACTGTAGGCCTAAAAGATTCAGGCAAATATCATGAAGGCCAAAGGTTGTTGCGAGGAAAATGTTCATTCATTACTAGCAGAGATAAATGTATCTCTTGATGTCTGGGTATTCTAGGCCTACATAATTTCAGCGTCTTTTCGGCCTTGAGGTTGAGGCAGTAGTTTTGCAGTTGGATCAAGTAACCATTTCCAGAACTGAGTGGCGAGACTCAATCTCTTAAAAAAGATAAACGCTCTGTTACATAATTGGTAGAAGTGATTTACACAAAAAAACCTTACTTGAGACTATATAAAAATATACACATCTATATACGGAAACTCGGCTGGCGTTTTCTGAAATTTGAATCTTTCAATACGAAAAAATTAGGAAAAGTTCACAGCAGTCTAGAAAAAACGAATAGTAACAGAATGTCTGGGAAAAGAAAAAAACCGCTTTTTATCTGAATGCCAAACAATTTTAAATAAGACGCGACTTGACAGCCTGCACTGTATTGGATTTCAATATTTCACGAAGATTTTTTCAGAAAACGGATAATGCTAGATTTTCTAATTACTCGTCGGCTTAAAATTTCAAAAATATACAGACATTTATTGACAATTCCTACATTAGTGAAAAAAGGCCCAGAAGCAACGATGCCGGTAGCCATAACTTTGTTAAAACATCGTAAATCCAGACGCAGTAGCCACAGTAGCATAATGAAAATGCAAGATACTAATACACCATCAAAAGTCTTCACAAATCACACAATCCAGAGACTAACGGCACATACCCTAGTTCACAATATAGCAACAGCGGTACATCGTGTGGCAAGTTATGGGGAATAAACTAGAGGAGTGCCAAATCAACCCATCGAAGTGCCAATTCAACCCACACATTTCGTGAATTGGCATTTTTGTAACTTTTTTTGAAACGAATATTTGAAGAGGAAGGAGTCCGAATCGAAAAAAAATTTAAAATAAAAAGTTAGGAAATTCCCTGAATATTAAGGTCATTATGTTTGAATAGTAAAAAAATTCGTTGTTTGGTCATGAGAGCTAATTTAGTTTTTGGATGCCAGATCACCCCACTCTCCCCTACTCTCTCCCTTCGCAATTACTACACTGCCCAACACACAGTGTGGCAGACAGGCAGGAGTTATCGAGTAAGTCATCAATTTTTTTTCTCACTTATATTTACACAGTACTTTTTTTCATTACCTACCATTTGAATATTTTCAACATTTACATTTGTGTTTTATTTTTTATTTTTCACATTGGTTTTACTTACTGAATAGTTTGATTTGTGATTTAATTCATTATTAACTGTGTTTCGCCTAAGGTTAGCCCTTGCTAATTTGACTAATGAGAGAAATCAGAGCTAGAGTCGGGGCAGGGCTAGAGTTGGGCGATTGGACTGAAACTACACCGGCCACTTGGTTGGGACTGGAGAGAGGTTGTATGGGTAGTTCAGGTAGATCGGAGTTGAGATAAAGAATTTTTGGCTACTGGTATGTCAAAAAGTTAGTGACCGGGCCTATAATGAGAGAAATCAGAGGTTGGAGCAGGGCTAGAGTTGGGCGATTGGACTGAAACTACATCGGCCACTTGGTTGGGACTAGAGAGAGGTTATATGGGTAGTTCAGGTAGATCGGTTGAGATAAAGAAGCTTTGGCTACTGGCATGTCAAAAAGTTAGTGACCGGGCGTATAAATTCGGATTAAAGAAAGAATATCGCTGTGAAACTGTGCAGGCGTGTAGAACATCCAACATTCTCCTGTGTCTGAAAAAACTAGGTGAAATATAAAAAAGTAAAAAAGTTATTGCAACTGGCAGTTTTTCGAATTTTGGCTACTGGCACATTTTATAACTTAACCGAAGACAAGTCATTAGCTTTTTATGAAGCAAGACACGAATGCAACTTTAGCAACGCGTTTGCCACGCTTTCAGCCGCGTTTTATTCGCATTGGTCAATCACAAGTTTCAAGTTTACTACGAAGAAGTGCAATGTTAAAGGAGCTACTAGTTTATTCGATGTAATGCATCAAAATCTACCACTGTGAGTGACTAAGCTCCCACTTTACGATAGCGACAGGGAAAGACTTCATGCAAGTTATTTAACTGGCTCAATAAATCACTGAAGTGAACCAATGAGAACGAATCTTTCAGAAAGCACGGGAAATACGTTTTCTGAAGTTGTTCTCATGAAACAGCATAACAAGTCATAACAGCAGCTCACTAAAGTCAAATTTATCGATGAAAACCATAGTGACGCTTGCAAACATAGCAAGGATGATTTGTAACAATGAAGGCAAACTATATTTTGGTGGAGAATTATAATTGAAAATGAGCATTTTAGGCTTAGGACTTTAGCTCTGCGCTAAATGTAAAGGCCGACAAAGTACTCAATGCAGAAACTGTTCACGTCCTACGCTGCAGATGAGTGAAAATCTAGACTTTCAACATAAATTTACCCGGTGAATTTCAGTTACTTTATCTGAAAATGTCTCATTCCCGACCATGAAAAGCTACAGGAGGAGATTAGTATACATGAAGTAATTGATGTAGATGAATCCGACTACATCAACTTTTACATTCTATCATCCACAATTTAATGTTCATCACCACTGATTTTCTTACCTGACCATGTGATTAATACAATTGTTGTCAAGATACCTTTTAGCGTGAGAAAGATATACATGTCTCCCGAATGTATTCGATTCACATATGGAACAGCGCAACATTCTACATTGAATCTAAAGTGTCCTCCATTCAAATTGCTCAAAAATATATTCATCAAAACAAATATCAGCATGTCTAAAACGGTGCAAATTATCCTCCTAATTGATATTAAGCTGAACAATCTACTACCAGACTCCTCAGAAATATTGAAAGATTCTTTTTGGTACATTTCTCGCTAATTTCAGTCGTGTGTTTCAATTCGTGGCCAGTGTTACCGAGTTGGTGGCGACACCTGGGAAGACATTTCATCACATTCACATCGACATCTAAACAAAATATTGCAAATCCTAGAATATCGAGGAATATTCACCGAAATCCCATAGAACTGTGCTCCCAGCAAGCAGCATATCGATGTTGTAGAATATTTTAAGTGATTATCTCAATGATTGAAGCAGTCTCTCATCTTCGCCGGATTTTCGCGGCGGCTAGTGGCGACAAGTTTCCTGCCACGAGTCGGCAACAATTACTCATTTCGTGGCGAGTTCGTGGCAGCCTTCGTGGCGAGGAGTTTACAGTGTAGTGTGATACTTAACCTGATCAGATTTATTGTGAAATTTATGCTTCACAAGTATGTCGTCGTTGCTTCTTCTCCTGCAACATTAACAGGACGCTTAATTATCTCTACTTCATGTATCAAGTTGCTAAACATCAATTCATTTCAACGGTTGCATTCATGCAATCATGTCGACTTATATATCTCAAACATAACTGTCTCTTGCGCTCATGAATTATAATGCTTTTATTTAGGATTGATAATATGCTTAATTTCAAAATTTCATAATGAATAATTGTTGATGGTTGAATACTTATTGATTATTCATGAAATACCTTAGAATTACTTGTATTAAAATCGACTTCAGTATTGTAAGCATGAGTCCTGAATGTCATCATCTCATTACTTACAAAGCAGTAGTAACATTAGTGTGATCTTTAATGACAAAAGGCCTTAAATCAACATACTTTGGACATGATTGATGCTTTCTTTTTACATTCTGCTGGTATGACTTTCGTATGTAAAGCATGCCACACTTGAAATAACATACGAGAAATATATAAATATTTCTGTATAAATATATACAGAAATGTACCAAAAAAAATGCTGACATGCATCGTTCGTATGTTATTGGTATTGAGCGATTTACAGTGTACGTCTGAGAAAAATCCAATCCACTGTTTGACTCCTGTGGTTATTCCACTTTTCATCGGGTCTAGAGGCTTGTAGCTACCGTCTTGCAGGACAGAGTGACATTGAACATATCTATTGAATCTGACTTACAGAGAATTCTGTCTTGGAGTCGTTCCAACCGAGTCATGACACCTCATTGCTTTTTAGTCGATAAAAGCATTTCTTCGCTAGGCGCGTCACTGTCTGAGTCTTAAGGTTAGCCAATCCATATCCCCAAGCTGTTCCATTAGCTTCCTAGCGTCTTGGAACGTTGCTGTGAGCCCGTGCCTACTTCAGCCCTTCTGCAGCTATTCGTATACTTAACAAGACTCAAGTTCGTCAAGAGATGCAGCTTTGCTCAAACGTTTGGCCATCAGGGCCTCAGAGCAGCTTGGATAAGCCTATAGATATACTTGATCGACTTCAGCGCAAGGCAGTTCGTCTGATAGATAATGCTGTCTCAATTCAAATTTGACATCACTCGGACACCGAAGGGCAGCCTCCTGTATTTCCTTCTTCTACCGCTATTATTATCGTCCTTTCTCTGATGAGTTTTCTTCTGTTACTCCACGTCCTCGTTCTTTTACCAGATGCATAAGAGGAAGTGAATGCGCTCCTCTAATCCATACTTGGCTACTAATCCTTGTAGTCGGACTGAACATTTTAAGTGATTCTTCTTTCTTACACCAGCATGGTTGTGGGACAGTCTTCCTGTGGAGGCTTTGCCAACATTTTTACATAAACATGATAATCAACATCATGGAGAATCATGGCACAATGTGGGAGCTAGGACACTGAGCTGGAATTAATTTCAATCCATCGCTTTGATGACAAACCATGTCGACGGCTTCACTTTGTCCAGACGGAGTATCCACACTGAAGGATTAAGCACAGAATATTGTCTGTCCTCTTCTATGTGGTTCTGAAGAAAATATTCCTCTGCCAAAGAGAGTCAAGTTTCAGAAATGTACAGAACTGCACAGGATCAAAGCAAAACTTGCAAATATCGCAGAGATTTCTGATCCTCCTCGCAGTTATATGCCAAGATGCGAATATCATCATTATAAAAAAAAGAATTACAATGAACAGAATTTGGATGCAACATAGTTTGATTTGCTACCATGACATTATTTGCGGTCTGGCTATTCAGCATTTGAGCGGTTGTGGGGGTAGAAAGATCCTGCAGCTCGGTGGATCCCCATTCCCCTGCATTAGAGGTCGCAGGGTTACCAAAAGGATACTCTGAAACTTTGTTCTTAAACAGTAGAATACTGATGATCATAAGGCAGATGGGGCCGTTGGTCATATCCATGGACATCTAGAATATGCAGGAATTATTAAATAAAATATCGCAGTCAATATAATTAAGCTTAACATAACATTTTTCTAATTTTCGATAAACTAATTTTGTTTCAATGTTGGAGAACTTAAATGCAATTCTTGCAAACCGTTTTATTATAAAGCCAGCGCTTCGGATGTCTACAGCATCCATCTTCAGGGCAAACTAATGAAATGATATTATAGCCTAACTTGATTCTAAATTCAAATCCTAATACGCTAATTATTCGAAAATCTATGAATGAACTTGATAGCTAGATACAATACAGAAATCAAACTTAATATACTAAGAGATACTAAAAATCAAAAAACAAGAAAAGGTCTTTCTGCAGTAATGTATATAAGACCGGTCCAGGACAACTAAAAAAATAAGATACCTCCAGAATGCAAAATCGGAATATTTCATACACTGGAAAAGAGTTTTATGAAAATAAAAAATCAATCAAAAAATCAAAAAAAAGTTTTAAGCTCGTTGGGAATTTTTTCATATACTGAGAATGAGTATAAGAAATATTTCATACACTGAAAAGGAGTTTTATAAATAAAAATAATATCAAGGATAAAATTAAAAATAAAGTTCTAAGCTCGTAGAGATTTTTCTTATACTGAAAAGAGGTTTCAAAAATATCCCTTTGTCGAAAATCTAGTTAGTCCAAGAACTTCACGTAGTCGAAAATTGAGGCAGTCTAAAAATTTCACGTAGTCAAAAATTGAAGTAGTCTAAAAAATATCAAAATTTCACGTAGTCTAAAATTTTTGTAGTCTAAAAATTTCAAGTAGTCGAAAATTTGGGTAGTCTAAAAATATCAAAATTTGACGTTGTCAAAAATTTAAGTAGTCTAAGGTTAAGGTAGTCTAAAAATTTCACATAGTATAAAAATATCAGAAGATTGTATTCAAAATATTTATATAGAAATGGATACCTCAAAAATGGAAGAAACTTCGAAAATCGAAGAAACTTCGAGAATATATCCTTCGTTAATAAATGAACGTAGTTCTACTTTAATGGACATTGAAAAGATGAACATTGAAAAACACAAAGATAGAGCACGTTATATGAAATATAAGGAAACGCAATTATTATTAAGATTAGAGCATTATAAAAATTTAAGAAAGAGATGGACTAAAGTCAAGAATGTAACACAAGGAATTGGCATATTCTTAACAATAAGTTAAGGTGCTTTTACAATTGTCTTTTTATCTGGCGTTCTTACAACTCCTGTAGTTGCTACTGCTTTAACAGGTACGGGTGTTTTTACAACTTCACTTGTTACAATGTTAGATAAATCTTTAATAACGAAGAAACGAAAATCAATAAAAACTAAACATTTACATCTTAAAGAAGTTTATGACAAATTACACTACTACTTTCACAGAGTATGTGATGATAATGTTATTACGTTAGATGAAATTGAAAAATTTGATCAAATATCTAATGAAGTCAATAAAATATCATTTGATGATAAGAATAAACATCTCGACAAAATTTCTAATGATGGCAAAATTTCTAGTGATGGTAAGATTTTTAATGAAGAAAATGATAAAATTTTTGTAGATGAACTTAGCACTTTATTAAACAAAATTTTAAACGAAAAGATGTCAGACAACAAAGCAATAAAAAAATAATTTGTTCAGTAAAAGGTTTTTTTGTATTCCAATGTTACCACAAAATTCAAATATTATATTTTAAAAATGGATAAAATTAAAGCCAATAATCAAAAAAGAATGCAACTATTAGATGAGTTAATAAAGCAAAAAATATTATGAAAGAAAATCATCTTCAACATAGAATGATAAAAGCTGGTATTCAATCTGATATGTTTGAAAAAATGCAGCAAACCGAGCAAGTAAAAACTGATTTTGAGAAAACTATTGAACCATTTAAAAAGCTTGATAAAGAACTTACAAATAATGATAAACAAATTGATATAACAGATCCAGAGCACAAAACTATATTAGATGACTATGGATTACTAGAATCAAACATTAATTAGGAATTACCATAATCTATACAATTTGAACATTCTATTTCATTTATAGATGGAAAAACAATACCTAGATTTTATCTCGGACAAAAAGAAATATTTCCACAACCTTTTCGAGGTTTAGCTTTTTCTTCATATAAATCTCCTTTTAGTTTAGATAGAAATTTTGTAGATCTTTTTCGAGGAGCACATTTAAAAAATTATGCTGTAGAAGATCTCATAAAATATAAAGCTATGTCAGATAGAGTTGGTGCAGTAAAATCTCTTAGACGTTATAATCAATTAGAAAATTTATTATCAACGGGAGTTAAAATAGGAAAAGGTTTTAAAACTGAAACAACTCTATTTTTACCAGATGATCCACAAGAATTACTAAATAGATTAAATATTTTAACATCTGCAATAAAAGAAGGACATAATTCTAGTTTCAATGAAATTCATGCTATATTGAAAAGACTGTTAGAAAAGAAGATTCTAAATGAAGAGGATTGTAAAAGTATAGCTGAAATATGTTGTTTTTAATTTTTTATAAAAGGATATTTATTTAAAATTTTGACTAAAAATGTGTTCAGCAGAACTAAAAAAATTAATAATTATTTAGAAAATATAACAGAGATTTTGGGTTCATCAAAATTTAGTACGACGTTAAAAATTTATAACAACTACTTCATCACACACTTGTAATTTCAAATTGCATTGACTAGTTTCTCCACATTTAGCACTATTCAAAACGTTATCAAAGATGTGAATGATAAATTTAGATATTCTACTGATAAAGGTAAAACGTTGAAAATACTAACTTTTCTTCCTGGTTCTTACGAAGTTGAATTAAATATCAAATGAAATTAAGAGACATTTAGGTATACCATTTAAAGAGATAAGAAACAATTACATTTTACAGTTGAACCGGCAGTTAATAAATTTTCTCTTACTTTAGACGAAAATCATCAAGTTGATTTTAATCATGATAGATCATTGTCAAAACTATTAGGATTTAATAAACAAACCTATAGTCAAGGTTATCATTTAGGTGAGAAGATTCCAAAAATATCTAAAATAAATTCAACTGTTGTACATTGTGACATTATTGAAGGAGGATATATAAATGGTAAATTGTCAAATTTAATATTCAGTTTTCCAACTTTTACTGTAATCAATGATTATAGATTTAATGTATTTCCCCAAACATTAATATATTTCCCTATTACAAGAAAAACTATTAACAGTATTAACATTAGAATCACTGAAGAGAAAGGACAAGAAATAAATTTTGGAGGTGAAGAGATTGTGATAGATCTTTTGGTTAGAGCAGTTTAATTTTCTTCATAAATATTATTAAAAATGAGTGAAGAAATTTTTTCAAAATTACCGTTAAATAAAAAAAATTAAATTTAATCATCATCCAAATTTATCTAATAAAGTTCTGTCAGTTATTTGTGGAAAAACAAATTTATTATTTAAAATTTTAACGACTCCAAACTTTTTGGATTATAAAAATCTTATAATTTATACAACAACAGCAGAACAACCCGTCTATCAATTTCTAAAATATGGATTTGAAAATAATCTTAAAAAACAGCAATTGCTTCATTATTCAAAGAATATGAAAAATCTGAAGATGAAGAAGAAATGAGTTCGTGGTGTGAAGAAGCAGCAAAAAATAATCAGTTAGTTGAAACCAATAAAAATAAGCATATAAAGATACAATTAATAGATGATAGTGGTAATATGCAAGATCCTAGTAAACTAGATAAAACAATGAAACATTGTGTAATTTTTGATGATTGTGTTAATGATAGAAATCAGTCAGTTCAGAGAAATTATTTCACAAAAGGTAGACATAATAACTGCAGTGTTTTTTATTCAACATAAAGTATGTATTCATTAGATGGAAGTGTTATTAGAAAGAATGCCAATATATTTTGTACTATTTGAAATAAATGCAAGAAATTTATGTGATTTGTTAAGAGATATATGTATAAGAGATAAAGATGAATTTCAACATTCGTGTAATAATGCTTGGTCAAAAGATTATGGCTTCATTACAATTAATATTTTGATGAAAAACTACATGATAGAGTTATAGAAAATATTTTCCCGGAGTCATCGAATAATTTATTTTTTCTTAAAATTTGTCTTAATCTTTAAAAATTAAGAAATTTGAAAATTAGAAAATTTAAAAGGTAAAGTAGTTATTCAATCAGGTAACATTTTTCTTTTATCATTAAATGCATCTAATGCTAATTTATGTTCCTCTTTTAAATACATTTTATGTTTCTTTGAATTAAGTCTATAATTACATGCTGTTATTTTTTCATTATTAAATAATGCATTCTTATAATCTTGAAATTTTATTTGGTTAGACACTCATGCCTTTGAAATTCCTTCTAATGTTTTAGATGTTTTAGAATTTGTGTTATAACAATAACATTAAGATTTTAAAAATACAGCTTCTGTTATGTACTCTTCATTTCCTTCTAGTTCATCTTTTACTTTACATAAATCAGAAGGATGAATGATATCTTTTATTTTATTAATCTCTTCATCAAGTGAAGAATTATACGGTATTGTTAATTCTAAGAAAACGGAATCCGTATCTGTAAAGTGTAATTTATAGTTTTCGCCATAAGCAGGTGCTAAATAATCATATATTGATATATACATAAATAGTTTAGCTAATTCTAATATAGTGAATCCTATAAAATTAAACTTATCATGTTCTATAATGTTTCGTCTTAGATGCACTGCACATAGTTCATCACTGAATCTAGTAGTTCTTTTATATATAGGTTTCCTTGTTAAATTTTGAAACCTATCTCTATCATAAACTATTTCAATATTTTGTCTATTACGCACATTTTCTAAAGTCTTAGCATAAAATGCATTATTCATTAATTTAAGGAACCCGTTTCCAAAATCATCTTTATTTCTTTTAGCTATTTTACGTTTTTCAATATTGAACTCTATATAATCTTTTAACCACCTAGATTTTCTATACACTAGTTTCCGGTGAATTTTAACAAGAATCATTCCATGATCTAAATATCCAATCTAGCATTCTTCCTTCAACAACATACTTTCCTTTATTATTTTGTGTTAACAAGTTTTTTTTTGTTGGCCTCTATTTCTTAGGAATTAAAGATTTTTGATAATCTGAAAAATCTTCTTAATTGGGAGTTTTGTTTTCGGGACAGAAAGGATAATATTTTGTTGCGCCTTTTATATAATCAGGGTATGCTAAATCAACTTCATATATATAACCATAATTATTTTCACCATCTAATGTAGGTTCGTATTCAAGAATGGTACTCCATTCCATTTCACCTGTTGGTAATTCTTATATCATGCAAGAAGAATATAAGCTATTAAAATCATAATATAACAAATAGTTTTCTCTCATGAATCCATCAACTGCTACTTGATTCTCTTCATTTGGTTTAAGTCCTTCTATATTTTGATTAAGCAATTTTATAAATTGATCTTTTTCTTCTGGATTTAAAATTTTTAAACAACCATAATCATCAAGATTTACTTTCTTATTATAACATTTAACATATCTATTACTTAGAACAGATGAAACACCACCTCGAATTCCAGATTCCAAAAATAATAATTATCATAAGAACTTTCTTTATTATATTTAAGTTTAACATTTGTATGTTTCAACCCTGCTAACCATGTTAATCCTGATGTAGAATAACAATAACATGGATCTATTCCGTAATATTCTACTGACATGTTACGAAAGTTTTCAAAAAGATCAGCAAGGATTAATACATCTATCTGAAGATATTTCATTGTATAATCATACATTGTTCTACAATTTAACTCTCTCCAATTCTTTTCAGCTTATGCATAATCTTCTTCAGATAGTTGTGATTGTTTTAATGTTGATTTAAATTTATCACGTAAAGAAAGTTGATGTTCTTCCATTATTTCATTTATTCTATTTATATCTCCAGTTAAATATTCGTAGGGAAAATGCCTTTTAATGTTTTTAAATTATATTTATTTAATGCTTTACATTGTTCAGGTTTCAAAGTTATTCCCATAACCTCTAATGAATAAGGATTAAAAAATCTAAATGCATCTAATATTCTAATACAACCAAATTGCATTGAAAAATATTCTTCTTCTGTTTTACATAGTAAGTTTGTTCTTTTTTGTTGAGAATAGATCTTTTACTATTAACTGGAAATCATATTTAGAACTATTGTAGAAATTTAAGGGTACAAAGTTATATCTAAATTTATTAGCATTATGATTACAAGAATTATGTACTGCACCTCTATATAATCCATTTAGATGATCATGATCTTTTACTTTATAAGTTGTAAATTCATTTCCACAGTAATAATATCTTTTTTCATTATCAAATTGTACTAATTGGTCATACGTTAATGGAAGCATTGGTTTATTTGTTTTAAGCAATTGTGAAAATTATTTTCGTAATTCTTCTTTTTTCTTAGTAAACATTTCTGAACTATCTTCACCATAGTATTGATAATATTCTGATTTAAATAATTCAGGGTAATTTGAATGAATGTACATTTCCCCACATAATGGTTTTTGTTCAAGAAAATGCTTACCACAACTTTGTGTCATGTTAACATTATATGCTTCAAAATCACAATATATAATAAAGGGTACTTTATTTTTGTAATACCATTTATTATATACTAAACAATCTTCTTTAGTAAAAGTATTATTAACTGCTTCATTTTGTTGACAATTCTCCAAATGTCTATTCATTTCTTCTTTAGTTCTAAAGCTCGTCATACATTGGAGACAGGGAAAATTAGCATTATCTGAAGTTTTTGTAAATATAGAAGTATCTTTACACAATATGTAATGACCTTGATAATATAGTATATTCGCTTGTGCTGCTTGCATTTTAGCACAGATGCTTAAACATTTTTAGATTTTTTGTTGATATTCCTGTTGTAATATTTTTAACTGTTCTTGATATTGTTCTTGATATTTTCTTTGAAATTGTTCTTCATATTGTTTTCGACATTGTTCTTCATATTGTTCATGATATTCCTTACCTATTATATGTTTACCCATATGATATTCTTGTAGATTTTTTTGTTGACAATCTTTTTTATATTGTTGTAGATTTTTTGGATGACATTCTAATTCATTAAATTGAGAATTACAATGTTGGTAGACTATGTATGATAATTTTAAATATTCTTTATCTCCAAGATTCCATTCTTCTTCAATATATTTGCGAAATAATATAGTTACTTCCTGTTGATATTCTTGTAGATATTGATTATGTAACATTTGTAACTCTTGTTGATATTCTTGTTGATATTGTTTTTTATATAGTTGCGGTAACATCTCTAACTTATGTATATATTCTGACAATAGAGACGAACGCTCGGTTCCGTACTCATAAGGAAATCCACATCCTTTATAATTATTATGATTAGTCATTATTGGTGATAAAGTTTTTATAATTTCATATTTTTCAGTACATATTAAATTTCCTTTGTAAATAATATTATGGTGCATATAATTTCCTCTTTCATTGTATACTATTTCTGTTTGGCATACATTTTTGTCATTCAAATAAAATTCTTTTAAGTTGTTATTAACAATGCTATTAACTTTAATATCTCCGAGATATAAGGGAGTCATATCACCAATAGAAACATACTTCACATTTAATTCAAAAACATTTACTTCTATTAATTTTTTATTCTTTTTATGAAACTTTATTAACCTATTATAATCATATGGAAATTCATCTAAGCCATCAGAGAGATCAAATTCATTTATATGTTCTTCTTTATTATAATGACTTAGTCTTTCATTGTGATATTTTGCAGGATGTAAATGTGCTATAACACTCCACAGAAAACAATATTCATCTTCATTCTGTATGTTGATTATTTGTGGAGAACGGAAAGGAAGGGGTATGTAACTACCACCAGTATTATTTTTATATTTGTCAATTGCTATTTTCTTAGATAGTATTGCAATAAATCTCCAACCAGATTCACGCAACTGAGCTTCAGTTATAGCATCTTTTAATTTATTTATCATTGTTTCAAATATGGGTTGTATATCATTTACATTATGGATTTCTTGTGTCCGTGTAAAATGTCCTTGTATTTTTTTTACTTATTCAGTCATTCCATCGGATCCAGTTTTTGTATAGAATATTTCTACATTCATATAACATTTGAAATATTTCTTAAATATATCATAGAAGTTTGTTAATACATCATAAAAAGTTTCATCGGCTTCATTATGTTCAACAGATTCATCAAATAAATATCTTATATCTGTTACAGCTTCGTCGGTTTTGTCAGTTTCGTCAGTTTTATTAAATAGATATTTTATATCTGTTTCGGCCGAAGTACTAGAACCTTCGATTTCCCCAAAAAATATTCACTATTATAAACTCATTATATTCCGAATGTGAATAATCATCAAATAATTTTTTAACTTTTATATCAGTAGGTAATGTTTCTAGATAGCTTTTGTAATTATCTAATTTTGATATATTTCCTTCATCAGCTCGATCTACATTTTGAAAATGCATTTGACTTTTTAAATGAGATTGATAACTTCTTTTTGTTTGTAATTGTCTTTTCCATAAGACACAATAAAACTTGGTATTTTCCATTATTCATTTTTTAAAGAAGAAATTTGTGTTTTAATTTTAGATATAAATTTTAGATCTTATAAAGTTTTCAGATGAAGGCAGGAATATTCAATTGTTGCAATGTTTTTGAATCATAGACTGTTAACTGTTCTTTATTAATTAACCACCGTAAATCATTATATGCCTAAAATACTCTGAAATTTCGCAAACACAGTGGAAAATCATTTGTTTTAGTGTATTTAAATATACCTTGTTTTACTTAGTAATCTTTGAAGAACTGCATATAATTTCGATGGTAATGAAATTTAACTTCTTGTTTAGGTGTAAGAGGATTTGTAGGATGACGATAATTTTTTTATATATTCCACGTTCACGCTCACTATCTATTAATATATTCAAATCTTATACTTGCATATATATATATACATAAAATCTTATACATCATATGCTTGCATTTGCTCAATTATAGATTAGGACAAAGTGTTACATACCGCGGATTTATTTTCTTCAATATAATTTTTTGACAACCCCTACACTTTACTTTTTCTTTGAAACAATCCTTTCACTGATATTTACTATCATAAAACTCTGTCTTAGGTTTAGTAATTTGACAACTTGTACATTGTCTTGTAGAATTTATACAAGAATTACAGTACTGTGGAATAGTTTGGAATAATTGATAGATAGCATGGTTGCTTTGAATACAGTCATTCTTCCGATTGAAATCTGCCTCAAATCTAAGCAGCAATCGAATGCATTATTGCTATCATCCTATTGGTCTCATAGTGATATCCAATAAATGATGTGGGCTGATGAAATATTGCTTCAACGCCGATCAAGCTGTATAATAGCCTCACAGATGATGATGATTCACATCGAAGCCATGGGTAAGGCGAAGCAGTTATCTAAGATTGACAAGATCCGGATAGTGAATTTTGTGAAAACTGGAATGTCGCAAAGTGAGGTTGCAGTCTTGTTTAAGATATCACAATCAGTCGTGTCTAAAACCATGAAACGTGTTCAACACAATGTGTCATTGTCTCCCAAGAAGCGCTCTGGACGTCAGCGAGTGACTTCAGAGATGACCGATCGACGAGTTGTTCATTTAGTCAAGACTGTGTCAAACATAACGTCTGCTGAAATTAAGAAATCGTTTCCTGACATTTTGGATAACGTGGATCCAAGCACCATACGTACACGTGCCCGCAAACCCTTACGTAAGCCGCTGATAACACCATCGATGCGTCAGAAAAGGTTGAACTTCTGCCGAAAATACATGCGCTGGACCTCACAGCAGTGGGCCAAGGTCATGTTCTCGGACGAAAGCATGTTTCGACAGTTTTCTAACCCAACAAAGTTCGTTCGTCGGCCATCTGACTCATATCCTTGTGATCCCAAGTACAACGGTTCCATCAGTGAAGCATTCGCCAGGTGTAATGGTCTGGGGAGCCTTCTCAGCAGCTGGTCGTGCAGGTCTCTATTTCATACCCAAAGGTTGTATGATGAACGCACAACGCTATCAACAAGTTCTGGATGAACATCTCATTAATTTCATGACGATTCAGGGTTGCACAGTGTTTCAGCAGGACTCAGCCCCGTGCCATACAGCAAAGACAACAAAGAAATAGTTTCTGGACAACCATGTACAGGTGTTGGATTGGCCGAGAAGCAGTCCCGACTTAAATCCAATAGAGAATTGATGGATGCTACTCAAAAAGAAGGTCTGCACAAGAAATTTATCAAACTTGGAAGAACTTGAGTCAAACATTTGGCAAGTTTGGTGCACTGAAATAACTGAAGATCTGTATAGATAACTGATGGAATCAATGACACGGAGACTTCTAGAAGTGATAAAAAACAAAGGATATCCCATTAAATACTGATGTGATGCATGTGATTCCATGTAATACATGCTGAACTATCGCTATAGGATAACGAAATATGAAATATGATGTTATATGGCCGACTTTTATCTATAAAACTAAATATTATCTTCGAATTGATAAACTCTAACAATTATTCTAAACTTTTCCACAGTACTGTATAATGATTAGTAATTACTTGACTTGTAAAATATCTATTAAATTTACGACATAGCTGACCCTTCATTATATATTTTATTTTATCCTTTTTAGCCTCCTCCGGTTGCTCACATAATTTTAAATGACGTGCAAAATTTTTAGACGTTATACTTTTATTACGACCAGAACATATTTTTTTCGTATTACATTGCACAGATTGTCGTGCATCCATAGATTGCCTAGCTTGAAGAATTTTAATTTTTTGTGGCATGTGAACTTCTTCCTGATTTTGATCTACATGATTATTCTGTACTGGATGATTATTTGGAGCTACAGGATTATTCTGTGCTTGATGATTATTTGGAACTACATGATTATTCTGTACTAGATGATTATTTGGAACTAAATAATTATTATTTGGACCTACGTTATTTTTCTAGCTGCATAGAGATGTTGTCCTTGTTGAAGTATAAACAAATGTTGTAATTGTTGAATATTTGACATAGGTTGAATATTTTGAACAGGTTGCAAATTTTGAATAGGTTGCATATTTTACCTTGTTGAGGTAAAAACAAATTTTTAAATTGTTGTGATTGACGAATATATTATTTATATGTCATGGGTATTAATTGTTAAATACTTGACATAGTTTGCATATTTTGTCGAGATTGTTCTATAAGTTGACCACATGGTGAATATTTCATATGTGAATATAAGAACGCTTGATTTGTAAAACGCATATTACAAACTTGACAAATTTAAGTCATTTCCATTTCTTTTGTTTTTATGTGAGAAAAATTAATTTTTTATTTTCATGAGAAAAATTTTTTTTATTTCCATGACATCTTTTATTGTTAAAAAATGATGTTACGAAATGTTGGTGGAGGTGCATATATCCCGAATAATCGTGAATCAGAAATAGAAATAGAAAATTATATCATGAAAAACTGGAGACGTTTTATCTGGTCCATTGCATCTTTCTATTCCTCTGCAACAAAATACAGAGTTAATAAATACACAATATGTTGATACACAAATCAATGACTTAAAAGAAAAATATATAAACGATGTTTTGGTTCCACTGATGAATGAATTAAATTTGCTCAAACTTAATGACAAATCATTAAACGAAAAATTATTAAAATTTGATGAAAAAGATAGAGAGCTGGAAGTAAATATAGCAAATCTTCTTAAAAAATTTCGGAACAATCAAAAATTTTAATATTACTTTCTATAAAGTTAAAATCTGCGGTCATTAAAAATAGACATCAGATACAACAATTGAAAGAACAATTAGAAAATGAATTAGAAAAGCTTCCTAAATAATATTTTTAAAAATTTAAATAAGTTACAAGCTACATTTCAAAAAAGGGTTGATGAATTAAGTTCTAAAATTATTAAACAAATGAAAAAGATGAATAGAATAATAAATGAAGTAAACCTACTTAATCAAAAAGGTGATAAAATGCAAACTCTCAAAATCAATTTAGAAAATGAATTAAAGAAAAATTATAAAGGAAATACAGAACAGTTAGATGCTGTTAAGAATCAGTTAGATGTTCTTAAAATTAAGTTGAAGGCTCTTAAAAGGGATTTAAAGATGAATCAGCAGAAATAGTTAATAGCAAAGAAATTAAAATACATCACACGCTGCTTGACGCAATAGATAAAGTGCAACAAAAAATTAATAAAGTTATGATGCGGTTGTTGTCCATTCACAGACGTAAATCTTAATTATAAACGTAAATATTTTTCCAAAAAGTCAAATTTAATACAAAAAAATGCCTATAATTTATAAACACAATCTTAAAAATTTTGGATCAAATCAAAAAATAGCACATGAACCACCTATGAAATCTGTCTACCAATATAACAATGTAGAAATTTTTCAAAAAGAAAAAGATTGAATAATTTCGGGTATAGGAAGTATCGTTAATGTTATTAAAAATAATAAAGATTTGATAACATCTGCTGCAAAAGGAGCAGCTGCTATGGGTAGTACAGCTAGTGCAATATCAGATGCTGTTAAGTCTCAAAACGAATTAAAACAACTAGAAACTATTCGTAAACTTAAGAAAGATTCTGAAGAACTAAAAAGATTAGAAAAACTTTCAGAGGAAACAAAAAAAAATTACTAACATAACCGCAAAAGGTGAAACCTTGAGGAGTGGTACTCCGTCTGACAGTAAACAAGAGAAGAAATCAATTGAAGAAATAAGAGGTAATGGTTTAGCAAAATTCTAAAATATATTCGAAAAGGAATCCTGAGAAAATATTTTTTCTGTGTGTAAGAAATTTTTTTTTGTGTGAGAAAAAACAAAAGTTCTTTTTTTTTTCATAAAAATGTCTTCTCTTAATGAAAATAAATTTAGATTAGACGATCCTCCGTTCGTCAGTTAAAATCAAAAAAAGAATTACTTTATAGGAATTGCTATGAATCCCGGATCTTCTAGGAGAGTAAACACTGGAGGAGATTTAATCTTTGAAGTTGATAATCAACAAAGTTATTTATATTTACCAGATTCCTTTTTACACTGTGAATATTCCTTCTATAGTGATGCCAATTTTAAAACACCATTACCAGATACCGATAATACTGCATTAGAGAATAATTTCTTTCCAAGATTATTTACGCAAATGCGTTTAGATATTGCAACTCAAAATATAGAAACAATAAGTGATTCTCCAGGTGTGATTGATACAATGCTTAGATTTGTAACAATTGGTGAAAATAATAAAAAGTATGAAGTCGAAGGTTGGTTCCTGATACTAATGACGGTACACTTGTTTATGATTCAACTCACGCTGGAACAGATGCAGCAGGCATTGCGAAAGATGTAGAAATCATTACACATCATTTAAATAAAACAAATAATACTGCATATAAAGAAAGACGTGCGTTTGACAAAAAAGTAAACAGACAGCAAATTGGTCATTGTCTCCATTATTCGGATATTTTGATTATGACAAAATATCATGTCAATTAAAATTTAAATTAATAATTCATCGCACAGCAAATAATGAATTAATCTTTTATGGTAAGACTGGAAAAAAGGCATATCTAAAAATTGATAGACTTGAATGGTGGATTAAGCATATCACTCCTAGTTTAGAGGTTGAATCAACTATCGCAAAAAGATTAAATACTAACAAACCAAATCCAGTAAATTTTCTAAACCGCACTGCTAGTTCTGAAACTTTTTCTGAACAAAGATTTAACTGGCATTTTACTAGAACTTCGAATACTCCAAAATATTTATTACTAAGTTTTCAAAAAGATGATTCTCCAAGTTTTGATAAGAACAACAATCTTTTCCATATTAATACAATTCGAAGTTTACAAATTGCTTTAAATCAAACCCGATATCCAATTGATCCATTAAAATTCGATGATACCAATAATTAATTTATGGAAGGATATGATGCTTATAGAAATCTTTGAATATATTTGTTGTTGAACCACGATTAACTCCTGGAGATTGGAGACATTTATATCCTGTTTTCTGTTTCGATTTAAGTGCACAATCTGAAGACATTATCAAGACTGGTTGTGATGTAGCAATTAATATAGAAAAGAAAGATTCCACAACTTCATTGATGGCATATGGTTTATTGCTATAATATGTAAAATAATCTATTGAAGTTCTTAATGGAAAGATGGTTAGCATCGGCTAAAGCATCTCAACAAGGTTCTACCGGCTAGTAACCTGAGAACCTTTGGTCCGATCGGCTGAAGCCTCTGAGCAAAGTTCTATAGGTTAAAACCCAAGACTTCGTTGATAAATTAATTAAAATTTTTTTTATAACTTAAAATTTGTTCGTAACTTAAATTTTTTTCATAACTACAATACATTAAATAATTCTTAGCTTAATTTTTTTTATTAAAAATGTCTCAAGAGAAAAATAATAATAATAATAATAAAAGTGTTGAATTAAAATTACGTGACATTGTTGACAAAAATACCCCTAAAACTATTACAATTAACAAAAAGAAATATTACATAAGTAAACCAATGATAGAGAATATTAAATTACAAGAAGAAAAGAATGGCGGAATTTTCCCATTAATTCCACTAATACTAGGAGGTATGGCAGCAGCAGGAAGTGTTGCAGGTGGGACAGCTGGTATTGTCGAAGCAGTAAATAAAAATAAATCAGAGAAGGCATTATTAGAAGAACAAAAACGTCATAATAGAGAGTTGGAGAAAGTTGCTAAGGGTGAATGAATAGTAGATAATTTTGTTAGTAAACTGAATTTAGTTGATTAAGGAAACGATTTCTCAAAAACATTCTACATAATATTGATGATTTAATAGAAATAAAAGAAACTAAAGATGGTTCCGGAATATATCTAAGTCCTAGTATCATTCGTTGACAAACATTTGTGATAGATATATTGTCATAAAGTTATAACTATATTGTTATAAAGTTATAAATATTTTTTTATCTTCAAAATGTATTCTACAAATTCTACAAGTTCTACAAATTCCGAGAAATTAATTAAATAAAAAATTTATAATCTAGATTTATTGAATTATCTCTTAAAAGTACATTTTGCCCATCGGCTGCATACCGGAGGTGACATACAAAAAACATTAGAGAACTTTCCTGGATTTATTTGGAGTAAATATTCAAAAGAAAAACATCTTCCTGGTCATTCAAACACCGGTCCAGGAACTCGATTAGATATAAGACTAGATGAGAATAATAATCCAAAACCAGGTAAAGAACCAATAAACAGAGTTGATGCAGCAGCCTATAGACACGATTTAGCTTATCGAAATCATGACCTAAAATCTCGTCATGAAGCTGATAGGAAAATGATAATAGAATTAGATAATATTCAAGATCCTAAATTTAGAGAAAAAATTGAAAGAATGTTTGTTAAAAAAGCTTTACAAGCTGAAATTTTGTTCGGTCAGGGTTTAGACAAAACTCAGAACTCTGAAACCTACGCGTCCGAGATTCACAAGGAATATAGAAAGTCGAAATATCTATTGAAGGTAAAGGTGTTTAATAAAGATGATATTTCGAGTGCTGATCTTATTCATATGCCGAATGAGTCTGATTTTAAACACGCATTGACCGTTATAGATTTGTATACCTGATACGCTTGGGTGAAGACATTCAAGAATAATAGTGGTTTATCAGTTAAATATGCGTTTGAAGAAATATTCAAGGAAAGTAATAGAAAGCCAAAGAAATTGTTTGTTGATAAAGGATCTGAGTTTTATAACAGAAATGTTAAACCACTATTTGAAACTGTTTATTCCACAGAAAATGCTGGCAAAGCTGTAGTAATAGAAACGTTTAATAGAACATAAAAAGTAAATTATTTAAGAAATTTACTAAACAAGGAAATCAGAAATGGTTTAAAATATTACCAGGAATTGTATAAGAGTATAACAATCAGATTCATTCAAGTATTAAAGAAACTCCAAAGAATGCTTCTAACGATCCAGATTTCATAAGAAAGAAGATGTTTGAAAATAATAATGAGAATAATGTTAATTTACAAAAGCGCAAATCGAAATTTAAGATTGGTTATAGGGTGCGAATATTTAAGTATAAGAATAATTTTGAAAAGGGTTTTGTTGGCTATTGGACTAAAGAGATATTTGAAGTTTGTAAAATAAATCAAACTTATCCGATTACTTATGAAATTAAAGGTTTAGATAATGAGGAAATCAAAGGTACATTATATGAAAATGAACTACAAAAGACTGAACTCTAATTACAAGTATCCTTTAGCTAGCCATTGGAACTAACGTTTCGGGAATGAAAGTCCCTTATTCAATTCTAACATAGTATCAAGAAATGATACACCTTCTTGCAATTTGTATAAAAGGTAAAGACATAATTGCCCACAATAAGTAGTTCCCGGTTCTTTGAATTTGAAATGCATTATAAATTTCATTTCCAAGTATTTCTTTTACTTCATTTGTAGGGGGAAGTCCGTATGAATCAAACCAATAGTTCTCAGCCTCCGGGCGATCGAAATAATATTTTTTCCATTAGTATTCTTTCTCCCTGCTGACCAATGTACTCTTTTTTGTTCGGATGTATGGAGATTTGTTATGAAGTTCAAAGGAATCGGTATATTTTTAATGAACTGCAATTCATTTCTCATCAATACGTGAAAATTCTTTATTCTCAATTGATTTGCGATCTTATTTAAATCGAAATTTGTCGTGGTTTGTTTGCCATATATTTTTAATAACTCAGCCATGTTAATCATTTTAAATGGAAGAAAATCTACTTCAGAAATTTCTCAAAAGAATTGGCGTGTAGGAGCTACTAAAATTGTGACACCTGCTATGGGTGAGGCAAATCACAGACAATAGCGCATAATACGAGTTGTGAAATCTCATTCACACTATGGGAACAAAAGAACAAATACAACCTAAACACAATAGACATATGAGAGAGAGAGAGAGAGAGGATCAATGAGTGAATGAGCATTTCTCTTCATTTTAGTTTCCATAACAATTCCGACATAACAATAATTCATGCGACATTGTTTTGAATGGAAAAATACACCAATTGTCGAACCATGTCGGCACTTTTATCGGCAACCATGTCGGCGCTTTTATCGACAACCATATTCGCACTTTTATCGACAGCCATGTCGACAAAAATTCTGACACTTTTTCTGGCTCCCAGAACGGTTCTGGTTCTGGTGTAAATTTCCATTAGTGTTAAAGGTCATTCTATTAAAAGCATACGAGAATTATTCTCATTGAAGACAAACAATTGTTTTATAGAATGCATGTCATTGTGAATACAGTATTCCTGTAACAGGCAGGATCGAGAGAGAGAAAGAAGTCATGCTGCTTCGTAGAAGTTTAATTGAGTCGTCTAATCAATCAATGTCATGCCATGATATACACATCATTTAATACGGATCAACAAAGGCAATGAGTAGACATCAGATCACAGTCAATTGGCCCCATCACGAGAACAATTGTCAAGTGCGATCGTCAGTTATGTCGATGAGTAAGAAGAAAAAGAGATCTCATCACGAAC
Organism: Prostheceraeus crozeri; assembly: GCA_907163375.1. Classification (NCBI taxonomy): domain Eukaryota; kingdom Metazoa; phylum Platyhelminthes; order Polycladida; family Euryleptidae; genus Prostheceraeus; species Prostheceraeus crozeri. The sequence continues at coordinate 39,662 of CAJQUW010014274.1, forward strand.
AATTCCAATTCCTTGTGTTGATTTTCCTTATCTTTCATATAACGTAGGCTACTCTATCTTTGTGTTCTTCAATGTTCATCAAAGTAGTACGTTCATTTATTAACGAAGGATATATTCTCGAAGTTCCTTCCATTCTCGAAGTTTCTTCCATTTTTTAGATTTCTTCCACTTCTGAGGTTTCCACTTTTTGATAAATATTTTGAATACAATCTTCTGATATTTTTAGACTACCTAAATTTTAGACTACGTGATATTTTGAGACAACTTAAATTTTCGACTACGTTGAATTCTTAGACAACCTAAATTTTCGACTACGTGATATTCTGAGACAACTTAAATTTTCGACTACGTGATATTTTGAGACTACCAAAATTTTAGACCACGTGATATTTTTTAGAATACGTGATATTTTGAGACTACCTAAATTTTAGACTACGTGAAATTTTTTAGATTACCTAAATTTTAGACTGCCTAAATTTTCGACCACGTGATACTTTTTGGACTACCTAAATTTTCAACTACGTGATATTTTCGAAACCTCTTTTCAGTATATGAAGAAATCCCAGCGAGTTTAAAACTGTTTTTTTGATTTTATCCATAAAATTATTTTTATTCATAAAACTCTTTTTCAGTGTATGAAATATTTCCTATACTCATTCTCAGTATATGAAAAAATCCCAACGAGCTTAAAACTGTTTTTTTGATTTTTTGATTTATTTTTTATTTTCATAAAACTCTTTTTCAGACTATGAAATATTTCCTATACTCATTCTGGAGGAATCTTATTCTTTTGTAGTTGTCCTGAATCGGTCTTATATTCATGATTTTGCATTGTTGGGGTGCCTTTTTTTAATTTTATTTTAGGTTGTCCTGGACCGGTCTTATATACATTACTATGCACCATCCCCATCACTTCATATGAGGACCAATGTCCACTTTCACAAAAACTTTCTGAAGAAGACCACATCTTAACATGAAGCTAGCACTGTATCCTGTAGCCATGTCAAATGCTATCGAGATTCATGTTAGCAAACTGAGTTACGATTGTGATTCATTCATCACGCCGTTTAAATCTCAAATGTTTCATACTTACGCTCCCACATCAAAGTGCTTGCTCCCTTCAATGTTATCATATCTGTAATGAATAACGTTCTAAAATGAACAGATATGGTTGCTTTTCAATCATGAAAAAATATGAAGGGGGACCCGAAAAGAGTTGTGAGGGTGATGGGGGACCAACTAATACAGGTGTATTTTTACTACCCAATAATAGTATGTGTAAATGACAAGGTATAAATCACAAGTGAGCTCAGCATTTCATCCATAGTTTCATCTTTTCATGACACATCGATATCATTTGTAAATATTCCATACTATTCGCGCATTCTAATGACGCATGTGTAAAAATAAGATGTCCATCAGTGAACATCTCAAACAAGAACATAAAATAATAACAAAGACTGCAACATCATCAGAGAGAACACCATCGTCCTGGCAAGATATGAAAGAAAGAAAGATCTGGAGATAGCCGAAGCAATGCTAATAAAGAAGAATGAGCCGGTCCTCAATAAACAAGACCAAGGACTTACATGGCATCTAGCAGTGATGTAGAAGGACCTTTTCTTGTTTTTTGATATTTAGTATCTCTTAGTATAAGAGAAGATGGATGCTGTGGACATCCGAAGCGCTGGCTTTATAATAAAATGGTTTGCAAGAATTGCATTTAAATTCTCCAACATTGAAACAAAATTAGTTTATCGAAAATTAGAAAAATGTTATGTTAAGCTTAATTATATTGACTGCGATATTTTACTTAATAATTCCTGCATATCGAACAATTTGCTGCCAAATTTCACGAACATCTAGAATACTATCACCTGGACTGATCGCAGAGGCCACTTTTCAAATTTCCAATGCCCCTGGAGGCCTATGATCTAATAATGATAATTTCAAATGGCTTCAAATAAATTATTTTGCGACTATGATTTCATCTCACACATAGACATCTTTAAAGTAATATATCTCAAAGACTGCTATAATCCATGGAAATCTATAGTATATAGAAGTCCATAGATCATCTTCATGGATCATATAAGTAAACGTTCGATGGCATAGAAATTAACGATACCATGGAAAGTCCATGGCACTACTATCCACTTCTATGTTGGATGGAATGTCAAATTCAATGATGATCAAGCTATGGAAATCCATAGACAAATTCAGGGAACTGTAATTTTAAAGCAGCAGCGTTCAAACCTTTGCGACACTTTTGAATGCTTAGAAGGGAAATCGATTTGCTCCTTCAGCATCAGTTACATCCTTTACAGATATCAAATTTTTTCCACATGAAGACTGTCGATACCACCTGAGACGGCACTCGAATGAATTTGTCCGAAGAGAACATACTTAGAACCACAAAAAGATGAAACAGTAATTACACTCACAGGGTTTTGGTGGACTGGATCGTGTCGTAAAATGACTCTACTCAGGCTAAGAGATTTTGAGACCACCCCAGTTTCTAGCATGACAACAAGGAAACGTTCCAGATAATCAAGTTTACAATTCTGAATTATTTTTATAGGATCGGAATGCTCACTTCGTTTATGAAGTCCTATCGTTGGAGTCTTTACATTTATCACGTCAATAAAACAACGGAAAATTTGGAGCGCTACCAAAATGTCAATGAAGTTGTATTGCTTCAGTGCTTGAATGGCTAATTCTTGTAAGAAAGAATGAGTTAAAAGAGCTGAACTTTTCTATGTTCCATTTGAAGCCAAAGCTTTGTTGTTCAACATAATTTTGTGCCATTTTTAACTGTCTTGACTTTTTGATATAGTAGAATTCCTTGATATCAGACGACTTTCCTAGAGTGGAGTTCCTATAATTGAATCAACTGGGAGCAAAAGGAATAACAAATTCACCGGATTTTAATAAGCTGTTGTGCGAGTAGATGTTCTTGATATTATGTGATTCCAAATTTCTTCTTCAAATTCTCGAATATTTTGCAGCCAATATTTTCCTGAATCTTTCAGTGTCTTTTGGGAAACAATGAAATGAAATAGTGTGATCTTCTTTCTATTTGGGTTCTCCAACTTGTGCTACAACCATCGACAACACATTTGAAAGTCACTTTGACAAAGTATAATCGTGATACTCAACAATCAACTGCCTTCAAAACAGGACTACTAATGTATGTAGATATCGGTATTGTCTCATCCCGATATACTATACTCTATGACATTAAAAACGATCCACTTGATATAGAAAATCTCTATGGAAGTGGACGACTTTTACTTCATACTGCACTGACCAGGATGTCTATGCATCAAGCAATTCTTTCTGACTAAATTTTGAAGCAAGAATGTCGCAATCAGATTTTGTTAAAGGAATGGCTGTTGGAATGCTACGATGTGGAAAGAGTTGTAGGTTTGTTGGACGGAAGTTGGGTGTGTCACACTCCACTGTGAGCTGGTGGTGGAGTCGATGGAACAATGATGGAAATGTTAAAAGAAGGAAAGGATCAGGGAGACCGAGATTGACAAACAATGCTACCGATAGGAAGTTGGTTATCTGAGCAAACCGCAATCGTTTTAAGAGTGTTCCTCGACTAGCCATCAGCTGGAAAGCCGCAGCAGGAATTGCATGCAGTATACGAACAGCATATGGCCGTCTAGCAGAAGCGGGCCTGAGGTCATACCGACCTGTTGTAGGAATTCCTTTAAGTAAGTAATGCGAGAATTTCACACAATGACATTGTTTCACTGCCAATTTTTTTTCTCCGCAGGTCTCGAACACAAGCGAAAGCGTGTGGAATGGTGTGAGCAGCATCTGTCGTGGAGCACAGAGGAATGGTGTCAAGTGATGTGGACAGATGAATCCCGTTTCACTTTGGATTTTCACGATGGTGACTCACGCATTAGAGTTCATCGAATGGTTGGTGAGAGGTATTCATCCTGCTGCATATCTGAGCATGACCGCTATGGTGGTGGTAGCGTGATGATCTGGGCCGGTATCTCGTACGGAGGTCGAACTGTCGCAGTCATTGTGAATGGGAACTTGAACGGAGAGCGATATTTATCGAATATCTCCAATCGTCATCCCAACGGTAAATGAACTCAACCTCATATTCCAGGATGACAACGCTCGACCACACAGACCGCTCATTGTGTCCACTCGACCGCTCATTGTGTAACAACAGCGATAGTGAGATCTGGAATTCACTTCGTATCCTCCATTGGCCTTCACGCTCCCCCGACCTGTCTACGATCGAACATGCTTGGGATGAACTTGGTCGGAAAGTGAGAGATGCATATGATCATCCGCCATCAACACTGACAGCTCTTTCAGAGAGACTTATCGATCAATGGTCATTGCTGGATCAGGAACGGCTTGTTCATCTTTGCGACTCGATGCACATGAGACTTCAAAGCTGCATTTCAGTGCGGGGAGGACATACACGGTACTAATGTCTCCCATTTATTCAAATAATAATAATAATAATAATGCTATATTTCAAATACTACATAGCGGTATTTGACAAAAAACTAAACTCGCAACAATTCAAGAAAATGGTGAAAATCTTACAAATGACTGACTGTACAATCTTGATTTACAACGTAAAGGAAGTAAAGCTCTAGAATGTCTGGTGTTACAGGTTTCAGAGCGAATTTCAAAGAATTCGCTGAGAGGGTGTACTTCAATATTCTTGGAAACTTTCGTTATCAGTATGATGCACGATTCGTCCAGTCTATTCCTCAGAGGAAGAACATTTTTGATATTGGCCCATCTGGTGGCAAGGCGATCAATTCGTTCGATCTTAGCGAAGTATTTCATAGGCAAATCACATATCACTGGCCAGCAAAAATTCAAATGACACATTACGAGGCCGTTGTAGGCTCGCCAGATAACATTACAGGTATTACAATTCACTTTCAACCTTTTTACACAGGAAAGACTCCTACACATTTTTTTTGTATAGGAAGTTGAATTGAACATCCCATTTCAAATCATCCGTGAAGTAAACCCCCAGGATCTTAACAGAACGAAATTCATCAATAACAAACCCATCGATTGTAACAGGAGCAACAGATGGAGTCATAGACCGCCGAACTGATAGAAGCTTGATCTTATCAATATTGATGTTCAGTTTCTTACTCAAAGACCAGTCATGAAAAGAGTCTACGATAGCTTGGAAATCAGAAGTTGAGTCTCTTTCAACAAAATGGATAAGGGTAATGTCGTCAGCATAGGCTACCACGGTGGTGTCGGAAAAGGAGGGCAAATCATTAATCAGGAGGACAAATAAAAGGGGGCCCAGTACAGAGCCCTGAGGGACACCACTGGTGATACACTTCCAGTCCGTAGTGGAATTTTCAAACGTTACTCTCTAAAAGCGATCAGACAGGAAGCTTTGGACAAACCTAACAGAGTGGGAATTACAGTGAAGTTGTTCTTTCAAGGTGTTTAAGAGAATATGATGACTTATGGAATCGAAAGCTTTTTCGAAATCCACAGCAAGTAGTTTCGCTGAATTGCCGGGAATTTAGAAAAGATGTTTAAGTAAGTGGAGACGAATAGAAAGTGCTGCATTGGTACAGCCGCCAAAGGAGTTCGGAATGAAACCGAATTGACTACGATTTAGAGGCACAGAAATGGACGGTAGAACAACCTTGTCCCGTATCAGCCTTTCGAGAACCTTGCTGGCGAATGGAAGTATGGAGATTAGGCGGAAAGTGCCGTCAAATTTGGGTAATGGCGTGATGTTAGCAAGTTTCCATTGCTGAGGGAAGATAGAAGTCTCGAGCGAACGATTATAGATTATAGCAAGGGGCTTGGCTAAGACCTCGGCAAACAGACGGAAAAAGTGTGGTGTCAGTGGAGTAAAGTTCATATATTTGAGAGGAGCATTTTTTATGTCAGGCAGTATATATATATATATAGAAATCCATGCTAGTACCAAGTACCCTTTTCTGTAGACCTTTTACTTAGCAATAAACGTAAATACACAAATCTATGGTAATTATTGAGGATCAAAGATACATCAGTTAAAGTACAAAGATATCATCTGTTGGCAATAATCAATGCAGTTTCGACAATATAAAATCCAAAAGGTATATTACTTTGAAAACAAACAAAATCAGTAAAACATCGCAGAGAATGGTTGACAGGTGCGTAGTAGTGGGCTGTGATGCTGGTTCTGTTTCATTAAATTCTACTGACAATGCAATTTCTTTCCATCGATTTCCGAAAAGTCCATGCTTTTTAAGGAAATTGTTGAGTCACAATAAATCGGAAAGATTTTGCTCACAATCGGTTATACTCCAATCATTTCGTTGATGGTGATTGTATAAAGAAGAGAAATGAATCTAATATGTCGCAAAATTCTGAGAGACTCAACTCTAAAGCGATGACTACTGAAATTTGGTGCCGTTCCATCAGTGTTCTGAACTCCCCCAAAATGCCTTGCTTCCTATAACGCGCATCGTAGAGATAATCCAGCTACGGCTAAGAAGCGTAAGGCAGCAGTGATGCAGGCTGAAGAGGAGCTGGTTAAATCATTTTTTGAAGGATGACGTCATTTCGTCAGCATCTGACCTGATGTTGCAGCTCTCAAAATCATCTACTGAGATCCCTAATGGGTTTTGTACTGGACGGTGTTATGACTTACGCTATCACCGTAGAAAGGATGCCAAAATTTCTTGGTTCCATTACAATCTACGATGAGATGTACTGTATGTAGCGGTTGCCTGCAAAGAAGATATTGCAAAGCAGGAATTTTCACATACTTCTTCATCGGGCATGCAAAGCTCTCTTCTCAGTTTATCAACATAAACCCGAGAAAAAAAATTGTCAACTTCACCAAATATTTGACATTTACTTGAAAATTTATAAGATTTGAATAGTTTAACAAACGTTTTGGAAATTTAACAAATTTAAGAAATGTGTAACAAATTCCTAACGAATATTTGTTACATTTTGTATATAAGTCGACTTTAACGAATTGTTCGAAATTTAGAAAACGTTTATCAAATGCCTGGGTAATATTTGTTTGGTTATCCAAACAAATGATTTTTTTGCACTTACTAAGTTTAATGAAAGAAAAATCTTGCAATAGGCAGGATCGGCTTATGAGTAGCTGTCGTAAAAGGCGGTATTAATTGCATGGTGATTTCAATGTGCGGTGTCTTCACCCGTACAATTTTTTGAACTCATGCATATCACAACGATGATCATCAGCTCTCATAAACTCTGATTACAATCATCTCTCAATAAAATAGGAATGCAACGTCACCGGAAATACCCAATAATAATGTCTGTATATCACAGTTTTGCGTCGTTGATAACTGGCTGATTTTTTGCCATCAAATTTAATTAAATGATTGAAAAATGGAATAATTGTCAGGAAACTATTGATATTTTTTATGATGGCACCACCAATTTCTTTCAAATCTTAAAGAGAGTGCATAATGTCATTTCCATGGATATCGACATATGAAACATGTAGGGCCTGAAATGTGCATGTCTACTATTATTTCGAGTATTTTATATATGCCTATTTATATTTGATGAAATAGTGTGTATAAAATAAATATTCAGCTGACTTCATCACTACTCTCTCTCTCTCTCTCTTTCTCACTCGTTCTCCTTTTCTTCTTCTTCTACTCATTTTTCATCATCTTTCACATTCACTACATGTACACTGTAGCTACAATAGCAACAACATTAGTCAATACTGACGAACAGGTCAACAATATTAGGCCTACACATGACATATATTTTCAATATTAAGAGAGAGTCTGCAGTTCCATCGGCACACATTTTTCTTCTCAAGTTGAAACATTTATTGAAGTTTCTAAGTTCCATACCGTGCCCATAGCAAGTCGACTTTGATCAGTTTGCTCGTGTGTTCGCTAAATTACTTAGCTAGTAATTTGCAAAACTTATGCTATTAAATCAGTATGCAACTGAACCAAACGATTGCATAAGCATCTCGCTCAGTCTGCGTAATCATACCTCGCTTCTATAACTTTCCGTCACTATATTAAGGAAATTCACCACGCGCACGCAGCTGAGGAAGTTCGGTCACATTGTTGGTAGCCTGGTCGTGGCCGCATTCGCGAGCCATGACTGAAGAGCAACGGTCGATAATATTCTCTCGCTGCGAACTGTTGATACCTGTGACTCAGCGTCCCTGCTTAATAATTGTTATCCGCCCATCACGTGGGACAGAAAGCTGCGCAAGGCGCAGTAGCTTGTGCACTCTTCGTTCTCGTGGTCTATCGAACCCGTGTTTACATTAACTGCTTAATATTACAAAAGTCAGCGCATCAAGAGGATATTTCTACTTACACACCTTTATTTATTTATCGTCGGTTTTGTAATCGTCTACGTTTTTTCATCATCTTGGTTGGCTATCATGCACAACATGGAGCACAATTCGAAAATGAACACTCGCATGTAGTCAGTGAATTCTTCCACTCAATGAAGCCATCAAGTTCCTTTGATTTTTGCATCAGAATTACAAATGCACCTCTTGGATCAAACTACAGGAAAAGGGTAAGCTTCTAAATGTTTCTAAATTTATTTTGTCAATTTAGTTTCAGCATTTAACTGAAAGTCTAGGTACATGTATTTGGAAATCCCGAAAACAAAATCAAAGGAGAGATTTGGTCATGGATTTGGATTTATTGATCATGAACACGTAGAGACATTTCTATTATTGACTACTGCTATATCTGCTCTTAATTTTACAAATACTAAAGGACTACTAGCTTCATACTTAAGTTAATTTACTGATAACAAAATATCTCAATTCCTCTTAGTTCCTCTTAGCAGACTTATCACATTTTAGGAGTCCTACCAATACTTTGTGTTCATTTGTGTAATCTAAAACCCAAGTAAAGAGATGTGTTTCTTGATAGCTATAATATTTATTTATATACAAATATTATAGCTATCAAGAAACACATCGTTTTACTTGGGTTTTCCATCACACAAATGATGTTACATGTCCAAGGCTTATTCACTTTGAATTTAATATGAGAATGTGCATGTATATCAGTTTCACGACGACGTTTCTCGTTGAAAAATCGATCAAAAGTTGATTGTGTCGTCAAAAGAATTATAATCAAATTGGAATATGTTGAAATGGTAATACATTGTTCTTAAATTCGTAATTTCTGTCTGCTTACATTGAAAATAGCACAAACATCTGGTTATGTTGAGACAAAACAGTTGCATGCTAAAAACCTTAGAAACTATGAGCACGAAAGAACTTAACTAGCGCATTAAAACCATTTTAATTTAGCACTTCAATATTTAGATATGTAGTATACTTGTGCAATAGTATCAATATTTGGATGATGACAAATATTTGAAAAACATTTTGAAACAGCTAAACATACTATAAGTCTATTTCAGGACAGCAAAACTTTTAGATGGAGAATGTTTTTATCAATGCGGACAAACTAGTGAGCTATTCAACATCTGCTTAAGTTATGCAATTCAATCTATTTTCTGAAAGATGGATCCATCAAGGAAGCTTGTTTTTAAATAGGTCACTATTTCCATTTTATTGAAAACGTGTAGCCACCACCAATTAATTATATTCAATTAATTTTTTCAGAATTGGCACATTTTAGAAAATGGTATCAATTTGACATTTCGAGTCGTTTAAGAAAAATGATCAAGCACACAAAAGGCATAGATGCTACACGACGGACTGCACGTTGTAGGCTACATGCACACTGTAATAAAGATCAGTTATGCGTTGCAGTCCAACAATAGGTTTAGTTCTGCAAAATCAATAATTTTTCATGCTTTACGATAAATAAGGCCTATAAAACAATCAAAGTACAAACTCATTGCTACTCTTTTACTCAATTTGTGTTTACTTATTACAAATTATGCTTCGCACTTTTCAATATCATCGTAGGCCAAGCTGTTATGGTCACATGTTAGTTGTAGGCCCACCATGAATTACCTACAGAGATGCTGTCATATAAGCGGTAGACAAGATGACATTACGTGTGTATGTGTTTGCAGATTGTGATTTCAAGCAAATTGTTTAAAATAAGATAAAATATCAAAATAAAATTACATGTGCGGCATTAAATACTATAATGAAATTTCAAGCATTCCTGAATATCCTCATCGCATGAACAGTTGACAAGCAGTCGGCCATAGGCTACATCTCGGTAAGGGTCTGTTTCAATTTGCAGATTGCATTTTTTGTAAAAGCAGTTACCGGTACTTGAATATCAAAATAAAATTATTGATAAATACTAAAAGTATTGATTAAAAAAAATTGATAAATTGTTAATGATCACAATTCAACCACTCTTGAATATCTTCATTTGCAATCAAAATTCCTAAGAATATCGCTTCCCACATTGTCAGAGATGAAATAATCCAAAAGCAGTTTTCTTAATAGTTTTTACTGTAACACTTAAAATTATTTTATAAATGATTTCTCTTCTAAAGTATGATAATTCTTCTCTGCACATCAGCACAAGATTTGTCTTCTTTTTTACAGGTGTTGATTGCTGAGGCTGTGCAGACTCGTCTTATCTGTGCATCGATGACTCAATACCTGACCTACATTCGGTTGCTTTTCCGTCTTGTCTTGTGAGCTAATTAACCCCGAAAACTACTGGAATTATTCTTTATCCATAAATCTCTCATACTCGCAACGTCCTAGCGATCATCAGATTCGGACAACCGTGTTGTGGTCCAACCGCGGTGATGTTTTTTCAGTGACCTCGTATCATCGCTTCAAACTTCATTTGGTAATGACTGTTTCTCCGTTGAACTGTACATTTTTTGTGATATCACCTCTATTCTTAAAAATGTAACTGATAGCGGCGCGACGGTGTTTGACTCGAAATGACAGTGTTTCAGATGAAGTGAAACACGTATTCGGGCTGTGGGCATGCTTTCTGGTTGGAAGGATTTTCAAATGAAGAATGATCAAATCCGGATAGAGAAATTTCCTTTATGTTGATAAAAGTGATATTCATAAAAATTATTTGTATCAGATCGTTCGATGTGTGCTACTATATAAACGTTATCCTATTTGGTGGTAAAACTTTGTTCATTTTCCAAATACGTATGAAAAATTGTATTTTTGAAGGATATCCATTCCTTCTGCTTTTTACTTTGGGGAGCAGGGCTCAGTTTTGCAATCTCTATGAATGTTGTCCTACAAAGTATAATTTTAGTAAGATCAGTCTTTTATTCCAGTTGTATATACCGTAGTTTTATATGCCGTACGGATTTTGAACGATTTTGAGCATGAATAATTCGAGCAGAGCGTTTTACTAGCTATCCTTTTGCCGAATTATGATTGTTTTGGAAAATGTTTGGAAAATTTACAAAATATTTACCAAACATTTTGTAAAAGTTCAGAAAATATGCCAAATATTTTGTGGAAGTTTGGAAAGTTTGCTAAATGTTTAGTAAAAGTTTAGGAAATGTACTAGGTTTGATAAAGATTTCTTAAAGATTTCTTAAATGTTTAGGACTTTTATGCCAAGTACGTGGTAAGTATTTGTTAAACTGACAGCGATGATATTACTTGGGTAATAGCACGTGTACATTGTAGACCAGATTTTCTGTTCTTTATATTGAAGAAATTCCGGTCACAAATTTCTTCAAACAGGCATCTGCTGTTGCTAGGAAATGTTCCCAATTCTCTGAGCAGAGTCAATAAATCGAAAAGTGCAAAAGAAGAAAATGCCGGTACTTTTCAGATGACAACACATTCTTCAAGACTAATCGACTTTGGTAGAGAAGAAACGTACGAAATTTGTTGCTTTCCAAGTCTTTAGATCATTGAGTTGTCTTGGTCTACGTGTGAATTCTTTTGGCAGTTGCTTTGATAACGCCACGATAGCTTCCGAAACTCCTCTCGATTGGGATGCTGCAAAACGATGCTTTTCTCGTTTTTCAGTACACTAAAAGTTAGGAAATCGACGTACAACTCCAAGATTGACTAGATGCATATATTCAGGAGGAAAGCTTGTTATCACAGGTACAATTCCTGTCAAAGGGGATGCTTGGTTTTGATATCCGGATTCTTCGTTTCTGGTAAAGGTGTCGTCGGTGCGAGGCTCCGATGTTGTATCCGAGTAAACAATTTTCCTGAATTCATGTAAATACTGACCATGCTCTCGACAATAATCTCATGCGTCATAGCGACCATGACTTTTGCATCCTTTGATAAGAGCGCGAGCTGGGGCATCGCATATGAAGCACAATATACGAATACTGAAAGTGTCCGACCTAATCACTAAATTATCCTCTAATAACATATACTGTTCTATGAATGGCACTAACAACTTAAACAAGTAGTATGGTTTTGTCTCTCCCACGTACACTCCAGCGACAAATGGAGATTTGTTCTTGGATTCATCTACCCGACAAATTATTGGCCACATACACTTCCTCGCGGAGATAAATAGTTTTAGCCCGTCTATGTTGATCGATAGTGTTATCAGCGTACTGTTCTTTTGTTCTGCTTCCTGCTGCATCCTCATTTTCATACTACCTTCATCTGCTCGGCTTACGTTTATACCGAACCTGATGCGTTCAACTAAAAGCTTCTTGACATCAAAATGATAGCATGAATAATCTGTCTGCATTTGAGCATCACTACATTTTGACAGAGGTTTCAAAAGAGTAGTGGCCGACAAAGCTAGTTTCATTATAGGAGGAAGAATCTTCAGCAATGCTGACAAAGCGTTCTTTGAAATGTTGAATTAAAGGTACCACATGATTAACGTATCCGTGTAACTGAAGTCTTTTTCAGATAGCTGAATGTCTGTATCAGATATGTACTGAAAATCATCGAAGAAATCATTCAGAATCCACACAGCTACCACAGTCCATCAAATCAACGTTCTCCTCCATTACAGGTGGTTCTGGTTCCTTTATGGACGCTTGAGATTCAGTTGAACTTGCAGCATCTTCGGTTTCAGAGTTTGACGGCATTGGTGTGGTTATGTACTTTGACTCTCTCTTTTGTAGCTCCAGCTGCCGTTTAAGGAAATAATATTTCCTTTAACGTTCCTGAAGACACAAAAATGACAAAATGTGAGCAATGTAGCTTACAGAAATGCGCAGTGGCAGTAACGTCGCACTGCGTAAACGGAAATAGAAACAAGATGAGTGAAATATTTACATGACAGTTATATGCTATTTTTTACCGATTAATACATGCAATTATCAAACATCGTCAAAAATCTTTTCGAAAAATCCGCATGTTTGTTTATAAAATTAAAGTTAGTTTATTAAATAATTTCTCCTTTGCAGTGTTAAGATAGACGCTTTGTTGTAACTTGGTTTCAGTATTGAACTATGACATCTCTCCTTAATATATATTTTTTCGATACTTGTATGGGCCACCTAATTAGGGCTGGGATGTGACGATTGCCAAATTTCGCGGGCCTCCGTCCCAAAGTTGAAAAGTCAGAATAAGGCCTATTCAGTTTTCAGTTTTTTTACAATAAAATTCGATTTGAAAATTTTTAAGGATAAGCTGCTGGTTACTATTCCATGGTTACTTACATGAGTGGACAACTTACTCATGTCCTAGGTAGTCATCAGTGGAAAAGAGAAAATGCTGAATCGTTGATTCAGGGTGTCTCTTTATAGAATGCGAAATCCTCGACTATTTTAGTATTCCTAAAAGTTCTTATCATACTACACTTCATGCCTGCAGGACAACTAATTTTATGATAAAATTGACATGATTATCCTAATCTCAAGGGCACATAATTATTAAGTATTAAAAAACTCAGAGATGTAGATGCGGCGACGAGGTACCCAACGGAAATTCATAATTCAAGGGGCCCCAAACAAAAGGTAAAGATTACAGTAGTCGATATAATTGGTAGAAGATCTCATCACTATAAACTATCACGATTCTTCGTTGCGATATGTATAAGTTAGCAGATCCTAAGCATATAGGGCCAAATCACAATTCCAAATGAGGAAGCTTATAAATGAGACTATGGGACTTGAGGAAAACACTTCGAGTGTGAATGCAACAATCATAATTCAAGTCATAAATAGCAAGCTATAACTCTATATCTATATAGGAAATGTTACTGAAAGTCATGCGAAGACAACGCATAGGTTAGATTTGAAAACACCACGAAGACTATTAGGCCTTTAAGCTCAGCCGATAATTTTGAAGGGAAATTGTCAGGTGGAAGAAATTACGATGGGCAATATATGAAAACGAGATCCTATTTTGCCAGATATGGATGCACAGCATTGACAATGACCGCGGTTACACCTAGGCCTACATCTATATTCGCTGAGATATCACCAGCAAGCAACACGCAGGGACTCGGAGACAACAGCCTACACAAACAATGCGCTGTGACAGACATGCAATGATGGATTGCATGCGAACAGCGTGCATTGATAGCAGACCATATGAAAGCAAAATGGATTATGAACACATTATGACACATGGAACAAATAAAAATATAAGTTATATAGCCTCATTATTAATGATATGTGCGTACTAATATTGCAGAACCCACTGACATCAGCATTCAAAACGGCAACATTTGGACATGTCATAAATTATATTGGCATTTCCGCTGAACCTAAGTAGTTTATCGGATTCCTGAATTTCTTTTATATGAATTGCAAAAAAAACTTATCTAGATACCAAGACGAACTTTCAATATACCACCATAATCGTGATCGAGACATAACCTTGTCCCTAGATTGAGCTGCGGATACATGCCAGCTGATGATAATGCCTTCTTCAAAATTATCCAGAAATGTCTTGCATAAAAGATATTGCAGAAGTCGTGGAAAATGCAAAGAATTGCACGCTTCTGCACCACTGCGATAATAAATGCACCTGCTAAATTATTTTCAAGTATAGGCCTACAGCATATTACTGAGACCAGTTGAAAACATACACGTGCACATTCAGATTGGATGAACGACCAAATGCTTATGATGTGATGCAACTTGCCACTCAACGAAACTTTCGACTATAATTCCTATATTAAATGTAATTCACATATTTAAACGGAAGAAATCACTTATTGGATTGATTTTTCAGAAGAAATCGAGTTCCTTAATAGATTAATTACCGCACACTTCAATTCAAAAACATCCACTTCTGAGAAGCACATACGCATGGATCCTATAGTCATTCATTCAGTTACAGGTTAATTATTAGTATATTCAGATAACTGATATTCGCACTAGATACAACAAAAATTGTGTGCAATGACAATTTAAACCATCACTAATGAAATTTTTTGATGGGTGAAAGAGATTGGAAGACTACTTCAAACTGCCTCCCCCGCTTGAACAAAATAAAAATTATGACATCATTGAAAACGCTTAACGTTTGATAATGAGCGAAATGTTTCGATTCATGTCTCCATACCAGTTTTGACTACTTCATGCTGGAATATTGTCTTCTCGTGACATTACCTAATCAGTTATGCTCCTCATACAAGCCTTTTGGCGACAAACAGTGAAGATAAAGGAAGACATTTATATGCTTTGAATGCTTGGAAAATTTTGCAGCACCAAATCTAGATCCTCAAACGTACGTTTCCTCATTTTTAGAATTGGCTCAAAATTCTAGTTCTTTCTATTGCTTCAAACACAAAGTTGTTCGTATAATGAACTGATGTCTGTGGACAAAATAGTGTCATCTAAAACATACTCTGTGATCTAAAATTTCATCAATTTTGCACAATAGAATGCTCGAACATAGAGTAAGCACACTACATATATACTTGCTCTGTGAGTTTAAAATAAAAGGAGTTTTATTCATTTACAATATTTATGTTGCAAATGCGCTCCGCAGACTCTCTTGCTGTGCATTCAGAAAGTATTGCGTGATAGATTGATGCTGAATTATGACATACCTCACTTCACTTAGAAAAACATGAAGATTACTGTGAATTTCCATCTGCCATGGTCATATGGAAATGAAACCGAAGTTAAAGAGCTTTACTGAATTTGGGTGGGAAAAGATGAGATAAACATGGGCAACATAACATGGGAGTAGTAAGAAAGTGACAAACACCAGATAGCGCAAGATGGCCGCCATCGCTGACGTCCCCCCCTCCCCCTCCCCCCTCCCCCCTCTGGAACGACAGAGGTTGTGGTCTGTCGTGGTGTGCCGGCCAGGTTGGTTCACGTTCACAACATGTTCGCTGACTCCCCCTCCCCTCCCCCTCCCCTCCCCCTCCCCCCCTCGAAAACGACAGAGTGGGAGACTCGGGTGTGTTGGTCTCGTATGGGTTGACGTGGCCGACCGCCTAGGTTGACGTGGGCGACCGTCTAGGTTGACGTGGGCGACCGTCTAGGTTGTCGTGGTGGAATGGTGAAACGGACTTTAGATTCGTGATCAGCGTAAAATTCCGCATCGGTATGGTGAATTTGAAGTCAATCGGCGAGAAAAAATGTTTCTTCAAAATTTTGGCAGAGTAAAAATTTGGGACGTTTTGGTGTGCAGCGCCCAAACGAAGCATCGGATGAGAAAACGGAGGCCAGATTTGGATTCAGCGTGAAATTCTGCATCGGTATGGTGAATTTGAACGCCATCGGAGAGAAAAAATTTTCGCTGACTGCCCCCCCCCCTCGGGAGAGCTCGCTTCGATTTTGGCTTCCAGTGGACGGATTTAGTCGTGCCATAGCTCGTTTGAAAGCTAAGAGTGAGACAAATTCACTGAAAGAATTGGCTTGTTCCTATCTGTCTTCGTTTAGATGTGAGACGCCATTTATGATTTTGGGACATTGGCGAAAAACGACAGAGTTAGAATTTGGGACGTTTTGGGCTGTAGCTTCAAAACGAAGCATCGGATTGGAAAACGGATTTCAGATTTGGAATCAGCTTGATGTTATTGTCCAATGAGGATCATCATCCAATGAGAATCAAGCATTTCTATATAAATAGCGAGCCTTCCACAGTGAGAATCATTCCATCATTGAATCACACGAGTGACGGACGCATATTTTCTCTCTCTATTCTATTCTATTATCCAACTAAAATGGTAAGTCGCTACTTTCCTCCCTCTCCTCCCTTGAACGTAAACTTAATATAATCTTTTTCATTTTCAGGCATCTACTCCATCTGCTACACTAGTAGGACAAAATGGCGGTCAAACGTTACAAGGTTCGCTACGGTCAGATCATCTACAACTGAGGCCAGTGGAAGAAACAACCAAGGTACATAATCCTACACCGCTACAGCGTAAATTTAAACAAGTCTTGCGTTATGACGATCATAGCGTAGTACTCCAAACGGGAATGCTCCCTTCCACGGATGTCAAGATAATGCGCAATCAGTATGGGGACTACATACTGATCCCCGTGAGTCCGTACATTCGCCACCAACTTGATATTATTGAGGAGTACGTGACATTAAATATGGACATTCCTACTCCTCTTGCTCAAGAGTGGAAGGCTAGAGATGACAAGGATACTCCCTATAGAAAGATTTGGGATGGTAATCACATTTGCCTACCGGTATCACATTGGTGTACTTACTATAAGAAGGATGGAGATCAATCAATACCCATCAGATGTGATGAGCTCGGAGAAGGTACATGGGATATCCTTTTCAAAGTGAATGGGCTATATTATGGTCGACACAAGGATAATAAAATAGCCTCCCTCTCCATGCATATGGAATCCATCCTATATATTCCAAAACCACCCAACGTGGATGACATAATTGATCAAATCCTTAACAGCAGTGGTACGAAGCGCAAGTCGGAGAAGAATGCTGCATCAAAACGCAAATCAAAGAAGGAGAATTACTAGTCCTTTCCTAACTCTACCCTATGACAATTCGCTTATGTGCTTTGAGTGTCGTAGACGTGGTCTTATTAGATACATTTTACTTTTTCGTTGCCATCATATCATTTGTGTATTTTGTCGTGAAAAGCATCGATGTAATTCTTCATTTTGTAATATGTTATAGAACGTTTCCTTAGATGTGTAATTTCCGTTTTAGGCTTCTATCATCATTTTTATGGATTGTGAGGGTGAACCTGTACAGGAGCTCAGTGCTATTGCTATGAACAATTGGACATATCAGATTGTTAGTGTCTATCATCAACATGCCAACTGCGATCCCAATGTTGATCAATGGGCGAGAAAACACATTCATGGACTTAATCTGAAATATTTGCAAGACTATGGCTTTTCTTGTGAGAGTGCTCTTCTAATTGACTTTAAACGATGGTTAGCTGCTTTCAATGTTATACGCATCTTTTGTAATAATCCTGGTAAGGAGAGGAAAGTATTTCCCAATCTAATCATTGATGATATTTTGCTCCCGCCTTGGGATAGTAGAGTGAATCAACATTATCATGAAGTCACGAAACGTTTTAAGGATTTGTGTGTTCCTATTTTGTCTGTTCGTTGTAGTAGCTACGTTCATAACCAATGCTTCTTTCCTCCTTACCTCAACACTGCCAAAGTCCTGTATGGTTATCATTGCTCGCTGTATGATAGTTACCAGCTGTATCTATTTTATCTCTTTCAAACCATTGATTTATAATGCATGCTTGTTACCGTTATTCAATAAATGTTACTATGAGAAGAGTTGTTGTTTTCATGCAATGGATGGGTTAGATAAAGGGCGATCATGTCTTTCTCAAACGACTGCGGAACATTACATTTTCATAGGCAAAGTTTAAAAGGAGCTGTTCAAGATTATGTGATAAATTTTCATAAAGATGAGACCGACATCGAAGCAGTGGTCGATGATGCTAGCACTCTATTTCTAGAGTTAATGAATACATTCTCTGATAGCATTATCATGGCGCGATTAGTTGCGAAAATTAAGTTTAGTCATTTTGGAAAGGAAGAGGTGGAAACTCGCTCTTTCCATTTTACTTCTTATTCAATGGAAGTGGTAGATCACCCCGAAGAATTTTTTAAAAGACATATGATAAAAATTGCTGAACGTCTTAACGCATTTAACCATCATGGTAGCAGTCTAGTGATTGAAGCGATTTCAGATATTCACATTCAACTTTCCATAAAGAAAAATTGAAAATGCAGTGGTACTTGATTGTAGCACAACTGGTTTTCGAGCTATGTCTGCTCACTCTCGAAGTATATTCCTTCTGTACATGCGTCTATTATTTAGAAAAGGCTAGCAAATTCATATCTTCAAAAAGACTTGCTATAGACATCAGTAACGGTGAAACTATGTGTTGCGATGTATGTAAGCGAAAGGATGGAAATGAAAAGCGCATCTTCAAGAGATGTAAGCATGCTTTTTGTCAACGCTGTTTCATACGTAATTGCATTCAACTTTGCCAATGTAACCACTGTGATATTGCTCATTTCGAGTGTCACTTATGTCGCAATAGTTAGTACCTATGCAAATGTGGTAAAGATAGGTTTTAGCAAAGACTAACACGGAAAATGGCGAAACGTAAAATGACGAAACGTAAAAGTCAAAAGTTTTCTTCAGCCATTCAAGCTCTCCGACGAATGAAAGCAAGTCAGCGATACAATGCTATACGACATGCTAACGATAAATTCATTTGTGAAATTATTTCTCATGTGAGGAAGTTGAGGACGAAGAAATTAGCACCAAAACAACGAAAGTTACTTAAGCGATATGCTACGAAATTGCGTTTCATCTCCAATCCTAAAGTCACCCTTCAAAGAAAGAGGAAAACGCTAACACAAAAGGGCGGTTTCCTTTCAGCAATACTTCCAATGATAGCTCCTGCCGTGGGCAACCTATTGGGTAATATCTTTGGCTCTAAGCGTTAATTATGCAAATGTTGAATCTCAAAGTAATAAAATGGATTTCAGACTTCAATGTGATAAAGTTCTGACTGTATCAGGTCCATCTCATGCAGGTAAAACTGTTTTCACGCTGAATTTATTGGATAAAAGAAGGGAGTTGTTTAAGGAACCTATCAATCGAGTGATTTGGTGTTATGGTATTTATCAACCATCGCTGTTTCAGGAATTGCAAAGTCGCAACTTTCTTCGACATGAAGGAATTATTCCAGTGGATAAACTTCAGTCTAATGATGTTGTTGTATTGGATGATTTATTAAAAGAAAGTAAGAATTCAAAAGATGTTACAGATATGTTCACACGCGCAGCACATCATAAAAGGTGCTTTATCATCTATATCACACAAAATTTGTTTCCTGATGGAAAAGAAGCTCGTACACGAAACCTGAATACACACTATTATGCTATTTTCAAGAATCCGCGAGATAAAAGTCAATTTGAAATTTTAGCGCGACAAGTTGCACCCAGAGGATCAAAAGCCTTAATTGAAATTTTTCAAGCAGCTACTGAAAAACCACACGGTTACTTATTCATTGACTTTACGCAAGAGTGTCCGGAAGAATTTAGATTTCGAAGTGATATTTTGAAAACTCCCATGATTATCTACAAACTATGAGTTCTTATTCTCGCATGATTGTTATTCCTCAGGATGAATATGTACAATTGACTGCCATGCAGCAAGTAAAGCAACCTCTTGCAAATCAAATGTATAGGAAAGAAATAGATTATCAGCAAAATGTTCACATCAAAGATCCGCATCGTGCTGTATTATTACAATCGGAAACTGTTGAGCAATTGAAAAACTTGAAGAATAAGATGCGTGACTCTGTATCGACTGCTACACCTTTAGCATCTCGCGCACATGCCATATCTCTTTTCAACAGTATTGAACCCCATCTCAATGTAAATGATAGAGGAGAAATCATTACAGATGAAAATAAAGTGATTGATGCTTCACGTTATGAAGACTTGATTCAGTATGCGACACGTAGAAAGCGTCGTCAGGGCTATGTTCCACCTGGTTGGACATACTTTCTTAAACTATTGAAAAAGCATAATGTACCAAAATTTGCTTTGAATAATGAGACATTGAAAGAACTTGATTCAACAGTGGCTACTTCTCCAATGCTTCAGACGATGAAAATGCCAACAAATTGGTTTAAGACGTCACCTGCTACATCCCCTCCCACACTCACTAAGCAAACAAGAGGAAGAACTCGACGTAGATCTACATCGCCACTAAAACTAGTAAAAGGAAAACGTAAAACAGCTCCTCCTAGGAAATACATGTTCTCAGACTATTAATATGAAGCAGATGTGTTGCTTGCCATGTAATGAGCCGCCAGAGGTGAATGTCGTTGTCACTTGTACTTGCTGCGCAAGCTCTCATAATGAAACCCCTAAGCAATGTGAACACGATCGCAAAACCGCTAAAGCTAAATGCTGCAGTTGTTGTAAATGTAGAAAGGCAAGAAAACAAAAAGATGAGAAGGAGGAAAAAGAGTCAGTCGTCATCGACTGAACGTTTGAAGTCAATCTATTATGATGTAAAACATCCGGCAGGATTTGCATCTATCAAGAAATTATCAAAAGCGAGTGGTCTTCCACAATCACAAGTGAAACGATGGTTAAAGGGTCAGGCTACCTATACACTCCACAAACAAGCGAAAAAAAAGTACCGCACCCGCCATTATATTGTTCTTGACATCGATGAACAGTGGCAAGCAGATTTGTGCGATGTCGCCTCCATTTCAAAACATAACTCGGACAATAATTTTATTTTAACCGTCATTGATATTTTCTCGCGTTATGCGTGGGCTCAACCTTTAAAAACTAAAGAAGGGAAAGGAGTAGCAAAAGCATTCCAAACAATTTTTCGAGAAGGTCGCATTCCAAAAAGAATTCAGAGTGATCAAGGAAAAGAGTTTGAAAATCAACATGTGAGAAGATTATTTGAGAGGCATGACATTGAGTTGTTTAGTGTAAAGAGTGCTTATAAAGCTGCACTCGTTGAACGTTTTAATCGCACATTAAAAAATCGCTTGTGGCGACATTTTACTGCCAACTTGACACAAAATTGGACAAAGGTTCTACAAGATACACTCCATGCCTACAATCACTCTATTCATCGTTCTATTGGACTCAGACCAGTAGATGTAAATGCTGACAATGTAGATAAAGTGCGCGAATCATTACAACGTAAACGCACTCATGTGAAAAGTGATGTGAAAATTGGCGATAAAGTTCGTATCTCAAAAGTGAAAAGTGTTTTTGCTAAAGGGTACCTCCCGAATTGGACAGAGGAGGTATTTACAGTATCAAGGATTAATCAAAAAGACTCTCCGACCACCTACAAGTTGAAAGATTACGATAATGAAGAAATTGAGGGTAGCTTTTACCGCGATGAGATTGAGGTAGTCACTGAAAGTGAAACATATTTGGTAGAGAAAATCATTCGATGTAAAAAACGGCAAGGTGAAGAATGGTGTCTTGTTAAATGGACTGGTTATCCTTCAAGTATGAACTCTTGGAAGCGTCGTGCCGACATCTTTCATCTAAGTGATCGACAGTGATTCATGCAAAGTTGTAACTAACAATGTTTAGGGTTTGAGCTATGAATCCAACTGCCTCATTTTATTCACGACCCTCCTATGTAAGTGGTGGAGGACAAATTTACATCGGCGCTCGCCGCCAACGTGGAGGTAGCATACTTGGTGCACTGAAATCTGTTGTAGCACCTCTCATATCCAATGTCGGTAGATCTTTAAAACGAAATGTTTTAAGTAATGCCGTTGGCTTTGCTGGTGATGTTGCTAGTGATCTTTCCAGAGGTAGAAGTTTTAAGAGCAGTTTGTTGAATCGTGGGAAGGAACGCGGTTTAAAAACATTGAAGCAGACCTTTGCTGGTGTTACTCAAGGAAAGAAATCACCTAAACGAATGAATCAAGGAAGGAGTAAACATCGCGGAGCTAGTAAGGTGCGATCTTCAGTCAGAAGGCATTCACGCAAACGTCGTAGAGGCTCTAATCATTCATCAGGCGCTAAACGACGACGCTGCTATAACTTCTAATCATGGAGTGTAAAACTTCCGGTTTTTGTTTGTTCGATCAACAAGCCATACAGACAGATATTCTTAGTTCAAGTATTGTAGATTATCATCCTCGAACAGCTGAGAATGCTGGCCCCATTCAATTTGTTATTCCTGGTGGTAGTGATGACTACATAGATTTGAGTTATGCGATGCTTGATTAGAGGTTTAGAATTCAGCAAGCATATGGAACTGCTATTGACGATGCACATAAAGTTGGACTGAACAATTTACCATTGACTACATTACTTCGCGATGTTTCTCTAACGATTGGAGAGCAGCAGGTGGAAGGTGGTCAAAGCGATTATCCCTATAAATCATATTTCAATCATGTATCACAGTTTCATCCAGCAGCACAAAAAAGTCATATGGAAGCCATGGGATGGTACAGAGATGAAGCAGGAAAATTTGATGTTGAAAC
Source organism: Prostheceraeus crozeri (assembly GCA_907163375.1). Taxonomy (NCBI): domain Eukaryota; kingdom Metazoa; phylum Platyhelminthes; order Polycladida; family Euryleptidae; genus Prostheceraeus; species Prostheceraeus crozeri. The sequence goes on from CAJQUW010014274.1 coordinate 62,992, forward strand.
AAACAGTGGCTTTGTAAAGCGATCTGCTATGATTAAAGATAGTAAAGTATGTCAGCTATATGGTCCGCTGAATTTAGACTTCTTTAGACAATCAAAGTTTTTACTCTGTAATACCAGCATGCGACTCAAGCTGACATTGAATAAGCCTGAATTTGCGCTGAATGCATTTGCTAAAGTTGACAATTTTAGAATTCATGTGGAAGATATTGCACTTTACATTCGTCGAGTAGTACCGAATCCAAGTGTCATTAGAGGGCATGCTGAAGGCCTTAACCGCCAAAATGCCATTTACCCCGTTCAGCATACAAAGCTTCTCACCTTTACAATTCCGAAAGATCAAAAGAGTTTCATGAAAGATGGCCTCTTTCCATCGGAAGCACCGAAGCTCCTCATGGTGGCAATGGTTGAAAATGATGCATTTAATGGTAATATAAAGAAGAATCCTTTCAATTTTAAACACAATCAGTTAAGTGAAATTGCTTTACGTGTAAATGGTGTGAATCATCCTGGTCCACCCTACAAACCAGATTTTGCTTCGGATCAATTTATGCGCAGTTATGTTGATTTTATGGATGTCTTTGGCTTTTACAATACGGATGACACCGACGGACTCACTATGAAAGAGTTTAAGAGTGGATATACTATTTATGCATTTGATTTGACTGCTGACAGCGATATTAGTGCCCCCTATCGTCAAGCGAACGTGCCTCATAATATTCGTTTGGATTTGACGTTCAAAAGAACACTACCTGAGACGATCAATGTATTAATTTATGCAGTCTTCGATTCAAATATTGAAATTACAAAGTATCGTGACGTGATTCTTCAGTATAATCGTTAATGAGTTGGTTGACTGCTGACGATATTAAGACTAAAGTGCAGCGTAATGCAGACGAAGCGACGTTGAAATCTTTCGATAATGTCTATTCACTCAATACCTTACCACCTGCAGTAAATCACTATCCCATCTTTATTGTGCTAAACACTCATTCGCAGAATTTAGGCGGTGAGCATTGGAAAGCGATCTTTATTGGAGAAGACCGACGTGGTGAACTATTTGACTCTCTTGCTCAACCTCCAAATATACCAACACAGCAGTGGTTGAGAAAACATACGCGTCAATATCAGCGAAATGAACGCATACTACAACATCCACTTTCATCAACGTGTGGTGCTTTTGTACTGTACTTCATCTTAAAACGTTTACATGTATCTCGATTTGCATCTATTATTCAAAACTTTTCATGTAATCCATCCTCTATTGAAAAAATGATTTGTAAGTTCTATCATGATTTGAAATAAAAACATCATGTTGGAAAAATTGTTTTTTATTTTACAATCCGCTGGGTACGTACATACTCAATGAGATAGTCTAGGATCACATTTGCTTGTACATGAGACTTTAGTCCAGTAATGATCACTTTACTATTATGAAAGATTGCCACATGCACAGGTAACCAACAACTAATGAGAGCTGCAGGAAAAAGTTCGGGTTCATAACACAAATTGTAACTGCTGGTACGAATCTTCAAAAATGATAGACTGTCACTCAATTGAGTAGAGATCACCATATTGTCCACAGTCAGATTCGACATCACACACCTCTCCCTCTTCCATATCCGACGTAGTAGTCTCAGTAGCTCTAAGCGCATTGACTGCGCCGATGAATGAGAAAGGGCGCCGAGAATCTGTACAGTCCCATTTGGGAAGAGTTGAAGATTCCGTGAATTGTTCATCTTCACCACTAACATTTGAGGTCGACCCGGGTAATACTTGCTGTTTGGAAGGTGTTGGTGTAATGTTGTGAGATCGATTTTGGTGTAGAGTCTGAAGCGACGGAGAATGTTGACGATGGTGTAGCGATGACGCTTCATGATGAAAGAATGAGTAAATTGAGCGATGTACCTTCCTTTTATACTTTTCCCAACTACCTTGATGAAATGTGAAGTTAGTATGAAGTTGGGAATGATAGAGTTGAATTCGCCGATTGTTGACGCGCAACCAGATGCGATTTCCAATACGTGAATGTCTTTTCATACAGAAGTATTTCAAATCCTTCATGATATGATGTAGAGATTCAAAATGACGATAAGATAAAGCAAACTCTCTTCTCACATTTCCAGTTGAATCTTTGAAATAGACGTTTCGATCATGATCCGTTTCAATACGTTGTAGGGAATCTAATTTCCAACTCATGGTGCGTGGTAGTCATGTCTGATTAAGATTTGCATAGTAGGGCGATGAACTCACGACGAATAAATGTCATGATGGAGCGATGTATGTATCTTCTATACTTCTCCCAATTGTATTTGCGAAATGAGAAACAGTTTGTGGAATGAGAATGGCAGATTTGAATTTCATTTCTGTAATGTTGAAGCCAAACTTGATCACCCAAGGAGATGAATCTTAATTTTTCAAAATATTCCAAATCCCTCATGATATCATTGAGGTTGACAAATTGTCGCCATGTTAATGTAATACCTCTTGATGTATGACCATGAGAATTTTTGAAGTGTACGTTTCCATTACGATCAACTCTGATATATTGTAGAGAGTCCAAAATCCAAGTCTTCATGATGTTATGCAAAGCCGTAGATCAGCAATATAAAAATGTCATTTTATCATATTTTGCTTAGCAATGCGGCTACAAAGAGATTTGCTAGTAATCGAGCCGCACTCTTTTCTACTCCCATTGATCATGCACAACAGCTAAATGGGAATTGGGAAGTGGGTGTCACTCAACTTGTTTATAGCAACTGTGTCTATACTTTTGATCATGAGGTGATGACTATTAATATGAGACGTACAGCTGCTTACCAATGTGAAAAGGGGTGCCGAGTATACATTCCACAGTGGCCAAAGAAAGATCTCTTATCATGTAAAAAGTTTATATATGATTTCTTGAATAAAGCGTGTAAACATATTGTCCAATTTACTCCGCACAATGATGATTATACTTATGTACATCATGTAGTTGAGAAAGATTGGATTGTTGGTTTAAGTCCAAGTTTAAGAAATGATTTAGGTTACCTCGCTAGCGCCTTAACAAGCTATGATAATTTTAACGTTAATTACCACATAAGTGGTCATAAACAGTTAATATATCGAGAGGAAGCTTATTATGTAGATCTTATTCCAAGAAATTAGAAGACGTTGGTAAAGAAGATTGTGATTAAGCCAAGAAAGACAAACATAACTCCTGAAACATTATTGAAGAAATTTAATTATCTCCTTCGAGTTGATGGTAAACAAGTGGCAACATTGACTTATATCAAATCATCTAATCATATTGCAATAAGTAAATTAAATGATGATGATCTAGTATTAGTTTGTTCAAAAGATTTTCATCAGTTCTTACGACATCGTTCTGCAGCTGTTCATGGAAAATCTGATATGCAACATTTACCATGTGAAAGGTCAAATCAATTTGATACAGAGTGGACCGTATCTTTATACAGAAAGTGTGTAGAGCCTTTAGGTGGTATCTTACATGAAACAAGAGTGTTGATGCCTCGCATTATTACTTCGGTTAAATTGGTTGTAGACTATTTAAATGAAGTGAATAATGAGCAACATATTTCATTTTCTGAAAAAGAAGGTGTTTTGTCTCTCACTATAAGTGGAAAAGGTATTGAACTAATTATGGATAAAACTCTAATGGACATTTTGGGTTTTGATCAAAATATCTTTAAAAGTGGTACTGTAACCAAAGCTAGCGCAGACATGTCGCTATCGCGTCGTATTAACTATTTTCAGATATATTCCAATATTGGTGAAGATGTACGTGTGGGAGATGTTGAAGCTCCATTGCTAGCAATGATACCATACCAGCCAAAAAGCTGCAGTATTTTATCTGAGCATACTTTCAAGAAAGTGCATTATACAAAGCTGAAATCAAACTACATCCCACAAATTGATATTGCCATTTATGACGATGCTGGTGCGTTGATTCCTTTTCATAAAGATGCTGTGACAAGTATCACACTCCATTTCCGAATGAAGAGTTAATGCAAAAGTATGCTAATATATTTTTCCAATGTGAATAATATGGAAAGTGAAAATAAGGACTCGTTTCTAATCTACTTACCCAGTAATGCTTCTATGAATAAATTTCCCAAAAATAAACCATCAGACTATCGAGTAGAATTAAATCGCCCACTACATTTAGAAGGTGAATGGGAGGTTGGCGTTTCTAGTATTTGCTATGATAGCAATATTCAGAATGTGAATGATTTGGAAGAAATGATATTGACTCCTCGCACCCATGATGGAATAACGATGAATAATGCATTCCAGTTCCCATACAATTTAACATCAGATGGAAAGTGGAACTATGAATGGATTCAGATAAAATCAGATTCTTATGAACCATTTGGGAATGAGAAAATTATTAAGGCATTCAACAGTGGTAATACTTCCATCATGAAGAATAAGGATCAGAAAGCTTATGAGTTTACTATCTATCATTGGAGTGGGAGACAGTTCCTTCGCTTTCATTCTTTTACTAAAGGTCTTACGCTGAGGTTGGATAATGAATTCTATTTACATCTTGGTTTTGGCCATGGACTGCATCTAACGTCAATTGCTACTGCAAATGTTAAAAAAGTTTATTCAAATCGAATCAATAAATTTCATTGTAGATTTAAAATATTTGATGAAGATGTTGTAGAATGCGAAGAACGCATCATTTTGAAAAAGCGTGGTATTCAAACTTTATCACTTATTGAGTTAGTAAAACGATGGAATGAGACTGTGGGTAAGAAGTATGGAGAGAAAATTATGGCGGACAAAAATAAGTTGGTTATTCAGAAATATAATGACAAACTTACAGTTTATTTCTCTCCAACCTTGCGTCATTTTGTAAGACATTATACACCTATTATTGGAAGCGGTGTGGTGTATGGTTCTCATGAATATCACACTAAAGCTGATTCAGTTAATGATGAATGGTGGGTGAACATCTATGGCGATCGCATCAAGAAAATTTACCAGTCTTATGAAGAATCTAAAGTTGCTATCAATATAATGCCGCGTCTATATCATACAGTTGAAAGCTTCATTCATGTAGTAAATCCTTATATACAACAGAAGTTGAAGCATGTGATGAAAAGTAAATATGATGTAAAGACACACCACATTTCGTTTTCAATTGAAAATCAACGCGTTGTTCTGAAACTGGGTGATGACATTCAATGTCAATTGAGTAAAAATTTGAAAAAACTCTTTGGTTTTTCAATGCTACAAACAGTGTTTGCTGCTGCGCATACGATTGGTATAGAAACACCAATGACACTTGATAAACATGAACAGCACCTTTACATTCAAAGTGATTTGATTCTACCTATTTCTGTTGGTGAGAAAAAAGAATACATTTTACGTGATTTCATTCATGATAAAGACGCTTCATATGGAATAGTCGAGAAGATGTTTGAATCTATTTTCTATCATCCCGTCGTCAAACAAACTATACCCTCTATTACTATCAAAATTACCAATGGTTTACAAGAGTGCATCCATGTGAAAGATACTAAATCCATCGTAACTTTAGTGTTTCGGAAAACAAAGTGAAGTCTTTATACAACATTTATTGAAATATGTACATGAATGTGAAGCAATAGACTTTATACAACATCCACTGAAAATATATACATGAGCGCACTTCAATAAACATTGCTATATACAAAAAGTCTTTTTACTTCGTGAAGGGTGGAAATATATAGGGATAGGAAAAATGTCTTTCAGTGGAAAAGTCATCACATGGGGAATGTACAGATGTGGACACATATTCACAAGGAAAAAACAATCTCATGCGATACATAAAACAACAATGTTTATCTACAGAAATCAACATCAAAATACTAAGTTAAGGATGATTATGCTAAGACGTCTCCTGAATGTGGTAGTGTGGGTTTAATTCTTTTGGGTGGTGGTATGCCTGTATCAGGATGTCCATGTGGAAGAGATATGTTATGTCCTATCCAACACCTCTTATCCTCCCATGCTGAAAGCGCCCGTTTCTTAAAAGTATAAGTTTTGATCTCATGCGACTTAGATTTTAAGATTGTCATATTGACAAACGTTATATTTTTATTTCTATAGGCTCCCTTGAAATTCTTATGTTTCATATTTTGCACAATGGATTTTGATATGCCTTTAGCGCGCTTAATGCTATCATCACTATCCTTTAATTTCATAGAATACATTTTAGGGCGGAGGAGAATCATTTCAGCTATCTCCTTTCCTGCTGTTTCATCCTTAAAACAACCAAGTTTGGCCTTATTTTTGATGGAGTATAGCGGATGATCAGCAGGATAATTTGATGTATCAAAATATCTTTCTAAAGATTTTCCTACTTCATTAAAATTTAAATCTTTTTGAGTGGCAATACCTAAAAAGAAACTATCTGTGTCACCACCCAACAAACGAACCTCTTTTACGAGAGGACACGGTTTTAGTATTTTGTAGAAGAGTTGATACATTTCAAGCTTGGAGTAATCTAGAACAGCTTGACCAATATAGATGGGTTTGCACAACTCAACTTCAGATTTTATCATTTTAATACCTACAAGATCCTCATCGATTATGTCTCTATCGATGAATAGAGGTGATGAGGTCAAATTGTGATACTTTTGATCATCATTAACTAGTTTGTAGTTTACGCGCTTTCTAACATCCTCCATCGTCTTACCAAATAGACTGTTGTTCTTATATTTATAAAAATCTTTTTCAAAGTTATTTTGGGCTAGTGCACGTTTCTGGCTGTTACTATCTATGTAGGCTTTGAGGAAGGCTTTCTGTCTAAATTTAATAATGCGGTGAACTCTTTTTAAAATCATGCCTATTTCTAAATAAAATTTTAAGATGCTAAAGTGGACTAGATAGTTTTCTTTATCATATTGAGTGAGCAAAAGTTTGCGGCAAGGCTTATACTTGGGTTGTCCACATGATTCTAAATCTTTATGAAATTGTTTCATAAAGTCGGAAAACATATCTTTACTCACTTCACCTGATTCGGGTGCGAGTGGAAAATCTACGGTTTTATGTTTAATATTATTTGGATAGATTAGATCTATCTCAAAATAATATGCCCAATCACCTTCATCTGGAATTGCTAGTATGTTAGAAGGGTTGGAGAAATGTTGAATTTCACTATCATCTAACCAGCTAAACTCAGAGTGAGGTAGCGGTTTGGATAATGAACTACTATATAAATTATTTTGGTCATAATACTTAAGATGGATATGATCATTACCTACTGTTTCAGATTTTAACCTATGTCTATTTACAAATGTGAGACCACCGCGAATTCCTCGCTCAAATAAATTATACATCTCTGGATCTTGTAAGAGATGAATGGTCTCACCAGTCATTTTAAAAGCAGACTTAAATGACATGGCTGGCAGACTGACAAAGTGGACGGGATCTAACTTATCTTCTTCTAATGCCACTCTTCGAAACTCCTGAAATACATCAGCCAGCAAAAACACATCTAACTTAAGATAGGCAATCATATATTCACCAAATGTATGGCAGTCAAATTTTATCCATGCATCTTGTGCATGATCATAATCTTCGGTCTTACATTCTGCACCGGTCAAATCATTTTTAAATTTATCTATGGACGGAAGAGAAGTCTCGCCGAGTTTACTAATCGCATCAAAATATGCATATGGAAAGACTCCTTTCCGTGTGATGACTTCATCGGTTAGATTTGGATATTGTTTCTTAAGATTTTGTGTTAGTGGAAGAGACTTTAGATTTTGTACGAGAGAGGCCAGTGATGCAGTCATAAACTGGTAGGAATCTAAAACTTTTATATCAAAATAGACCGTCTTATTTTCTTTGGTTTTATCGACGGGTACTTTTGCTGTCATGGTCATAAACTTTTCTCTCGTTTGAGCTATTACATCAAACTTCCACTCTTTCATTTGCCCTAAACCTCCTTTTATTATCATATGGCTATCATAGCCCTTGAAATTCTGGAAAATGACGGGTAATGTACGCCGCTTCATCCTCAGCGAAAAATTACATTTTGAACAGAGTGCGTTTCTAAATTTACCAGTTATGTGATCATGGTCGCACACTTTCTTAATCTTATCATCAAATGTTTTACTACATTTGGAGCAAACGTTGCAACTATCAAACTTAGCTTGATCATCTGCTGTCATATGCAATGATCTGCGATAGAGTTCACCATCATGTTTTTGTTGAAATTTTACAGCCTGTTCGAGGAATTGTAGGAATTGGTAAATACAATCCTCACCTTGCCAAACGTGCATTTTATTTTTTCTATTTTGGAAATGGTCATGCCATACTTCATAGCAGGAAATGGCTGCTGGTCGATGGATGTTATCATCGATATAACATTCGATGTCAGCATAGATGACACGAAGAGGACTTAGTTCATCGCCATTCTCTATATGAAAACTCCTTATCTTTGGGCATGCGTTCCATTTGCAGTTTACCTCGCCTACACCACTCATAATGAGTTTCAAATTTAGTTTTCCTCCTAAAGTGGCGAATACATCTGTCGCAGTAATATAACTCTCTACTAGAGTTTTCTAAGTGGTGGTATAAGCGAGAGGTTTTGGGAATACCGCAGTAGTGCCATTCCTCACTATCATCCTGTTTTACTAATAACAGGTTTACTGTACGTTCATAACAACTCGAACGCGAGTTGTAGCGAACACCCTTCAATCCTTTTTCCCAAACATGGAGAACTATTTTAATGTTGTTCAATTTTTCAAATTTTTCTATATCTTTAATTTTCATATCGTCACTATTACAGTCATCGAAGTTTAATTCATTCTCCCACTGCCTATAGCTATATGTGCGATTTCGATTCGCATTGATGTCATTATAGTGGAGAATGGAGAGGACAGCATATTTAAAACATTGCGATTCGCAATCGACATTGATGACTGCTGTTTTGTTTTTTAAATTTTTTGGAAGTTTAAAGGAGCCTCGACCACTATGATTTCCTAATAAACTGATTTTAAATAAGGCGGACTCAATGCCGTCAAAAATGAGATCGCTATCGCGCTCATTAAATTTATCAATATTTAATTTTAATCCTTGGATGTGAAAATTTATCCAAGACTCATAGTCTACAACCTCGGTTGCAGGAGAGGAGGGTATGTGAAACTCCAACCTTTCTATTATTTGTCCACTATGGTGGTCGATTTTTACATATTTTATTTTAAGATAGATGAGCGCCTTCATCCTAAAATTGTTTAAATTGTTAAAGAGCGCTTCTATCAGTGATGAATTTTGATGAAACCATTCCTCAAAGTTAGCAATGGTTTCTGAGGAGTCCATCTGGTAGTTCCTCACTAAATTATTTATGGACACTTCAGTGAGTCGGATAGAGGAGGTACCGTTGGTGTAGATATCGTTCGTGTGTGTATGTCGAAGTCTGTGCGAAGATAGTTCAAAACGTGTCTCGAAAGACTGAGCGCACAAGTTGCAAGAAAAGGAGACGACGTTAACAGAATCATCCCCACCTTCGGAGATTGATGCCGGCTTAGGTCGACAAACACCTCGCTTCATGTGTCGGGTGAGATCCCATTTCCTCGTGAAGATGTGCCCACAGTCAGCACATTCCCACTCGTTGTCATGTCGCGACAGTTCTGAGGTGGAACTCACATCACCTGAAAGAGAAATCATTCTATCATCTCTGTTCAAGCCTCAGTGTATTGTTACAACCTACCTTGACTCAATAACTCTAAACTTTCCTCGAGAAGGGAGGGCGTTGGTGATGAAGTTGATGCCTGAAATTGAGGAAGATGCTATTAGCCACACGTTTGAGGGAGATGAGAGAGGAAATCTTCAACTTACCATTTCAACGAAAACAAGTTTAAGGTTGATACTTCAACAAGATAGAGACTTCACTCAAATTTGGAATTCACGAGATAGCAGTTCACTTGTACACCTCAAATAATAACAGAATTCGCTAGAGAACACTTCACTTATACGTCTCAAAGACAGAGTGAAATGATACGGATGTCACTTTACACATATACTTTCATATTCATCATTCATTGGCTGTTCATTCTGATTGGTTGCTTGTTGATACTTAAGAATTAGAAAACATTTCAAAGTCATTATTCACAGTCAACATGACAAGCCCTCCGACAACACCAAACACAAAATTCTCTTCTCCATGCTCAACACCAAAGGCGCTCGTTGCACCAAACGCTCCAACGAAGGGGAAGGTAGAGAAGGTGTACCGACTGGACAATATCAGAAAGTTATCATTAGCAGCGGATGAGGAAGAGGAGAGTGTATGTGAGAAGGAGTGTCCCGACTTAACAGACGTGAGGTGGAAGTATCTCCAGTACGATACTGACGATGTGATGGAGATCACCAGCACGAAATTTCTCCACCAATTATGGGAGTGGTACACCCCTAACTCCCAGCCACGAACTATGGCGGAGTGGGAGTATATTGACAAAGTGAGGCTCGGAGTGGAAGAACGATTAAAGCAACTGAACTGTTTTTGTTATCTATGTGAAGCCAGACTCTGGGACGATATTGACGATGAAGACCTTTTGAAATACATGCCATAATAAATTTGTATTTCGTATTATCTTTGCTTTCATACTGACTTACTTGAATGGGACTTCAGTGGATGATTTAATCATGTATACTTTTTCATTTGGAAATAGTTGCACGCTTAGTCTAACTTGTAAATCTAATAACATTTCATATGGGCGATGATGGTAGATTAAATAGTGTTAGATAAAATTAAGATAGCTTACATTTCTGATACAGGGATAGCAATCGACTGCGATCCATGTGTAAAGAGCTTGTTAGATTGAGGAAGAGAGAAGTGTGTTATGTTGCGTGTGGCGCGTGAGTGTCCTCCCATTTCATTCCATTCATCAATTCGTCTCATTGTTAGAGACAGGTAGAACTCATGGTTCTCATAACGTATGCAATGGAAAGTTTTAGGCAACCTTCGACAGTTGGCTAAATGTCGCCCTGGCGCGAATGCATACTACGTTGAGACAGAGGCAATCACTTGCAAACATGACGCAGAGAGGTTTAACAAGATTGACCATTGCCGAATGTCCCTTGCGGTATACATAGCTACGGTTTCACCGCCGCCCTTTACAGGAACGCCCGTCGAAAGGAAGTATTACACCGAACTTCATTTGCAACGTTCAAGTTGACTGATAGCAGATTCAACTTAATGATAGTATTCGCCAGTCCGAAGACTGCCCAGGGCAAACCGCGTGGAGGTTCTATCATGTCTTGCCCCATGGTGGCCCTTAAGAGAGCCGGTGGTTCGTTCTCGGGAGTAACGTCATCTTACACCCTACCAATTCTGCTGAGAGAGTCTTTGACTCTCTCTCTTTGGTAGCAGTGTCGACTTCCACACTAATTGGCACATGGCTAAAAAGTGGAATGTAGCGCCATTCCGTTGGATTGACAACAATTGCTGTCATCGGATTGCCAATCCGAGCAAGATTATTGTGGACTCTGTCTTGCTCCTCTAGCCTGACAAACTCCTCAAATAAATTTCGCGGCCTTAACTGCGGTCCGCGAGGAGAGCTGACTTGACTGTTCGGCGTCTGCATGATTGAAATGAAATGAAATGAGAGGCAGTGGTTTATATACCCTCTAACACGACGCAACGTTCAAGTTGACTGATAGCAGATTCAACTTAATGATAATATTCGCCAGTCTAAAGACTGCCCAGGGCAAACCGCGTGGAGGCTCTATCATGTCTTGTCCCATAGTGGACGATTATACGGTAGTGTGTTAGTAGATTTCAATCGCTGAAAAGGGAAGATGAGAATCATTTCATTTGTCTCATCAACGTTTATCATGGGAGCAATCATTGAAGGGACATCTAATGAATTACATTTCACTCTACTTCATATCATAAAGACTAACCTTTGTCGAATGGCTGAAGTACTCTGACCTGGCGAGAGAAAGCGTCACGTTGAGTATGAAGTCGAACGCCCAACATGAGCAACGGCTCAGAGGTTTCGGTCTAACAAACGACGAACAACCCGTGCAACACAATCCCTCTACGGCAGTACCCGCCGTCCCGAAGGAACGCTCGAGCAAAGGAGGTATTACAGCGATGATGTGCTTTATGAGCAGAAGTGAATCTCTTGAAAACAAGAGACTATTAAACTAGATAGCAAGTCAAAACAACCTGATAGCAGGACAAATGTATAGTCAGTAAATGTAAAGGTGTTATAGGATTCGGGTTGAATCCATCTCACACATCTATTTTACTAAGTTTTAATTGTAGACTCTCCCTCACTGTTCACATCCGAAGATGCTGTCGGGCTTGGGACCGATCTAGCCACATTAAGAGTGGCCTTTAAAAAGGCCGTTTGGTGCGTTTACAAGAAATAGCTTTTACTTCTTTATGGCTCCTGAAATGAAAGAAGTAAGAGTTGGAAAGATGGCATGATGATATATCTCAGTCATTATACTCACGATACTTGTATGGCTTTGAACAAGCTATGTGGATGTCATCGGTGTGTTGAATATTTACATGGTAGCAACGGACATCCGCACAGCTGTAGCACTCCTGAGTGTCGTCGTTGCTTATATTTAGATATACAATTGGCTTGTCAGGGACGACACCCGCGATGGGGATGTGCATAGTTGTGAGGGATTTCACCCTCTCACACTCCTTCAAACGCGCCAACTCATTCTTCAACAAACTCACTTCCTCAAGCGCCGCTTCCTTCAGCATGCGCTCCTCACTTCGCCCTCGATCACACTTCTCAAACTTCATCACCGCCTCTTCCTTCAACTTTCTCTCCTTCACCATACTCTCTTTTGCAGCCACACACTCCCTTAACTTTTGAGTCACACTCTCAGCATTCAACTTCAAACTATCACGCTCAGCAGTCACCTCTTTCAGCGTACTCTTCAGCGATCTCACTCTTCCTTCTAACTTTGTACACTCATACCTCACATCCGTATAAGCACGCACATCATCCCTCGACAGCACAACTTCACACGGAACAGTCGACCTCTCAACTTTCTCAACACACCTCGGTGAAGGTCTAGGCGTTGATTGTGCCAACACCTCGGATGCTGGCACAATCGCCCTCACAGCTTTCTCAAGCTCACGCTCAGCAGCAGCAACACTCGAATCAACATTCATACATTCATCATCCGATGAAATCCAACTCACCGACATCACTCTACTCTTTTTGGAGGTACTCGCATCCAAATCTACATCACTCACAACACGCTTTTCAACATTTACCACCTCTACTGGTGGCAAACGAGCACACATTCCCTCCTCATACAGCATTCCCTGCTCACCACACATCATCTTCTTCATCAAAACTTTCGAAATTTTTGTGAATACACACTTCGACTGCAACTCACTGAACGCATCATTCCTTTCATCACACCTCACATTGCACCACACACAAAACCACACCTTAACCGCAACACTATGCGCAGCATTCTTTTTATGGTGAAGGTGAAAATTCTCACCCCTAAACACATCCCCACAACTACATTTAAAAAATTGCAGGCGTTTATTCACGTCTTTGGTCATTTTTCACTGCAAAGAAAAATGAGAAAGTTTGATATCAAACCTGAGCAGAGTGCAACGTATAGAAATAAAATGTCAGTAAATGTGAAGATTATGTTTTCAAAGTCATACTGTAATGCTATCATTACTTGAGGATAGACAAGTTAAGCTGATGAATCCGTTACAGGCATTACTCAGAGGGGATCTTATCCCAACTCCAAGGCCTCGGCCCACAAATCCAACCTCCGACGGACAGAGCGTGCGTCATATCACTGAGTTGGTATTCGGACCCCGATTTTGACATGAAAATCGGTGGAGTTATTTACATCAGGAAACAAGTCTCGAGCTGAAGCTCGCCTCGTACAACATTATAAATGCCTTAGTTGAATTCAGCAGGGTCGAAAACCCCAGAAAACCTCCAAAACTAGTGAATTTAAATTTTTCAACTTTTTAGCACTACTTATGAAATTTTATAAGTAGTCTTTCACTTAGGGCAGGTCAATAGCAACCGAACCTTTTTTTGAATCAAGTCAAACGGACTTGTAGAAGCAAAGTTACAAGCCTTTAAAGTTTTGGAGTCTTTTATGGCCTGGAGACGAAGGCCATCTCCTGGCTAACCTCTAAGTCTGATGCCTTAGCTGATATCAGCAATGAAATTTTCTAAGTCGGTTTCTTACAGAAACCCGGAATTTGGAATGTCCGAAGCTATCATCGGAGCTCAGAGAGACGACCTACCTCTGACAATCGCTCTCGTCTTAAAGACAAGTCTCTCTCAGTTCCCAGCTTATATAGTGTGTGGCGATCAGCTGATGACGTAATACCCATCAACCAAACACTTAAAACGCTTCTATCATCGATTCTGGAGGTCCGATTGAGCTGGAAATATACCATTTCAGTGTAGAATTTGACGCTGAATCCGAATCTGGCCTCCGTTTTCCCATCCGATGCTTCGTTTTGGCTCCACAGTAGGCAGCCATCGCAAAAATTCTAACTCGTTTTTTCGAAAAATGTTGAAAAATTTTCTCTCCGATTGACTTCAAAATCTCCGATTGACTTGAAACTCACCATACAGATAGAGAATTTCACGCTGATTCCAAATCTGAAATCCGTTTTCCAATCCGATGCTTCGTTTTGGCGCTACAGACCAAAACGTCCCAAATTCTAACTCTGTCGTTTTTCGCCAATGTCCCAAAATCTTAAATGGCGTCTCACATCTAAACGAAGACAGATAGGAACAAGCCGATTCTTTCAGTGAATTTGTCTCACTCTTAGCTTTCAAACGAGCTATTGCACGAATAAATCCGTCCACTGGAAGCCAAAATCGAAGCGAGCTGTCCAGAGGGGGGGGGGACGTCAGCGAAAATTTTCTCTCCGATGGCGTTCAAATTCATCATACCGATGCAGAATTTCACGCTGAATCCGAATCTGGACTCCGTTTTCTCATCCGATGCTTCGTTTGGGCGCTACACACCAAAACGTCCCAAATTTTAACTCTGCCAAAATTTTGAAGAAACATTTTTCTCGCCGATTGACTTCAAATTCACCATACCGATGCGGAATTTTACGCTGATCACGAATCTAAAGTCCGTTTCACCATTCCACCACGACAACCTAGACGGTCGCCCACGTCAACCTAGACGGTCGCCCACGTCAACCTAGGCGGTCGGCCACGTCAACCCATACGAGACCAACACACCCGAGTCTCACACTCTGTCGTTTTCGAGGGGGGGGGAGGGGGAGGGGAGGGGGAGGGGAGGGGGAGGGGGGGAGTCAGCGAACATGTTGTGAACGTGAACCAACCTGGCCGGCACACCACGACAGACCACAACCTCTGTCGTTCCAGAGGGGGGGAGGGGGAGGGGGAGGGGGGGGACGTCAGCGATGGCGGCCATCTTGCGCTATCAGGTGTTTGTCACTTTCTTACTACTCATGGGGATTTCCAGGACACATCCATCAAAATACCATATGGGCAGATGGTGCGATGGCGATCGCCCATCGATCATCATTAAACAATTATGGGGCCCACGTGGGGCCCACCGATATACCAGATACGTTTTCACTGGGATATGCACCAGATTTCATAAAGTGAGCATCTGATGAATCCTATTAGTTGTACATTGAAATAAATTTTAAGAAATTCTCCGATTTCATGCAGAGCTTTTGTCACAATCTTTAATGATAAAATTTCTTTCTCACTTAAATGACAAATATTTACAACTTAATTTTCAATTAATTTCCAGGATTTCTTGCCACCTGGATGAATTTTCATTACATCTACTCAACTCCTGATTGGAAATTTGGATTTATGAACTGTGGAGTTAAGCTACTTATGAAATTGTCAGACCTCATTGAAGTGGATGAGATGGTTTTGGCTAGATTTGCAATGTTAGTGAATTCCTGTGATCTACATTTTCCAGTGTGATAGTCTTTTATTCTGAAAAATAATGCTTCTACTTATTCTGTGTCTTATGGACGTTACTATTATGGGGTATAGATTTTATATTTGAGCGACTATTTAAAACGATTTATACATGTCATGCATGCTTAAAGCAAATAGTCAAGAAACGCCGAACTTCTCGGAATAGTTAGCAGGTAATATGACGCAAAATTGAATTCCGAGCAAATTTCTAAGTAGTCTTGAGCTACTTATGTTGGGTATCTTCGAAAAAGTAAAATGATGAATCGCTAAAATATATTAGAATTAAATTTCAAGTCGTGTAAAAGGAGTGCATATTTCGAGTATTTTTGGTGTATTTGTACACGTTTATTGCACCTGTCCAATAAACGTGTACCCTACGGGTTGACTGGGAACACTTGTATCATAAATGTATTCAAGCCTCCTTGATTCTCATTAAAGGAGGCTGTGACTTGTTTCTGCTATGAAATAAACGCTTATTTGATTTGATTTGGTTTGATTTGATATGAAGGATGCCTTACCCATAGTTTACTAGAATGGCCTGTTGCCTTGGGTGGGGCAGAGAAGAGTAGGAAAACACGGATATACGCCTTGAGGGCAAGTTGATTATTTCTGAAAATGAGTTAAGTCTATCTCCTTCACGATGCGGATGAATGCTCACAACATGGACATGAAAAGCAGGATCGCTAAAACCGCCACTGCTGTGGACTCTCCAAGTTTATGAAGCGATGATCAAGAAGGATGAGCAGCATACAGAACCGTTCAAAACTCATACTGGTGATTACTTAACATGCCTAGGCTAATGGTATTTTCAAAATCTTCAAGGAAAGCGGTTACTAGGCTAATCCACCAGAAAATTCTTATATAAAGTCCTTCTCGAGGAAGAGGGTCCTCGTTTATAAGTTTGGTTTTTTCGCCTCTCCAAATACCTTCCATCAATGGTATGAGACACTAATATCTGAACTAATATTTAAGTCGCCAAGATTGCGGTAATGCTTGATTTACAATGAGGAATTTGAAGTGCACCTAATTGCATGCTTTCATTTTATCAGAGCACTTACCATTGTTTTAGGAAACATTATTTCTCCCGACGAATTGCCGACTTCTTCCAATAGCACATTAATCTGCTTTTTGATATATTAGCAGAACACCGAGACGAAATTCTCTCACTCTCTCTCATAGCACACTAAGGTGAAATATGAAAAGTGTTTGGAATTTGTTAGCAATTTTTCTTTTTCAAAATTGCCATGGCACAAATTACATCGTTATGAAAGATCGTGCATACACTATCACAAGGTCTGACGAAAGAGTTGAGGGCATTGCAAGTTTATCTGAGTGTCTACTGACTTGCCAAGTAACTTCTACTTGTGTTGGTGGACTTTTCAATAATTTGACTCTTACTTGTATGCTGCAGAAAAACGTTCGAGGACGGATGGTGTACAAGAAGGCAGGCCAAGGAGCAAATGACAACGTGTTTGGAATGTTTTGTGACCCAACGGCTGGCTACGATATAACTGATACAGCATGGATCCCAGGTCACAACAATGAAAATATTCGTATTACTACCCGAAATATAACAATTTGTGAGGAGTTGTGTAGCCAGAGAGATTGGTGTTTGTCAGTTGATTTGGATGTAAAGGTTGAACAGAGATGTTTTACATCAACAGAAAACAAGCACACGGTTCCACTTGAAATCTCAAGTAGCTATGTGGGTTACATTCATTCTGAGAAAAACTGCTATAAATAACGGTTTGTTGAATATAATGAACTGAAGCTTTATAGAAATGAAGATATCGATTCATCGCCGTGATTGTCGATTGTTTTAGTCATAAATATCAAAATACTGAAATGCTCTTAAGCTTCAGTAGTCTTACTGGGAAGTGGCCGCCGACTTTACGATACCTCCTCTTGACGTCCTGTTAAGTTTGAGATTTCTCTTAGTTGTTGAACATTCGACATTGATTTGTTCGGGTCGCAACAACGTAAGTAGTGTATTTTTGGACGGACCAGGACAAGTAAGAAAAAAAAAATAGGAACCCCCTGAAATTTATAAAAAAAACAGTAAAAATAGATGCAAAATAAAAAAAATACAAAAATAGGAAACTACCTCTAAAATCACTAATTTATGGGCCAAAATAGATGCAAAATAGGAAACTACCTCTAAAATCACCAATTTATGGGTTAAAATAGATACAACGGCCCAGGACAAGTACGAAAAAATACATTATGACCCATGAACAAAAATATTCATTTAAAAATGGAAGATGAAAAAACAAAAGAACCATCAGCCCCCTTATATCCTTCATTATCATATGACATAGATATAGCAAAACACAAAGATAGAGTCAGGTACATGAAAGATAAGGAAGCCCAATTATTACTTAAACTAGAACATTATAATAAATTAAGAAAACGATGGACGATAGCTAAGAATGTGACACAAGGCGTTGGTATATGTTTAACAATTTCTTTAGGCGCTCTCACTATTGTCATTTCGTCTGGCGTTCTTATAATTCCTGTTGTCGCTACAGTTTTAACAGGCACAGGTGTCTTCACAACGTCACTTGCAACAGTGATAGATAAATCTTTAATGACTAAGAAACGAAAATCCTTAACTAAGAAACATGCACATGTCAAAGAAGTATATGATAAACTACATTACTACTTCCAGAGAGTGTGTGATGACAATGTTATTACATTAGATGAGATTGAAAAATTTGACCAAATAGCTAGAGAAGCAACTAAAATTCCTGTTAAACCTCAAGACAAAGTAAACAATGAAGCTTTTTTAGAAGAAATAAGAACTTTATTAAAAACGTTAGAACAAAGTTCCATAGAACAAAAATAAGTTGTTCAGTAAAATGTTTTTGCTGTGTCTCTATGCTACCACAAAATTCAAATATTATCTTATAAAATAATGCAGAGCAATGAGACAAAAATAAAACAACTAGAAGAATTAATAAAACAGAAAAATATTATGAAGAAAAAATATAGACAATATCGAATGCTACAAGCTGGCGTTCAATCCGATATGAAAGACAAAATCAAATTAGTTGAACAAGTTAAATCTGATATTAAGAAAGAACTAGTAGTTCATGATAAACGAATTGATATCGCGGATCCAGTGCAGAAAACCATCATGGATGATTATGGTTTGTTAGAAGCAAACATAGAAAAGAAATTACCCAAATCTATGCTCTTTGAACATTCTACTTTATTTATAGAGGGAAAAGGAGAAACTAGATTTTACTTAGGTGGAGAAGAATTATCTATAAATACTAAAGAAAGTTTAATTTTTACACCAGACAAAACAGCTTTCAGTTTAGACAGAAATTTCGTGGATTTATTAAGAGGAGCGAAGTTAGATAACTATCACCCCGATGATCTACTGAAATACAAAACTATGTTAGACAAGGTTGGAACTGGGAAACATCTTAAGCGTTATAAACAATTAGAACACTTATTATCAACATCAATGCCAACAGCTGGTTATTCAACACCGACTGGTTATTCAACACCGACTGGTTATTCAACACCGACTGGTTATTCAACACCGACTAGTTACCCAAAAACAGGAACAGGACTAAAAGAGACAACGGTTTTCCTGTCCGATGATCCGCAAGAATTAATAAACAGATTAGAGATTTTATTAGCTGCAACAAAAGAAGGACATAACTCTAGTTTTAACGAAATACATGCAATCTTAAAAAGACTAACGGAAAAGAAAATTATTAGTGAAAAAGACTACAAAAGCTTATCTAAATTATTTAGTTAAAAAATGTCTTCGGCAGAACTAGAAAAAATTAATAAGCATTTAGAAAATTTAACCGAGATTTTAACCTCATCAAAATTTAGTACGACATTAAAATTTATAACAACTATTTCATCCCATACCTGTCATTTAGATCCTATTATTCACTTAGAACAAGACAAACATTATGAAGTAGCACTAACTAGTTTTTCAACATTTAACACTATACAAAATATTATCAAAGATGTAAATGACCGATTTAAATATTCTAATGATCAAGGTAAAACTTGGAAAGAATTAACTTTTCTTCCTGGATCTTATGAAGTTGAATCGATTTCCAATGAAATAAAAAGACATTTAGGCATTCAATTTAAAGACAAGAAACAATTACATTTCGCAGTTGAACCAGCAGTAAATAAATTTTCTCTTACTTTAGATGAAGATCATCAAGTTGATTTTAATATTGACAAATCTTTATCAAGACTCTTAGGATTTAAAAAGCAACTCTATACACAAGGTTTTCATATAAGTGAAAATATACCTAAAGTAACTGAAATAAATTCAATCAACGTTCAATGTGATATTATAGAAGGTGGTTATGTTAATGGAAAGCTGTCAAATAATATCTTCAGTTATCCAGCATTTACAGTTCCGATTGGTTACAGTTTGAATGTAATCCCAAAATCATTAATTTATTTCCCTGTTACAAGAAAAACAATTAATTCAATTACAATTAGAATAACAGATGAGAAAGGAAAGGAAATAAATTTTGGAGGTGAAGAAATTATGATAGATCTTTTGGTTCGGGAGGTATAATTAAAAAAAATATTGACTTAAAAATGAGTGAAAGCAGTTGTGAAAAATATCCACTAAACAAGAAAGTGAAATTCAATCATCATCATAACTTGTCAAATAAAGTTTTATCAGTTATTTGTGGAAGATCAGGTTGTGGAAAAACATATCTATTATTTAAAATTCTCACGTCACCCAAATTTTTGGATTATAACAATCTTATCATTTATACAACAACAGCAGAACAACCTATTTATCAATTTTTGAAACATGGTTTTGAAAATAATCTTACAAAATCAGCTATAGCTTCACTGTTTGAAGAATATGAAAAATCGGAGTATGAAGAAGAAATAAGTTCCTGGTGTGAAGAAGCAGCGAAAAATAAACAACTATTAGAACCCAATAAAAAAAAACACATAACGATACAATTAATAGATGATAGTGGCAATATGCAAGATCCTAGTAAACTAAATAAAACGAAAAAACATTGTGTGGTGTTTGATGATTGTGTTAATGACAGAAATCAGGCAGTACAGAGAAATTATTTTACAAGAGGTAGACATAATAACTGTAGTGTCTTTTATTTGACACAAAGTATGTATTCATTAGATGGAAGTGTTATTAGAAAGAATGCTAATATTTTTATGCTTTTCGAAATCAACCAAAGAAACCTAAGTGATTTGTTAAGAGACTTATGTATAAGAGATAAAGATGAATTTAAACAATCGTGTAACAATGCTTGGGCAAACGACTATGGTTTTATCACAGTCAATATTGATAAAAAAGTACATGATAGAGTTATAGAACATTTGTTCTCTGACTAGGCTTCGCCTCGAGGGGCTTTGCCCCGACTGAAAGTCAATATAACATTTGTTCTCTGACTGAAAGTCAATAGAACATTTGTTCTTTGACTAGGCTTCACCCTGACTAGGCTTTGCCCCGACTAGGTGTTAAAGAAATTAAAAAGGTAAAGTAGTAATTCCATCAGGCAAAATCTTTCTTTTATCATCAAATGGATCTAATGCCAATTTATGTTCCTCTTTTAAATACATTTTATGTTTCCTTGAATTAAGTCTATAATTACATGCTGTCTTTATTTCATTATTAAATAATGCATTCTTATAATCTTGAAATGTTATTTGGTTAGCTACTGATGCCTTTGAAATACCTTTTAATGTTTTATGTGTTTTAACGGGCGAAGCCCTGGAAGACATCTCCGATGACCTAATATTACTAGTTGTATAACAATAACATTTAGATTTAAGAAATACAGCTTCTGTTATGTACTCCTCATTTCCTTCTAGTTCATCTTTCACTTTACATAAATCAGAAGGATGAATTATATCTTTTATTTTATCTATTTCTTTATCAAGTGAAGAATTAAATGGTATTGTTAATTCTAAGAAAACAGAATCCGTATCGCTGAAGTGAAGTTTATAGTTTTCACCATAAGCAGGCGCCAAATAATCATATATAAAATTGTACATAAATAGTTTAGCTAGTTCTAATATAGTGAATCCTATAAAATTAAACTTATCATGTTTCACAATGCTTCTTCTTAGATGAACAGCACAAAGTTCATCACTAAATCTAGTAGTTCTTTTATATGTTGGTTTCCTAGTTAAATTTTGGAAACGATCTTTATTATAAACTATTTCTATGTTTTGTCTGTTACGTACATTCTCTAAAGTCTTTCCATAAAATGCGTTATTCATTAATTTAAAGAATACGTTACCAAAGTCATCTTTATTTCTCTTAGCTATTTTACGTTTCTCTATATTAAATTCTATATAATTTTTTAACCACTTAGATTTCTTATATACTAATTTTCGGTGAATTTTAGTGAGAATCATTCCATGATCTAAATACCAATCTAACATCCTTCCTTCAATAACATATTTTTCTTTATCACTTTGAGTTAACATGAGTTTCTTGGTTGGTCTGTACTTTGGGGGGATTATGGTCTTTTGATAATCTGTAAAGTCGTCCATATTAGGTATTTTATTTTCAGGACAGAACGGGAAATACTTTGTCGTATCTTTTAGTTCATCAGGGTACTTTAAGTCAACTTCATACACATATCCATATCCATCTTCAACAGTACGTTCATAAACTAATTTGTCACACCACTCCATCTCACCTGTAGGCAATTCTTGTATCATACAAGAAGAATATAAACTATTAAAATCATAATATAACAAATAGTTCTCTCTCATAAACTCATCAATTGCATTTTCACGTTCTACTCCTTCCCGTTTCGTTCGAAAAATTTCTAATATCTTTTCGTTCTCCTCTAGTGACAAAGGTTTCATTATTCCATATTCTTTTGGGTTTACTTTCTTGTTATAACATTTAACATATCTATTACCTAAAACTGATGAAACTCCACCTCTAATTCCAGATTCAAAAAATAATAATTTATCATATGTATTTTCTTTATAATATTTCAACTGAACGGACTTTGTCCTAGAGCCATCGGCTTGAACACCAGTATGTTTAAGTCCTGCTAACCATGTTAAACCTGGTGTAGAATAACAATAACATGGATCTATTCCATAATATTCGATACACATATCACGAAAGTTTTCAAATAGATCAGCTAGTATTAAAACATCTATCTGAAGATACTTCATTGTGTAATCGTACATAGTGATGCACTTGAGTTCTGCCCAATTCTTCTGTGCTTCTGCATAATCTTCTTCTGATAGTTCAGATTGTTTCAATGTTGTTTTAAATTTGTCACGTGGTGGAAGTTGTTGTTCTTCCATTATTTCATTTATCTTGTTTATGTCCCCAGTTAAGTACTCATACGGAAATATGCCTTTAAGAGGACTCAAGTTATACTTATTTAATACTTTACATTGTTCAGGTTTTAATGTTTTACCCATGGCTTCCAATGAATAAGGAGTAAAAAATCTAAATGCATCTAATATTCTAAAACAACCAAAATGCATTGAGAAGTATTCTTCTTCTGTTTTACACAGTATGTTTGTTCTTAATTGCTGTAATATTTTCGAAGAGAATAACTCTTTTATTATTAGATGGAAATCATACTTAGAACCATTATAGAAATATAAAGGAACAAAGTTATATCTAAATTTATTTGCATTAAGATTACAAGAATTATGTGCTGCACCTCTATATAAACCATTTAGATGATCATGATCTTTTACTTTGTCAGTGACTAACTCTTTACCACAGTAATAACAATTCTTTTCATTATTAAATTGTACTAATTGTTCAGTCGTTAATGGAAGCATTGGTTTATTTGTTTTAAGCAATTGTGAAAAACGCTCCTGCAATTCTTCTATTGTGTTAACAAACTTTATAGCACTATCCTCGCCATAGTACTGGTAATATTCTGATTGAAACAAATTGGGATAATTTGAATGAATGTACATTCCCCAACATAATGGTTTTTGTTCAAATAAATTATTGTTACATTTGTCTGTAATTTTAACATTATATGCTTCAAAATCACAATATATTACAAATGGTACTTTGTTCTTATAGTGCCATTTGTTGTATTCTAAATAATCTTCTTTTGGAAACGTATTTCTGACTGCTTCATTTTGTTGACAATTTACCAAGTGATTATTTAATGCTTGCTTGGTTCTAAAGCTCGTCATACATTGGAGACAAGGGAAATTAGTATGATCGGAAGTTTTTGTAAAAATAGAAACATCTTTACATAATATGTAATGACCTTGATAATATAGTATATTTGCTTGTGCCGGTTGTATTAAATGCTGTAACTGCTGTTGATACTGTTGTTGTAACATCTGTGACTGTTGTTGTAACATCTGTGACTGTTGTTGATATTGTTGCTGTAACATCTGTAATTGTTGTTGATCTCCAGAAGTAACAGGACGTCCTTTATAATTATTATGATTAATCATTATGGGCGTTAATGTCTTTTTAATTTCATATTTTTCAGTACATATTACAACGTCTTGATAAATAATATTATGGTGTATATAATTACCGCGTTCATTATATTGTATTTCCGTTTGACATAATCTTTTGTTACTTAAGTAAAATTCTTTTACGTTTGCATAGACAGTGTCATTAATTGTAACATTACCAGTATATAAGGGAGTAATATTCCCAACAGAAATGTATTTTATATTAAGTTCGAACACATTTACTTCTATTAAATCTTTGTTCTTTTTATGAAACTTTTGTAGCTTATTATAATCATACGGAAATTCATTTAGTCCATCAGAAAGATCAAATTCATATAAGTATTCTTCTTTATTATAATGACTTATTCTTTCTTTGTGATATTGTGCAGGATGTAAATGTGCTATAACACTCCACAGAAAACAATACTGATCATCATTTTGAATGTTAATTATTTGTGGCGAACTGAAAGGTAGGGGTATGTAACTACCTCCAGTATTATTTTTATATTTATTAATTACTAATTTCTTGGATATTACTTTAACAAGCTTCCAACCAGATTCACGCAATTGAGCTTCAAGTATAGCATCTTTTAATTTATTAATCATTATTTCAAATAAAGGTTCTATATCCCCTACGTTATGAATTTCTTGTGTTTTACTGAAATGACCTTGTATTATTTCTTCAATATTTCCATCAGGCCCAGTCTTTGTGTACCGTACTTCTACATTCATATAACATTTGAAAGATTTTCTAAATATGTTATAAAAGTTATATAGAATATCATAAAAGGTTTCATCGGTTTCTGCAGATTCATCATACACATCATGTTCATCATTAAATAAAAACCTTACATCTACTTCAGGTTCATCTATTACACTAAAAACTTTTTTATATTCTGAATACGAATAATCATCAAATACTCTTTTGACTTCTATATCAGTAGGTAATGTTTTTAGATAGTTTATATATTCATTCATTCTCGTTATATTACTTGTATCATGTCGTTCTACATTCTGTAAATGCATACGACTATTTAAATGAGATTTATAACCTCTAGGCGTCTGTAACTGTTTGTTGCACAGGGTACAATATAGGTTACCTTCTTCCATTTTACCTTTTTTTAAATAAAAATTTATGTTTTACTTTTTTATAAAAAAAATTTATGTTTTACACAAAAACCTCGATTTCATCAACTGCATCTTCGATGCTGAGGCGCAAAGCGTTGTCTTTGTTTGTTATACACAGGAATATTTAATTCATTTAATGTCTCTAGATCGTAAGCTGTTAAATGTTCTTTCTTAACCAACCACCATAAATTATTATACGCTAAGAATACTCTGAAACTTCGTAGACACGGTGGTAAGTATCCATTTTTCATATGTGGTTTTAAACCGTGTTTTATTTTGTAGTCCTTAACGAACTCTATGTATTTATGATGGTAATGAAATTTAACTTCTTTCTTGGAATTTACAGGATTTATAGGATGATGATAATCTGTTAACACTGGTATGTGTTTGATGATATACTGACTATAGTCATTATGTTTAGGCATATTTTTTTTTTAAAAAAAAAATTACATATTATTTAACTCATTTAATATTGGTTTTATGTCACTCAATGTACTTTTGGCATCACTGACTAGAGGGTGTACATTTTTTAGTACATCACGGAAATCATTAATGCCTGTTCTAATAACATCTAGTGTATCTCTATTCTCTAATCGTTCAGGGGTTTTAATTTTTAACACATTATTCAGATAATGATCGAAATAGAAATAAAATGTTTCGGGTATGATTGTTAGTGGTTCAAGTGATTCGTTTTCTAGAAAAATTGTTATTTCTTCTATATTATGTGGCGATAAGTTCTTAGCACTTGCGTAGAGACTAATGTCAAAATCTGTTGCATTACTATAAAAATCATGCTCAGTATCCAATAGTATATTTAGATCGCTATCATACACTTGCATTTGATTCAAAATAGTATCAACCCGTATTATACCGTACTTAACATGTACATATTTAGCTAAGGGTAAAGTTAGTTTATAATTTTTCTTGATATCCTCAAAGAATGCTACATTATTTTGCGTAGTTGTATAAAAGGTTTCCACGTTTTCTCTAATCTTATTATCTACATCGCAGGCTTTATGAGCTAATACTACAATTTGTATATGATGGTGACGACCTTTTGTAAATATTTCTGATATGTTCTTTTGCTTCACTAAACTAGCTACATCATCTAACACTAGTAAAGACTTTTGCTCGTATGTTCCAGCAAAAGTACTCATATCTTCTAACATACATAAATCTTTTTCGTTATAAACATTTGTATATCCTTGCCATTCATCTTCCTGTAGACAAAACACATGTACATTAGTTTCATTAGGATAATAATCATTTATATACTTTCTAAGAAACGTAGTCTTTCCACTCGCTGTTTTGCCATATATTATAAAATGTAAGCTCTCTTGTGTAACACGCCCTTTAGGTTTCTCGTTGTTATGAGTAACTGGTCTCCAACCTTTAAAGGTTTTGGTTTGACTTTTATAAAATGCAACTTTCGTTTGTTCTTGTGTTTGTAAGAACCCTAACCAGTTTATGAAACAATAAATAAAATAAATTAAAACACATATAATAATAATTTTCACACAATGAAATTTTAGAAACCCAAAGAAACGACCGAGATCTGAATTTTCTGAAAATAAAGATTGCTCTTCATTACGTTGATTGTGATGATTGACGATCGTGGGAATTTCGGAATACGATTTTTCTATATTCATTTTTTTTACTTTTTTTATACGAAAAATGTTTCAAACTCTCTCAACTAGTCCGACACTCTCTTGAGCAACTGTAATAGTCCGGTGCTCTCTTGAGTGTTTAACCTCTGTAGGACTTCCGGACTACTACGGACTATTGAGTCCGGGGCTCAAATGAAGAAAAAACACTCAAAAGAGCACCGGACTATTACGGAAGCTCAAGTGAGTGTCGGACTACTACAGATATAAAATTAATCAAATTACACAAATTGCTTCATGTCGTGAGAAGTTTCTCTCCAACAGAACTTTATTACACTTGTTACATCTCACTTGTGTTTTTAAACATTCTTTACACCGGTATTTACTATCATAAAATTCTGTTTTGGGCTTAACTATTTGACAATTAGTGCATTTTCGTGTACTAATAGCACATGAATTAGAATGATTCAAGAAACCTTGACTAGTAAAAAACTTATTACAATTCGAACATTGTCTATCTTTTACTTTTGGTTGTGGTAGTGATTGGCATGTTTTTTGGTGTCGCATAAAGTTCTTAGATGTTACACTTTTTCCACAATCACTACATGTTCTCATATGTTTATTTAATGATGAATTGTTGGATAACATATTTTTAGCAGAAAAAAATAATCTAGAAAAAATGATGTTAACAAATGTTGGCGGGTGTGCTTATACACCGAATAATCAAGAATCAGAAATAGAACTAGACAACTATATCATGAAAACTGGAGACATTTTAACAGGTCCGTTACATCTTTCTATTCTTCCACAACAAAGTACTGAGTTAGCAAATAAAGAATATGTTGATAAACAGTTCGATAGAATTGTGACCCTGCTCTCTCCACTAACGAAAGAAACCAAGCTTCTAAAGCAGAATGATGAAAGACTGCAAGAAAAGCTAACAGACCTAAGTAGCAAACATGGAAATCTAGAAGCAGATATAGTAAAACTTCATAAAAAAATAACAGAACATTCAAAACTTGTGATCCTGTTATCACTAAATTTAAAGTCTGCCATTGCAAAGAATACAAAACAAAATATACAACTGAAAGAAGAGTTAGAAAAAGTAAGCGAAAAGAATCGGAAATTATTACAGCACTTACAACAGCTGCAATCCACATTCCAAAAAAGTGTTGGTGAATTAAGTAGCCGTATCACACAACAAGTAAAGCAAATGAACAGAATGATAAATGAAGTTAAAGCACTTAAACAAAAGGTTAGTGAATTGAAGACCCTTAAAACGAATTTAGATAAAGGAAATAAGGAACAGTTGAATGCTATTAAAGTTCAATTGGCCGCTCTTAAAACAGAAGTAAAGAAAAGTGAGAAAAAAATAGAAGTAAATGAAAAAGAAATTAAAGTACATCACACGCTGCTTGACGCAATAGATAAAGTGCAACAGGCAATTAATAAAGTTA
Source organism: Prostheceraeus crozeri (assembly GCA_907163375.1). Classification (NCBI taxonomy): domain Eukaryota; kingdom Metazoa; phylum Platyhelminthes; order Polycladida; family Euryleptidae; genus Prostheceraeus; species Prostheceraeus crozeri. Next base: position 91,564 of record CAJQUW010014274.1, read on the forward strand.
CCGCGAAGTTGTTGTCCATTCACAAACGTAAATCTTAATAGAATTTAGCCGATCGGTCCAAAAGTCAAATTTAAGCTTAAAAAAATGCCTATAATTTATAAACACAATCTTAAACATTTTGCTTCAAATAATAAAATTGCTCATGAACCACGTATGAATCCTGTGTACCATTATGATAGTGTAGAAACTGTTGGAACACAAAACTTCCTAGGCACTGCAGGCGCCGTCCAAACAGAAGGAGCTGGCATCTTTTCTGGTATCGGCAGTATCGTTAACTTGATTAAAAATAATAAAGATTTGATTTCATCTGCTGCTAAAGGAGCAGCTGCTATAGGTAGTACAGCTAGTGCAATATCGAATGCTGTTAAGTCACAAAACGAATTAAAGCAACTAGAAGCTATTCGCAAACTTAGGAATGATGCAAAAGAAATGCAAAAAGACAAAAAGCTCTCAGAGGAAACAAAAAACAAAATTGCTAAATTAGCGAAGATGGAAAGTAAACATGATGAAAAAACAATTGAAGATATGAGAGGAAATGGTCTAGCAAAATTCTAGTAGAACCTTGTTCAGAGGTTTTAGCCGAGTATCAAACTGATTTTTTTCTAATAAAAAAATATAATGTCAACTCTGTTTGAAAGCAAATTTAGATTAGACGATCCCCCGTTCATTACTTACAATCAAAAAAAGAATGACTATATAAGAATTGCTATGAACCCCGGTTCTTCCAGTAGAGTGAATACAGGAGGCGATTTAATTTTTGAAGTTGACAATCAACAAAGTTATTTATATTTACCCGATTCATTTTTACACTGTGAATATTCTTTATATTCTGATGCTGATTTTACAACACCATTACCTGCTACGGATAATATTACATTAGAAAACAATTTCTTCCCAAGATTATTCACACAAATGCGTTTAGATGTTGCAACACAAAATATAGAAACCATAAGTGATTCACCTGGCATTATTGATTCAATGCTTCGATTTGTAACAATAGGTGAAAATACTAAAATGCATGAAATCGAAGGATGGTTACCTGATAACCATACCGGCATACTTAAAGATGATTTAACTCACACTGGAATAGATACAGCAGGAATTGCGAAAGATGTAGAAAACATAGTGAAACAGTTAAACAGTACACAAAATAGCTCATACCAGAAAAGACGCAATTTTAATAATAAAAGTAAACAAACTGTTAATTGGTCATTGTCTCCATTATTCGGGTATTTAGATTACACTAAAATATCATATCACTTAAAATTCAAACTCATAGTTCATCGCACTGTAAATAATGAATCAATATTTTATGGAAAGGCTGGGAAGAAAGCATACCTAAAAATTGATAGACTTGAATGGTGGATTAAGCACATTACTCCTAGTTTAGAGGTTGAATTAACTATTACGAAACGATTAGATACTAATAAACCAATTCCAGTAAGTTTTATGAAACGTACCGCGAGCTCTGTCACTTTTACTGAACAAAGATTTAACTGGCATTTCACAAGGACATCAAATACTCCAAGATATTTTTTGCTCACTTTTCAAAAGAATGAAACGCCTACTTTTGATAAGAACAATAATCTTTTCCATATTAATTCAATTCGAAGTTTACAAATTTCATTAAATCAAACACGTTATCCTATTGATCCATTGAGATTTGATAACGCAAATAATCAATTCATGGAAGGATATGACGCTTATAGAAATTTGTGCCGAGAATTTGGAGTTGAAGCACAATTAAATCCTGTAGATTGGAAGAATTTATATCCTGTTTTCTGTTTTGATTTAAGTGCACAATCTGAAGATATTATCAAGACCGGTTGTGATGTGACAATTAATATTGAAAAGGAAAATTCCACAACATCATTGATGGCTTATGGTTTATTGCTAGAAGACACCGAATATTCTATTGAAATTATTAATGGAAAGATGGTTAGGATCGGCTAAAGCCAGAGGAGCTTCGCTCCGATCGGTTAGAAAAACCAAAGACTATAAATTTTTTATTAAAAAATGGCGCAAGTGAATAATAAAACGGTTGAATTAAAACTACGTAACATCATTGACAAAAATACCCCTAAAACTATTACGATTAACAAAAGGAAGTATTACATAAGTAAACCAATGATAGAGAATATCAAATTACAAGAAGAAAAGAATGGTGGAATTCTCCCATTAATTCCGCTAATCATAGGTGGTATAGCAGCAGCAGGAAGTGTTGCAGGTGGGACAGCTGGTATTGTCCAGGCAGTAAATAAAAATAAAGCAGAGAAGGCAGCATTAGAAGAGCAAAAACGTCATAATAGGGAGTTAGAGAAAGCTGCTAGAGGTGACGGAATAGTAGATAATTTCATTAGCAAATTAAATTTAGTTGATGAAGGGAAACGAGTTCTTAAAAATGTCCTACACAATATTGATGATTTGATTCAAATAAAAGAAACAAAAGACGGATCTGGCATATATCTAAATCCTAGTATGGTGCGATAGGATTTAATCTTTAAAAATGAATTTGAATAACTTAAGAATTTCAAATCTAGATCTAATGGATTATCTCTTAAAAGGTGATAAGAACAAAGTTCCACACCACTTCGGTGGTGATATACAAAAAGCATTAGAAAACTTTCCTGGCTTTATTTGGGCAAAGTATAAAGGTGAAAAACATATTCCAAATCATAATTTTACTGGCCCCGGCACAAGATTAGATTTAAGATTAAACGATGATGACACGCCTAGAGAAAATAGTAAACCAATAAATAGAGTAGACGCCGCCGCTTATAAACATGATTTAGCTTATCGAAATCATGACCTAAGTTCTCGTCATGAAGCAGATAAGAAAATGATACAAGAATTAGATAGTATTCAAAATCCTACATTTAGAGAAAAAATTGAAAGAATGTTTGTTAAGAAAGCTTTACAAGCAAAAATGCTTTTTGGGCAGGGGATAGATAAAACTTTAGTTCCGTCAACTTCGTTGAATGAAACGGCAGCAAAGCTGTCTGAGAGCAACGCTCGAACCTACGCGTCTGAAATGTCGAATGACCCAAGCCGCTATGCGTCTGAAATTCATAGGGAATATAGAAAGCCGAAATATCTATTGAAGGTAAAAGTATTTAATAAAGATGATATTTGGAGTGCAGATCTAATTAATATGCCTAATGAAAGAGGGTTTAAGTACGCATTGACCGTTATAGATTTATATACACGATATGCTTGGGTAAAGCCTTTAAAAAACAAAAGTGGTCTGTCAGTTAAATATGCGTTTGAAGAAATCTTTAAAGAAAGTTTTAGAAAGCCAAAAAAGCTATTCGTTGATAAAGGGTCGGAATTTTATAACCGAAATGTAAAGCCACTATTTGAAACTGTTTATTCAACTGAAAATGCAGGAAAGGCTGTAGTAATAGAGCGCTTTAATAGAACGCTAAAAGGTAAGATCTTTAAGAAATTTACTGAGCAAGGAAATCAGAAATGGTTGAAGATATTACCAGGAGTTGTAGAAGAGTATAACAATAAGATTCATTCAGGTATTGAAGAAACTCCAAAGAATGCTTCTGACGATCCTGATTTGATACGAAAGAAAATATTCGAAAATAATTATTCGAATGAGAGTAATCCGAATTTACAGAAACGTAAGCCGAAATTTAAAATTGGAGATAGGGTACGAATATTTAAATACAAGAATAAATTTGAAAAAGGCTTTGTTGGCTATTGGACTAAAGAGATATTTGAAGTTTCTAAAATAAATCAAAGTTATCCGTTTACTTATGAAATTATAGATTTAGATAATGAAGATATCAAAGGTAGATTCTATGAAAACGAATAACAGAAAACCGAGCTTTAATTATCATTATCATTATTATTAGGCGTAGCCATAGAACCTACGGTTCGTTTAACTCTAACATTATATCTAGAAATGGTACTCCTTTTTGTAATTTGTACAAAACGTATAAACATAATTGACCACAAATTCAATTTTGAATTTGAAATGTATTATAAATTCCATTGCCAAGTATTGCTCTTACTTCATTCGTAGGTGGAAGCCCGTATGAGTCAAAATAATAATTATCTCCGTTTTTACTAAAGATACCTGCTGACCAATGTACGCCGTTTTGGTCTGAAGTGTGAAGATTCGTTATGAAATTTACAGTTGGCTTATTTTTGATCAATTGTAATTCGGCTCTCATTAGGACATAAAAATTCTTTATTCCCAATTGATGTGCGATTTTCTTTAGGTCGAAATTCGTTGTTGTGTCTGTTCCATATAATTTAAAAAACTCGATCAGGTCAGTCATTTTAAATGAAACAAAAATCCAATTTGAAAATGTCATTTTTCAGTCTCCAGTCAAATAAGTTGCAATAAATGTTACTACTTGTTACTTATGAAGTAGAGTCCAACATTAAGATGAAAACAGAAATCCAATTTGAAAATGGCATTGTCATTTTTCAGTCTCCAGTCAAATAAGTTGCAATAAATGTTACTACTTGTTACTTATGAAGTAGAGTCCAACATTTATATGAAAACAGAAATCCAAATTGTCAACGTCATTGTCACTTTTCAGTCTCCGCTCAAATAAGTTGCAATAAATGTTACTACTTGTTACTTATGAAGTAGAGTCCAACATTTATATGAAAACAGAAATCCAAATTGTCAACGTCATTGTCACTTTTCAATCACCACGCAAATAAGTAGCAATAAATGTTACTACTTGTTACTTATGAAGTAGAGTCCAACATTTCCAAGTCTTCAAATTCCTGCGTGAGTCCAATATGTTGCGCAGGTTGTTGTTCAGTTTGTTGCACATTGGGTGAGCCAAATATGGATTCTGCTAATCTTCGCTTTTCTTCTTCTTTCTCATGATCAATGAAATCTTCCAGATATGTAAAATGCTTCATCACAAAATGAATCGAGTTTATTCAATGAAGATATGCACGATGATGTACTTATAATATCCTTTTTCTCGAGAAATACAGGTAAATTGCTGCTGTCAACATCCTTGAATGAATCTCGGATTATTTCAAACACTTTAATTTGCTGTTATCGTTTTGAAGAAATCCAGATGGACTGGTGAAATAAGAGGCACAACTTGATCCACGAAGCAACAAAATTCTCTCTCTAGTTTGCTGACGGAAGACATTGCAAATGAGAACTTTGCTTTCTAGCGCACACGGAACAATGACAGACGAGAGAGAAATGAACTTTTAGTAGCGACTTTGCCACCGTTGCCATAACGGTCTTCAACCTGATGACAGTTTGCAATTGTTTTGTCGTCATGTGAGTGCGCTGGCAACTAAAATCTAATTGTATCACAATAGCTGTAGCGACAACAGGAATTGTAAGAACGGCAGATGAATTGACAATAGTGAGAGCGCCTACTTAGCTATCGTCCATCGTTTTCTTAATTTATTATAATGTTCTAGTTTAAGTAATAATTGGGCTTCCTTATCTTTCATGTACCTGACTCTATCTTTGTGTTTTGCTATATCTATGTCATATGATAATGAAGGATATAAGGGGGCTGATGGTTCTTTTGTTTTTTCATCTTCCATTTTTAAATGAATATTTTTGTTCATGGGTCATAATGTATTTTTTCGTACTTGTCCTGGGCCGTTGTATCTATTTTAACCCATAAATTGGTGATTTTAGAGGTAGTTTCCTATTTTGCATCTATTTTGACCCATAAATTAGTGATTTTAGAGGTAGTTTCCTATTTTTGTATTTTTTTTATTTTGCATCTATTTTTACTGTTTTTTTATAAATTTCAGGGGGTTCCTATTTTTTTTTTCTTACTTGTCCTGGTCCGTCCAAAAATACACTACTAACGTATGATGTATTGTGAAGAACGCTGATATCAACAGAGACATGATTGGGATTCGAGTGTCGCTGAGCTGAAGCAAAATTTGCTTATCCGAACTCCTACAAACAGCTGCATCTATTTTCTGAGCAAGGTAGAAATTAGAATTCTCTTCAACATTTCCAAATGACCGCTGAAATCATCCGAACATATTGAAAATGTATTATCAGTAGATATTAGAGAACTAAATGTTTCTGCTAGAAAGCGCACGCGATTTTATATTGCAGCATAATTGATGTAGGGGCTTCAAGTTGGCTATGTCAGTTCATGTAAAATTCTTGCAAATTTTTTGGATGAGCATTTTCAGCATCACTTGACGCTTCAATGTTGTTTCAATGTTATTGTATTCATTACACTGCAAATTTTCAGTTCCTCGATGTACATAAAGTTGCTTTGCAGTAAAATTATGCACAATCATAGAGTAGGTTCTTCATTTTATTTCCACGAGATCTTTCGTCCAGTTCTCTTCATGGTGGATACACTGGAAATGAACGCATGATACACACTGCTATTGACTGTTAACACGATTCAAAGACATTCTGCACACAACGTGACACAATTTGCGGACGGAAGGTGGTGGAATAGATATCTACAACTCAAGGTGCAAGGACCAAATGAATTTTACAAAAAGCAGTAATTGCGACAGCTAGAAAATACGAAATCAAATGAAGTTATACTAAAAACATTAAGGAAAAGGAAAAGTATACTAAGTAATTTATTTTTATTTATTTTTATTTTATTTTTATTTATTTTATTTTTTTTTGTAGTTTTATTTTTATTTTTAAAGTTACGAAAGGGACATCTTTTTTTCAAACAATCATAGAGGTTATTTTTGCAGGCATGGATGCGTTCATGCGGCACGAAACTTTTCTCGCTGAATAGACTATATTGTCTGAGATTGTCTATATTCGTCACCAAGTGGACAAAATCTTTTATACACACAATTGCATGTTTTCATTTCAACTTTTTCATTCCTTAAGACACTTTTGAGGCTTTCAATAGCCGGAATTTCAAAAGCCAAGTACAAAGGCGAACATTTTCGCATAAGGCTTTCCAACGGGTTCGTGCCATTAGCAAATCTTACAGAAGATGTAGCAACGAACGTCACCAGTATAAGTGAGCACATCGTGTCCATCCTAACCGACACAGCAAAGGAAATTGCAGGCGTCAAAAACCTAAGGTTGACAAGATGTCTGACAGTTGTCATCAATTGATGACCAGGAGAATACAGCTAAAGAGAGATGGAACTCCGACTAATAGGATTGAATATTCAGAACTCTGCAAGCTGATCAGATGGACAGTAAAATGAGAAAAAGAAATCGACAATTATAATGTGAAGGAAATAGTGGAAGAAATAGACAAATTCACTGAGTGTCATCCAAGAATTGGCTCCAAGCAACGTGGCAGACCTGCAAGACGCTGGAATAGTGAGATGATAGTCGAATACTGCAACCAGCACTGGCGACAACATGTGATCGACCGACAGACGTGGGGAGGGGCACTTGGGGAGGGGTTCCTCCAACATTGGAGAGATTAAAACCCCGTAAAGGTAATCAAGGGAAGGTAATGAAATACAGTATGTCAAACATCCACAGCTGCATTTGCCATGACTCTAGGTCTAAAAATTAAGCACTACATATTCACGAAATTGAACATCGTCAGGGATATCATCCAATTTTGATGAAAGTTTGCATGCTAGTCATGAGCAGTATGATGTGCAGCAACCATGCCTTGAGACTTACAAAGTACTATAAGACTTACACGGACTTACAAAGTAGTTCGTGCGATGAAACAAAGAATCTGCCAAAATGCGGATTTGGCTGATGACTGGTCTGGTAAATGACTGCTTATAGTTTACAGTGTACTCCTCCATCCGACCAATTAACAGAAATGTTCAAGACTGCTTCAGATTTTCAAAGAGAAATATCTGCTATGAAGAATGAAGCTAGTAGTAAGGAATATTACTTATGCGGTTTAAAAAATAATTTCTGAGCAAGGTGAAGGAGTAAAAATCTTAGAAAGTCGATTGCACTTTTTAGAAGAATAAAAAGCTCAACTTCAATTTGATAAAAATGCGTACATGACTCATTAATCTTAGCCGTCGATGACCAAAAGAGAGATTAAATTGAAAAACCTCAAACAAGAAACATCTGCAATAGCTGTTCTCTATTTCATGGCATTGATATTGATCGCCTTAGTCGCGTTATTGCAAATGCTTTAAATGCGCATCTACTAGTTCACCAAAGATGGCTGCAATGATATAGACAATAATAATAATAGATGTTCTTTATTTGCCAATACAGCAAGCGGTATGTGACATAGTTCTCCACAGGCTTACAAAAAAGAAAGAAAAATGGACACAGCTATGTATAAGAGGAAAATTTAACAAAAGATTTCGTGTGCAATTTAATTTGACGTTGATGGGCAAGCAGTTTTCTTGTGTGCATCACATTTCGAACGTCATTTCTGACAACAGAAAATTCAGCAAGAGGATGAGCATCCGCATTATCAGCGATCTTCCTGATCAGACGGACACATCTTCTGTCGAGCAATTCTTTCAGTGACGGTTTGTTATGAGCCATCGCCCAACGTCTGGCAGTCCGGTCAAGGTGTTCCAGTTTCCTGATGTCACTCTGCTTGCTGTCACAAATAACTGGCCAACAGAAATCACAAATAACTGGCCATCATGTCATTTGATAACAAAATTGCAACCGTTACTACATCAGGAAGCGCCGTCATCCGTTGTTGGTAATGATTAATCAGTTTATGACTTTGTAGTAATCCCAACGAATGTCTTAACTCCTGTAGCAAAATTCATCATCGGTGGCATTCTGATAAGGAATTTCAATCCTTGGTCGAATTATTTTGTTATCAACCTGCATGACTTCTGTTAGTTCAATCAGCATCATCGCTTGGAAAATCATTCTATTTTGAGGTAGATGAGACTGATATTAGTCGGGTGTTAAAGCCTTCTCGTTGAAGCACGAGTGACTATGACATTTCAATGAATAAGCTATGTTAATCGGCTCATTTGCCTAGCAAAGCGGCCGTTTCACAACTTTGCATCTCTTGTCGTTGACGATAGACGATACTCATACTCTTCATACATTTCACAGCGATCGACAAAAAAGTAAAATAACATCAATAGGTCTGTTCATCAAAGTTATCCATCAACGACTTACATGAACAATCACGTTCATAATTCTTATAGAAATGTTTCCTCTGAAAGTCAAGGTCACAAGTTAAATGATTCAAGCAATTATATTGGAATCTGCAACCACACCCACTTCGATATGAGATGGACTGATCGCAGATATCCAGGCAATACCGCTAGAGGTCAACTACACGAAAAATCAAGTAATCAGTCTCATCAGGGAGCAGCACATGGCTATTAGGCCTATTCATTTCAGTAAATATACAAAGAAAATACAATTCAAAGAAATGCAATACAAAAATGACAAAGATGACTCAATTCTCCCTTGTTGACTGTATCCTGTGTAACGTTTTTATCTACCGCATCAAACTGTGGAATTGGTGCTTCAAAATCAGAAATAAGGAAGTGATTGTATTCTATGCATTGTTTGTGGGCACTTTTAGCGACATAGCCCGAAATATAGTACAGAATGCCTTTGCTGCTTGAATCAATAGGCTTATGCATCGGGTTCTTCATTTAATTTAACTAACATCATATTCGATACATAATTCATGTCTTCGTCACATGGAGGTGACCCGAGTAATCGTCGGCGAATCGGTAAAAAGCCCTGTGTGCAAAAAGTCAACTTTTCAGGAGTACGTTTATTCGATCTCTTGGAAACAAAACGCAATAACAAGAAAAAGTGAAATAGCCAAGTTTCATCTCTTAACACGACTTTTAAACCTGTCAAAGGATAGTTTCTGGAATGATGGTCCTGGCAGGTTTTGGAGGACCCATCTGCACATAGGGCCTTTTGCATCCTCTCCATGTGCACATAGGGCCTTTTGCAAGTGCACTCGATTTGGTGTTTCTTCAAGGAAATTTAATGAAATGTCTAAATATCATATATTTTCTGAATGCTCTCGGTTAGACAAACTCAAAAAATGCTGTTTGCACTTGATATCAGTTAGTCGTAGAAGGCCTAAGCCTACAATCGTAGGCCTAGGCCTACATGTGCATTGTAGACCCTGCTTAGAATTTTTGAAGTTTGTTTTCCTACAAGTTCATGCTCTAAAAAGCTTATCAAAGTACCAAGTACTTCATCAATTAAAAGCATAAACAATTGAATCGTTCCTCCAATCATGTAAAATCCTGATGGATGGAAAACATGTAGGCTACATACATGTACATTGTCCTACATGGGCACAATTGTATGTAGGCCTACATGTAGCCTAGAGAATAGCCTTGCGTGATCTGTTGCATACTGTGCACTAACTTGCATGGCAAGTACATACGGATTAAACTAAGCTTATTCCACTGTATAATGATGAGTGCCTGTAGGCCTATACAATAGGATATAACAGTTGCCATAGAATGAGGCAAAAGTCTAATTCTAACCATGTCCTAATTTTGACATTGCAGTCCGTCCCTTTGCTACCTCATACACAGTTATATTAGTCTACTTATAGGTTTTGTAGAGAAGCATGCCCGCTAAGATTCATTGAAAACATATGTTTGTAAAAAAGTTTTTTTAGAAGAATAGCATCAATGATGATAACAGAATGAACACAATCAAACTGTGAATCACAGCAGAGTTATCATTGAACTAAGTTGTAGGCCTACCAGTCCACCAAGGCCGCATGGTTTCAAATTGGATCATAAATGCTCTCAACAAAATCAAACTTGAATCAGGAAGCAGAAACATCACTGCAAGCACCATCAGACACTACAATCAAACACACACAAGGCCTTCGAGTCATACCTTACAAACATTCGTTAAAGCCTCACTTTCAAAGAATCATAGAAAGAGTGGTAGTCCATAGGCATGATACTCTTCATTTTTTGAAGGTCCTCCCACTTCAAACTTGGAAATACCCAAGTTCTCATGATAGAGTCGGGGAGTAGTTGACAGTTCATTACTGGGCCCGCCTCGTCTTCTAGGTAGCAGTTTCCAATCCTGTGTTTGCCTCAACTTAAACATGACGGATCCGTCGCACTTGTAGAGCATACCGCGTATGTCTTGCACAGTGGGGTCACCGGTAGTATTTCCAGGCCGGATTGACTAAAAGTTTGATGGACGATTGTCAAAATCTCTGAAGAAATCGTGATCGCATATGTGTAAGCGATATGGATTTCCTCTCCTGGCATTTGTCATTGAGGTGTAGAAATCAGATGGGGAATAAAGAGGATCGATCAGATTTCTTTCAATTGTTGCATGGACAGAATCGACCTCCATCATGGTATGTCCACGCTCAAGAATCAGTTGAATAATCACTATCTTCATCTCTTTGCTCAAATCAGATAACATACTCGAGAGCACCTTATTTCTGTTTTGGTAAGTACATCCATCACTGATCAAACAAACTTCTTCAATGACCTGACATGCCTGAATTCGTCCTTTAATGTAATCATAAATGCAGCTAACGAATTCATTGGCAGTTACCTGTCCTTCCGCTTCTTGCCAGACGTACAAATCGGCATCTCTAGTCACCATGTCATAAAATGTGAAATTGTGAATTTGTAGTTTCTGCTTGAAGTACAAGGCCGAGGCTTGATTACGTGGACATGTCAACACACTTTGTAGGTCCATAGTAATCGCCAGCTTTTTCCCATTGGAAAACATGGCAGCAGATTTTATCTGGTTCTTTGCTTTTCTGGCTTCATCTTTTTCTTCTATGTGGAGCGAATATGCTTCCGAAGACAAATAAACGGCCGCGTGTGACAAGCAGCTATCGCACTGGTCCTTTCGAGGGTGGTGAATGAAGACATTCTTTTTCTTTGCAAGCTTGGAGAAGCATTGTCGCGTGATTGGCGAGGAATTGTTGTCGTCACACCATCTAATGTAGGCACAGTGAAGGTTTGCGTACGACTTGAAAGATGCATCAACATACTTTCTCGACGTGGATGCCCTATAGTAGTGGCTTGGCACAGCAGGAAGACTATCAATAAATTCCTCTGCCTTAGAAATCTTTCCTGCTCGAGCATCATTTCGTGATTTCTGCTCTGAAATTCCTGGGTGGATGACTTTCCTCCAACCTCTGAGGTGCTCCTCGCCAATTGCAAATGTACTAAGGAACATGCCTCTACAAACTTTGACGCAACTTCCATCTTCTGATTTCAGATGGTATTCAAAACCGTTTTCCTTCATTGCTGAATCTGTTTCTTCAGCATCCATATCTGGTCTCCTTCTAACAGATTCCCTAGCCTCAATAAATGACATGATAAAAATCCTCTTTTCCTCCCAAGTGCGAAGACTCCAAAATTCGTTGAACAGCTCAGACCTCTTTTCATCTGATACACTAGTGCACAACCATGATCTAGACCCACTTGCACTATGAGTGTGACTATGATTACATCGAACTCCAAGACGTCGTGATGATCTGACAGTATCTTAACAAGCAACTCCTGACACACTATCATACGAATATCCTAGGTATTCATTTCCATGCAGTCTAGATAGAGTCGACATTTTGCGTTTATGACCATGAGCAGATGAAATGCCAGGATCACTACATGGAGGTTCTACATGAACACTATCAAAGGTCATGGCATCAGGACAATCAAAACTCACATCAGCTACAGGAGAAACGTATACATCACGAACGCAGACACTATCAGTAGAGACGTGCACATCCGGATCGGAGGCAGTAGCAGTAGAGACGTGCACATCAGGATCGGAGGCAGTAGCAGTAGGGACATGCACATCAGGATCGGAGGCAGTAGCAGTAGAGACGTGCACATCAGGATCAGGATCGGAGGCAGTAGCAGTAGGGACATGCACATCAGGATCGGAGGCAGTAGCAGTAGAGACGTGCACATCAGGATCAGGATCGGAGGTAGTAGCAGTAGGGACATGCACATCAGGATCGGAGGCAGTAGCAGTAGAGACGTGCACATCAGGATCAGGATCGGAGGTAGTAGCAGTAGAGACGTGCACATCAGGATCAGGATCGCAGACACTATCAGTAGAGACGTGCACATCAGGATCAGGATCGGAGGCAGTAGCAGTATAGACGTGCACATCAGGATCAGAATCGGAGGCAGTAGCAGTGGAGACATGCACATCAGGATCACGATCACACCAGGTAGTACGTGTTGAGACAGCTTCTTGCAGAATTTCTTGCATGCATGTTGATGTTCTTCTTTTCTTAGCTGGTATTTTCAACGTAAGAGCGGCCTGGAGGCACCTCTTCCCATAAGACATCACGCTGAACTGATTTCGTTCTCATCAAGGTGACCTTATCGATACTCGTGATGAGTCAGCATTGTCGTCTGATCGAACGTGAGAAAGTCGATTTTCAGCGTGCTGTTGTCCGGACATTTCAATGTTGCCAAGACTCGTTAGTCCGTGCGTCATACGAAGTATTTTAGAAACAAACATACACGCATAGGGCCTTTTACCGATTACAAAAATGAACTGTCGACACATAGGGCCTTTTGCATTTCTGAATTAAAACAAACTTCCTGTTCGAAATTGAACTTATCGTTCAAGGACATTGTGCAAAATACAATTAAGAACCTTTCTACGTTAGAATGTTGCGTTATGAAGTATTTCAGAAACAAGCATACACATAGGGCCTTTTACCGATTACAAAAATGGACTGTCGACACATAGGGTCTTTTGCATTTCTGAATTTAAACAAACTTCCTGTTCGAAATTGAACTTATCGTTCAAGGACGTTGTGTAAAACACAATTGAGAACATTTCTACGTTAAAAAGTCATTTTCGAAAATTTTACACATAGGGCCTTTTACCGATTCACCGACGTAATGTCATCGCTGTCAGTTCAACAAATACTTACCACGTACTTGGCATAAAAGTCCTAAACATTTAAGAAATCTTTAAGAAATATTTATCAAACCTAGTACATTTCCTAAACTTTTACTAAATATTTAGCAAACTTTCCAAACTTCCACAAAATATTTGGTAAATTTTCTGAACTTTTACGAAATGTTTAGTAAATATTTCGTAAATTTTCCAAACATTTACAAAACATTTAGCAAATTATTTCTAACTTTTATAGTATGTTTAGTAAATAATAAGCAGATTGTATCCTACTTCGTAGGCGATTACGAAACATTTGCAAATTTGAATTCATGAAAAATGTCTTCCGAATACGTATTTCACTTCATCTGAAACACTTTCATTTTGAGTCAAACACTGTCGCGCCGCTATCAGTTACATTTTTAAGAATAGAGGTGATATCACGAAAAATTTACAGTTCAACGGAGAAACAGTCACTACCAAATGAAGTTTGAAGCGATGATGCGAGGTCACTGAAAAAAAAACATCTTCGAAGTTGAACCACAACACGGTTGTCCGAATCTGATGATCGCTAGGACGTTGCGAGTATGAGAGATTTATGGCTTAAAGAATAATTCCAGTAGTTTTCGGGGTTAATTAGCTCACAAGACAAGACGGAAAAGCAACCGAATGTAGGTCAGGTATTGAGTTATCGATGCACAGATAAGACGAGTCTGCACAGCCTCAGCAATCAACACCTGTAAAAAAGAAGACAAATCTTGTGCTGATGTGCAGAGCAGAATTATCATACTTAACGTATCTTAATTAACATTCTATGGGTAGGCCTACTCAAAGTTTAGTAGAGAAATCATTTATAGTAATTTTAGGTGTTACAGTAAAGACTATTAAGAAAACTGCTTTTGGATCATTTCATCTCTGACAATGTGGGAAGCGATATTCTTAGGAATTTTGATAGCAAATGAAGATATTCAAGAGTGGTTGAATTGTGATCATTAACAATTTATCAATTATTTTTTTTTAATCAATACTTTTAGTATTTATCAATAATTTTATTTTGATATTCAAGTACCGGTAACTGTTTTTACAAAAAATGCAATCTGCAAATTGAAACAGACCCTTACCGAGATGTAACCTATGACCGACTGCTTGTCAACCGTTCATGTGATGAAGATATTCAGGATTGCTTGAAATTTTATTATAGTATTTAATATATAATATATATATATATATATATATATAATAATTATGTATATATATATATAATAATTATGTATATATATATATATATATATATATATATATATATATATATATATATATATATATATATATATATATATATATAATATAATAGTATTTAATTACAGTAAATTTTATTTTGATATTTTATTTTATTTTAAACAATTTGCTTAAAACAATTGCTTGGCCTACGATGATATTAAAAAGTGCGAAGCATAATTTGTAATAAGTAAACACAAATTGAGTAAAAGAGTAGCAATGAGTTTGTACTTTTATTGTTTTATAGGCCTTATTTATCGTAAAGCATGAAAAATTATTGATTTTGCAGAACTAAACCTATTGTTGGACTGCAACGCATAGCTGATCTTTATCACAGTGTGCATGTAGCCTACAACGTGCAGTCCGTCGTGTAGCATCTATGCCTTTTGTGTGCTTGATCATTTTTCTTAAACGACTCGAAATGTCAAATTGATACCATTTTCTAAAATGTGGCAATTCTGAAAAAATTAATTGAATATCATAGGCGGTAGCTACAGGTTTTCAATAAAATGGAAATAGTGATCTATTTAAACAAGCTTCCTTGATGGATCCATCTTTCAAAAAATAGATTGAATTGCATAACTTAAGCAGATGTCGAATAGCTCACTAGTTTGTCCGCATTGATAAAAACATTCTCCATCTAAAATTTTTGCAGTCCTGAAATAGACTTATAGCATGTTTAGCTGTTTCAAAATGTTTTTCAATTATTTGTCATCATCCAAATATTGATACTATTGCACAAGTATACTGCATATCTAAATATTGAAGTGCTAAATTAAAATGGTTTTAATGCGCTAGTTAAGTTCTTTCGTGCTCATAGTTTCTAAGGTTTTTAGCATGCAATTGTTTTGTCTCAACATAACCAGATGTTTGTGCTATTTTCAATGTAAGCAGACAGAAATTACGAATTTAAAAACAATGTATTACCATTTCAACATATTCCAATTTTATTATAATTCTTTTGACGACACAATCAACTTTTGATCGATTTTTCAACGAGAAACGTCGTCGTGAAAACTGATATACATGCACATTCTCATATTAAATTCAAAGTGAATAAGCCTTGGGCATGTGATATCATTTGTGTGATGGAAAACCCAAGTAAGACGATGTGTTTCTTGATAGCTATAATACTTATATATAAATAAATATTATAGTTATCAAGAAACACATCGCTTTACTTGGGTTTTCGATTACACAAATGAATTCAAAGTATTGGTAGGACTCCTAAAATGTGATAAGTCTGCTAAGAGGAACTAAGAGGAATTGAGATATTTTGTTATCAGTAAATTAACTTAAGTATGACGCTAGTAGCTCTTTAGTATTTGCAAAATTAAGAGCAGATAAAGCAGTAGTCAATAATAGAAATGTCTCTACGTGTTCATGGTCAATAAACCCAAATTCATGACCAAATCTCTCCTTTTATTTTGTTTTCGGGATTTCCAAATACATGTACCTAGACTTGCAGTTAAATGCTGAAACTAAGTTGACAAAATAAATTTAGAAACATTTAGGAGCTTACTCTTTTCCTGTAGTTTGATCCAAGAGGTGCATTTTTAATTCTGATGCAAAACTCAAAGGAACTTGATGGCTTCATTGAGTGGAAGAATTCACTGACTACATGCGAGTGTTCATTTTCGAATTGTGCTCCATGTTGTGCATGATAGCCAAGCAAGATGATGAGGAAACGCAGACGATCACAAAACCGACGATAAATAAATAAAGGTGTGTAAGTAGAAATATCCTCTTGATGCGCTGACTTTTGTAATATTAAGCAGTTAACGTAAACACGGGTTCGATATACCACGAGAACGAAGAGTGCACAAGCTACTGCGCCTTGCGCAGCTTTCTGTCCCACGTGATGGGCGGATAATAATTATTAAGCAGGGACGCTGAGTCGCAGGTATCAACAGTTCGCAGCGAGAGAATATTATCGACCGTTGCTCTTCAGTCATGGCTCGCGAATGCGGCCACGACCAGGCTACCAACAATGTGACCGAACTTCCTCAGCTGCGTGCGCGTGGTGAATTTCCTTAATATAGTGACGGAAAGTTATAGAAGCGAGATTTGATTACGCAGACTGAGCGAGATGCTTATGCAATCGTTTGGTTCAGTTGCATACTGATTTAATAGCATAAGTTTTGCAAATTACTAGCTAAGTAATTTAGTGAACACACGAGCAAACTGATCAAAGTCGACTTGCTATGGGCACGGTATGGAACTTAGAAACTTCAAAAAATGTTTCAATTTAAGAAGCAAAATGTGTGCCGATAGAACTGCTTAGGCTCCCTTAATATTGAAAATATATGTCATGTGTAGGCCTAATATTGTTGACCTGTTCGTCAGTATTGACTAATGTTGTTGCTATTGTAGCTACAGTGTACATGTAGTGAATGTGAAAGATGAAAAATGAGTAGAAGAAGAAAAAAAGGAGAACGAGTGAGTGAGAAAGAGAGAGAGAGAGAGAGAGTAGTGATGAAGTCAGCTGAATATTTGTTTTATACACACTATTTCATCAAATATATATAGGCATATTGTTGTAATAGGAGTCAGAGTTAGAACGCACAGTAAGCAGACATCTTTATTCGCAGGCTCGTATGAGGTGTATCATCGTACATACAGCGTCAGACAACCGGGCGTAAGCGCACACACGATTCGTCTCTCTTCGTCCAATGAGAGCACTCGTATCTCCAAGGGAAATCCTATCTCAACACCCTCCCCCTAAAAAATTTACAACATAGGGGTATATCGAAAGCAGATAACAAATAGATGAAAAACGCGTAAGTTCTCATGACTGAGAGTAAATAGAAACGGAAACAGTAGCTGAAAGTTTACGAAGTAGCTACGGATTAAACGAGTTTAAAATGTAACGATCAGGAGGTTGAACACAGCGTTGAGGATATCTCCGAGTTTGAGCACTTTGGCCCACTGGGGCTCCACCGATCGGATGTCCTGAAATCGATCCACTTCCCCGCAATTTTGACAAGCGTGACACATGCCATGGGCAACCATCGCCGAGCAGGTAGGTATGAGTACCCAAACGACCAGATATAGTTCTGACAAGAGTTCTCGAATTCGGAAGAAGAACACGTACCCGCTCACCCTGGTGATATACAGGATGTCGGTAACGAACAGTTCGGTAAGTTTCGGTCCTCCTCCTTTGTCGATCCAATTGAAGATTTGGTTCCTGAATGGGCGTTTCCTTCAGAGTCGGTAGGAAGAGGTTTCGGTTCGTTCTCATTTGCCTACCGTGTAGGAGAGCTGAAGGTGTCAATCCGGTATGAGTGTGAGGAGTCGAACGATAATTAGCAAGGAATTTCTGTACGTATGAATACCATTTGATACCATGGGATACACCGATTTCCAGTTGAGACTTCAATGTGCGATGGAATCGCTCTATCAACCCATTTGCTTGGGCATGAAAAACTGGGGTTCGATGGTGACGTATGTCGTGGGAAGCAAGGTATGATTCAAACTCCGTAGACGTCAGCTGAGGGCCATTGTCCGACACAATGGTTTTCGGGAATCCTTCTATGGCAAATAGATCAGACAGAATGTTAATAATACGCTCACTGGTTATGTCCGAGACGAAATACACGAAAGGGAACTTCGAATGATAGTCCATGATTGTAACTGCATAACGTTTCGCAGAAGGCAGGTAAGCCATAGGTCCTACGATGTCCATACCGATCGTATGCCATGGAGAATCTGGAGAATCTGTCGGTATCACCGTAGCGGAAAAGAATTTGGCTGTTTTCTTGGACGATGCACACGTGTTGCATTGAGTGATGTAATCACGAATATCTTTGTTGATTGAAGGCCACCAGAAGTCCATTGAGATTTGGTCTACCTTTCGATTGATTCCTTGATGGGATTCATGCGCTATTTCGATAATCCTTCGTCGCAACGCTTGTGGAGGAACAAGCCGATCTGGGCCACGAAACACCAATCCATCACTGATTGAGAGTTCATGTTTCACGGCCTGGAATGGCGCCATTGATGTAGTTTCTTCCGTTGTCAATGATTGGCCTTTCAGGAATTTCTGAAGAACAAGAACCTCTCTGTCGACCCGTACATGTTTCTTAAAATCAGAAGAAGAAATAGTCCCTGTAGTGAAAATCGAGTTGATCGTAATAAGCTCCTGTGAAGAGGTGTCTAAAGAGTTCGTTTTTGAATCGTCACCAGAAAGACTAGCTCTCGAAAGAAAATCTGCAATACAGTTTTCAGAACCTTTACAATAATGAATGTTGTAAGTGAACGGAAGAAGATTTGTAACACAACGAGCGATACGCAAATTGACTTGAAGGGTATCACGTTTCGTGAAGATGGAAACTAAAGGTTTGTGATCGGTTTGAATATCAAATGTACGTCCCCATAGAAATATTTTCCAACGCTTGACAGCAAAAGATATCGCTAAGGCTTCTTTCTCAATAACAGAATACGAACGTTCTGCCGGAGTTAGCGTACGAGAAGCAAAGGCTATCACTTTTTGTTTATTATGTTCGTCATACTGTAAGAGAACGCAACCCAATCCTGTATCACTTGCATCGGTTTGTACTTCAGTACGTACTTTCAAATCTGGATTGAAGATTGAAAGTGTAGTTTTTTCAGTAACAACCTGCTTCAGCCTATCATAAGCATCCTGAGTATGACTATCCCATGTCCAAGGAACGTTCTTCCTAGTAAGACGGAGTAATGGTTCGGCCAAGTCTGAGTATAATGGAATGAATTTTGCGTAATAACTGATTAGTCCAAGGAAGGATTTTACTTCAGAAGAAGATTTCAACGGAGGCGAATTGACTATAGCTTCAACCTTATTCGGATCTGGCTCGATGCCATTTTTTGAAATAACGTGACCCATGAAACGTAATGTGTCGCGAGAAATCTGCGATTTTGCTTTGTTGATGTGGAATCCTGCGGCTTCTATCTTGCTAAGAACCGTGTGTAATCTTTGATCGTGTTGTTCCTGGGTATTTCCTGCTATAATTATGTCATCGAGATAACACTGAACTCCAGGCATGTCACCTACAATAGTCATCATCAACTTTTGAAACACTCCTGGAGCGGAAGCAAGTCCGTAAGGAACTTTTTTGAACCTATACAATCCATCTTGGGTGACAAAGGTAGTAATGTGTCTACTACTTTCATGCAGAGGTAGCTGTAGAAAAGCATTTTGCAAATCTAAAACTGAGAACTTCGAACAGTCTCGCACTTTCAAGAAAATTTCTTCAAGAAAGGTAAAGGATAACCATCAATAATGATAGCTTTATTCACATCTCTCAAGTCTAAACAGAGTCGTACCTTTCCATTAGGCTTTTGTACTACTACAAGGTTTGAAACCCATTCACTTTCATCAACCTTTTCTATGATATCTTTTTGCTCCATTTGGTTAAGTTCTTGTTTCACTTTATCTCTAAGTGCTAATGGAATTCTGCGAATTTTCTGTTTTACTGGAATGATATCATCTCGAAGCGCTACTTTGTGATTGAATTTAGGCTTACAATTAGCAGATACGGAGTTAACCTGCCAGAGAGTGTAAACATGCAAGTTTTCGAATGCCTTCAGACCTAATAGAGCCTTTCCACTTTCGGTAACAATCACTGTTTCAAAAGTATTTCTGTTATTCCATGACAGTTTCATTTCAATCTGACCTAACACCTTAATGTTTCCTCCGGAATAATCAAATATTTGGTCATTGCATCTCTTCAGGTCTCTAGTAGTGAAATGTTTCAGAAAATCAACTTTCGGAAGAATCGTAATCGGAGTACCTGTATCGATCACATAAGTGAATTTAGGAGAACAACTTATGCTACTCGCATTACGTTTGTCAGTAGTAACTTCAATTGTGCGAAATTCAGTAGCGGAATTGGATAAGGAATTGATATGGTAAACATTTTTAGACGAAGTGTGAAAACACACGCGAGAGAAATGATTTTTCCTTCCGCAATTCATGCAATCTTTCCCGATAGCCGGGCAATTAAGGCTATTCGCAACATGATCGTACGCACCGCACCTAAAACAATAGCGTTCGCTAAAACTTCTTTGGTGTCTTGCATCATTACGCTTAGTATTACTAGAAAAAGAATTCTGTTTCTTAGATTCTTTAAGAAAAGAAGACCTACCCTGTGTATGAGGTTTCTCAGAAAGGCAAAGCTTATTCACAGATAAGTCAGAACTATCATGTACAGGTCGAATGAGGTTATTGTTGTTCAGCTCACCTTGTATCGTTTCAATGCGACGGGCAATTTCCAACGCTGACTGTACCGACGTTGGTTGCTCTAATATCAGTTTCTCTTTGATCGTATCAGTCGCACCAAGGATCAATTTATCTTTCATTAAATCGTCTTTCATAGTACCGTAGTCACATTTCGATGCGAGAAGCGATAGTTCAGCGAAGTACTCAACAATCGATTCTGTAGGATGTTGTCGACGATTGTTGAAATTCTGTCTTGCAATCGTGACAGAAGGAGCCGATGGAAATAATGAACGTAGAAGTTTGTAAACATCCGAAACACACGAAGTTGAGCCTGCGGCGGAAAGTAATTTTCTGCAGGATGGTCCGAGAATGTTCAACACAATCGCAGTTCGGCGTGATTCGGTAAATTTGTCTGCAGCAATAGCAGCAAGGTAAAGCTCTAACTCCTCGATGTAGAATTCTGTATCTTGAATAGGTGAACTTGATGTAGTCAGAAAGTTTGCAGGTGGTCGAATACTTCCGAGCTGGGTCGCCATGTTGTAATAGGAGTCAGAGTTAGAACGCACAGTAAGCAGACATCTTTATTCGCAGGCTCGTATGAGGTGTATCATCGTACATACAGCGTCAGACAACCGGGCGTAAGCGCACACACGATTCGTCTCTCTTCGTCCAATGAGAGCACTCGTATCTCCAAGGGAAATCCTATCTCAACACATATATAAAATACTAGAAATAATAGTAGACATGCACATTTCAGGCCCTACATGTTTCATATGTCGATATCCATGGAAATGACATTATACACTCTCTTCAAGATTTGAAAGAAATTGGTGGTGCCATCATAGAAAAATATCAACAGTTTCCTGACAATTATTCCATTTTTCAATCATTTAATTAAATTTGATGGCAAAAATCAGCCAGTTAACAACGACGCAAAACTGTGATATACAGACTTTATTATTGGGTATCTCCGGTGACGTTGCATTTCCATTTTATTGAGAGATGATTGTAATCAGAGTTTATGAGAGCTGATGATAATCCTTTTGATATGCATGAGTTCAAAAAATTGTACGGGTGAAGACACCGCACATTGAAATCACCATGCAATTAAAACAGCCTTTTACGACAGTTACTCATAAGCCGATCCTGCCTATTGCAAGATTTTTCTTTCATTAAACTTAGTAAGTGCAAAAAAATCATTTGTTTGGATAACCAAACAAATATTACCCAGGCATTTGATAAACGTTTTCTAAATTTCGAACAATTCGTTAAAGTCGACTTACATACAAAATGTAACAAATATTTGTTAGGTATCTGTTACACATTTCTTAAATTTGTCAAATTTCCAAAACGTTTGTTAAACTATTCAAATCATGTAAATTTTCCAAGTAAATATCAAATGTTTGGTAAAGTTGACAAGTTTTTTTTCTCGGGTACACCTGACACAGTGTGTGAGCCTTTTTGGCAATCTCGACTTTTGGTCAGCCTTTTGGGGAGAGAGCTTTCTTGGGTTGATCAGACAACATTTTAGGGGCCAAAAGTATTTATTGAGTCAAGCGGTTGACCGAGTCAACGAAATTCACAATAGTCCATTTTATTCACATCCATCAATGACCCCCAATCTGAAGAACATCCATGATTCAATTTATCTGACGGATATATGCGTGGCTTCAGTTACAGCCCTTCTGGGAGAGGATAAGGGCTTTGCCATCCCATTGGTGTTCATGAACGATTTATATGACTGGCCTCTTCCGTCACGAAGACATAGCATAGGTATTTATTGTAAAGTTGATGGACCATCAGTGACAGTTCATTTAAAGCGAAAATACATTGCCTATATCTGTCACGGAAATGAAGATCAGTTGGTAGTTTTTCCATTATGTTCCAATAAATGCCACGGTAATGAATGTTGACTAACTTGGTGTGGTTGTATCCTTTAATCCTTTTTGTCATCATATCAGGTTAGTATACTTCGCATGACACTTTTCCAGAGATGGAACCGGTTTACCGGTACCGGTACACCGGTAATACTGGAACCGGTGTAGGTCACCGGTACTAGTAAACTCTGCCAAGCATTGCAATAAACATATGACGAGACAATGCAGGTGTTGTGGAGCACCTAACACGATTCCACAGCGATCTAAAAGCTTCCTTCAAGCCAACGTCAACCATATCCAATGCCTGCCTTATGGGAAAGTACAGGAACACTTAGATCAAGTGTGATTGGCTACGAATAGCGATCAGACAACAACAGCGTAAAACAACTGATGTTTTGTGGCTATTGCCTGTCTGAGTCCGTCTGTGACTACGCATTCATTACTTGCCTATATTGTCGTCGTGCAACTCGAGTGTCGTGTCCTCGTAGTCCGGCAGCCAGAACGAGTTTCTGCAGGGAACAAGGCCGAAAGTGAGACTTTCACAGAATGATGTACTCCCTATGCCTACTACAAATCGGCACGTCTGCCGAGTTCTAGTGAGTTCCTCTTCTTGTCAGACAGGATCAAAGAAAAACACATGCAAATCCAATGGGACGCAGATTGCAGTTTTTGGCTAAAATGAAATTTTGTGTGTTTTCTCTGATTAAACGAAAAGTACTTAACCCAGAGTTATAATGTTTGGCATGGAATGTCATCAGGTCATTTCCTGATACTTGCCAATGCATGTGAGAATATGGTTGAATGTGGATAAAGTAGCTCAAAATGTTTGTGTTTGCCGACATTAAGAGGCTCGCCAAATCTAAATGGGTTTAGCTATATAGACAGGGGTGTATGAAAATGAAAGGAAATGACCTGATGACATTCCATGCCAAACATTATAACTCTGGGTTAAGTACTTTTCGTTTAATCAGAGAAAACATACAAAATTTCATTTTAGCCAAAAACTGCAATCTGCGTCCCATTGGATTTACATGTGTTTTTCTTTGATCCTGTCTGACAAGAAGAGGAACTCACTAGAACTCGGCAGACGTGCCGATTTGTAGTAGGCATAGGGAGTACATCATTCTGTGAAAGTCTCACTTTCGGCCTTGTTCCGTGCAGAAACTCGTTCTGGCTGCCGGACTATCGTGCGTGACTAAATTTCGTCACTTTCTTGATCAATTCGCAGTGCAATGGAACTGACTGCTGATATTATTCGCTCAAAAGTTAAACCTGGTGATTTCCTGAGAAAGCGCAAAGAATCGCCGTGTGATCAAAGACTATGTAATATTCAAAGACTGAAAACTCTCCTATCTCTGTATGTTAAGGTTGTGGAAACAACTTATTTGTCCTCAACGAAGATATCGGATAATTTTAATACATTAGAAGATGGGAGCTACCATGGATATTCTTGTACGCATCATAGATATATACCGTTTCCAAATTTTCTACGAGTTTACAGTCTTTATATCTTCCACTGTCTTTGCGTGTGATGTATTGTTTACGAAATCAAGGATGGGCAAACCTCTGACATATTTGGATGGGCAGTGTGCAATGGATGCTTTACTGGCCTTCGTACTCGCAGTAAGAGAAATGGAGTGTGGCGCAATCAAGGTGTAACTTCTCTTAGAATACATGCCTCATCATGTTTCAAACTAAAGCGTATAAGTGATGGTGTATCTGATTATTCTAAAACTGACGAAGGAGACACTTCAAGATGTGAACAATCAATGACCCCTGCTTCAGATAGACAATCACAAAGCATCAAATCATTTTTATATAATAAAAAGCCACTACCTATCGATTTGAAAGAAAAATTGAAGACAGCTAAACTGAAGTATATTGTTGGAGAACATCAATCATTTCAAAGTATCGAGAGCAAGCATATTCACCATCTACTAAATATTGGAATCGAAATTGGAACACGAATGGGAAAAATTAACATCGAGGATGTTCTATATGGAAGAAAGACTGTTCAAGAATAAATGCACATGCAATTCAAATCTTTAGTTTGTCGACTGAAAGAGATCATTGGACAGTGCGCTGCTGTGGGTGAATTATCCATTACTACGGACATGTGGTCCGATCGCTTCGCTAGGCGTAGCTTCCTTGATGTCAGTGCATTTTGGATTAGTGATTCTTGGAGCCTTCAGCACGTCACAGTTTGAGCATGACAGTCATACCGCTGAAAATATCTATCACGAGCTAACAGACATATTTTCCGAATTTGGTCTACAAATCAGTGACGTGCCAATAACGACTGACGCTGGATCAAATTTTGTTTCAGCTTTGAAAGAATGTCTACGATACCAATGCGCGGAACATAGATTAAATACTGTCTTAACAAACTCGTACGATCAAGTCAAAAAGACATCACCTGAATTTGAAGTTTTCGATAGAGCTTGTCATGATCTTGTTGCCCATGTAAAAAGAACAACTGGAATTCAAGATAAGTTGCCATTGACACTGAAAAGTGCTTCTACAACTCGAGCATGGAGATCAAATTTCTCATTTTTTGATTCATTGAATAGAAGTTACGATGAACTCCGTGATGCCTTGACTGCACGAAAGGAGGACAAGAGACTCATCAATCTATCGCAAATTTATCTACATTCACTCTCTGAACTTTATTCGTGTCTGACACAATATTTTGATACACTTGAGCATGTTAAAATCCCGACTCTACAAAACGTTATTCCCACATATTATGGAATAGTTAACTTCTGTATTGATGATGAGTCAGACAATGACTTTGTAAAATCATTGAAAATGAATATACGTAATGGAATGAACGAAAAATACTGGCCTATTGTGACACCAGTTGCTAAACTCGCGACAACGCTGGATCCAACATTTCGCAATCTGGAGAAATTGATAGCTATTGAAAGAGAACGGAAAGAAATTTTGAAGGATGTTAAAAGTGCTTTGAAAATTCTTGTCAATGCTGCTAACACAGATAAAGAGTTGCCAAGTGATGGAGATGATACCCATGAGGAAATTGAGCCTCCATTTAAGCGGGCAAAGAATTATCCATTTGCTATTTTTCGAAAACCTAAAGTACTAAGACCATCCAAATCAGGTAAGCTTGATTGGGAGAGGGAGTGGCGTACTTATCTCCAGGGGAGCGAAAGCGAGGATTTGTTTGTAAGGGATGAAAATCCATTATTATTTTGGAAAGCAAATGAAAAACTGTACCCAACTTTGTGCAAAGTTGATCGCAAGGTGCTGGTAATCCAAGCATCAAGATCGCAAAGTGAGCGCGTTTTCAGTGATGCAGGGTTGACCTTGACCGCGCCTCGAAACCGCTTAAAGTCTAAGCATCTCGAGGAGTTGGTCACCCTTAACAGTGCTCTAAAAGCAGGACTATAGTAATTTCACAATTCACATGTTGACATTTGCACTTTGATTTCAGGAAAAAGTGGGCCTGAGTTTCTATTCATCTTGTGAAGGAAGCCCAAAAAAATAGTTGATCTTTACTAGATTCCTCGATTTTTATTGCGAGGCCTTTCAGCCAGCACAGCCGGCTATCGTCAGGCGAATGACAGAAACACATTAGATGATTAACATCACTCATACTGCAATGATCAGACACAAATAACACAATAGAAATACGAACGAGCAGAGGATAAAATTACATGACTTCAAAAGAAAAATAAGGCACGAAGATACTATCTACAAATACTGGAAAGTAACAGTAAAGAAAAGGAAGAAAATGATAAGGAAACCAAAAGTCACTGATATAATGCTTAGTTTTATTGGATGAGGACAGATGTCGAGTCCACCAGGCCTCTTTGATAATCCTTTTTCGCCAGTTGCACTCCCGATCAATAACTTTCATCCCGTCGAAATTCACGTTGTGACCGGAGTCCCATGCATGGTAGGCAACCTCCGAACGCAGGACATCACAATCACGAATGACTTTGGCGTGTTCTTTCTTTCTTTCCTCCATGGTTCGCCCTAACTCCCCAACATAGCTCCACTCACAGTCCTGATGGGCACATGGCAGCTGGTAAACCACTCCAAATTGTGTGGCAGGAGCAGGACGTTTCCTCACCAACTGACTCCTTTATGTGGTCGTAGGCCTCATCCCGACACGAACCTCCACTTTCCGCAAAACACTCCTGATCCGCTCCGATATTACTGGCATGTAAGGGATCGAGCCGCTGAAGGTGTGATGCTCGGTGTGACTGAAAGGCCTCGCAATAAAAATCGAGGAATCTAGTAAAGATCAACTAGTTTTTTGGGCTTCCTTCACAAGATGAATTTACACTTTGAGTTTTGTGTTTTTGAATAGATTTGATACAGTCGGATATTCCATTTTCCATGTATACTATTGATGCATGTACATGATTGCTGGCCAATGTAGTAATTTTTGCAATTACATGTAGGGCCTATATGCTTGCTGTTAATTGCTATGATTGAGCTGAGTCAAAATGGTGACAATTTTTTAATGCAGTAACATCCTCGAACTAATGCAGCTACATGTACTAGTTTTCAGTTCATTCAAGGAGTTACACAAAAATAAGCAGTGAGGGACATGTTGTGTAAATCCATGCACTCGGAAAAGTTTACCGGTAGATACCGGTACCAGTAAAGGTCATCGGTATACCGGTAGCCAAAAATGCTACCGGTTCCATCTCTGCACTTTTCATGATGCGTATTAATATTCTGTTATGAGCATGACTGTTGTTGACAGCTTGCAAACTGCTGATTATGCGTTTGTCTACTAGCTTAGTCAGATTAAATCGAGGTTGGTTTAGTTGAGAGGTCAAGTTTACACTATGTTTCTCAACATTTTTCTCCCTTGAGCTGATTATTGGCAGCCACTTTTTGTAGATTTTGTTGAATTGCTTGAATTTAAATGGTGTGGACCATTTGTTCATATGCGCATGTGTGTGCCATATCTCTCTTTCTTAGAGATGTTTACCTGCGCATGGAATCATATTTAGTGTTGTAGTTAAGAGCAAAGCGCCATGCTGCTTGAATATCGGAGTTGCCTTGGAAGAGACAATCGAGAAAATGTCATATAGAAATAAGTGAAATTTCTTAATTAATGTAAGTTAAAGAACACAAGAGACGCTTTCACATGTTTCGATCAGGAAAAATTACTGGCAAATTGAATCATGATAGCAAATAAGCATGGACATATGAGCGTTGCATCTATGCCTGCTTCACTTCCATACTTAGTGCATTTTTCTTATTAATCCGTGTTTCTTAAAATTAATAAATCATTCTTTTTTTCAGGTAAAATTTGTGGTCTGCTTCAAAGATGATAGAAGTATCGTTGAAGTATTTCCCAGTGATATTCAACAAATCCACCAGGTTGACTTGAAGGCTTATCCTGATGTCTATGTGCTTTGAGATGGTTTGATTAACGCTGAAGCCAAAATTTTGCAAGCCGTACCTGAAAATGGATGGGATTCAAAAGATTTAATCAGAAAGCTGCGGGAACTTGTCCGGGAGAAAAACGCTAGCATTGAGACATTGATAAAGCAGTGCCCAATTGTTCAACCAAAGAGCAGAACACGGATGCAGCCACTGAATGTATGCTGATTGCACGAATGAATGTAGCTAAAAGTAAACTAACTTCGATGTCATTTCAGAATTTCAATACGGAGTCCGACGATGAAGAATATCAACCAAAATTAAGTTCGTATCTCTTATCAAGGCCCACTAAAGTAGAAATTGAAAAATGTTGTAGTTCGAAAAAGACCTGACATCAGCTTCCAACACCTAAACTTAGACATAATCTTTCGTTTTGTTTTTGTGCGTGCGACTAACTTCTCGTCGTTTTCAAGGACCTCATCTTTCTCAGGTTAAGCGCGCTCACCATTCGCCTACGAAAATTAGGAATGTATGATGAATCTAAAAGTACGAACGATGGTCGCACATTTCTTTGCAAATGTACCTCCCATTGTTCTATTTAGGATAGGATTGAAATAAACTGTATAAACATTCATTTCAGTAGTTCTACCAATTATGATGCTTGTATTTGCAACTGCTCAGTAACTGGATCGCGTCCAACAATACCAAGATTGTGTCCTCGAAAGTTACCTCCGGGATGACCTTTTGACCCTAAAATTAATCACTAATCAGAAATACTTTATGGCTGTTCCTTACACATTTCTATCCTATCTTTCAGATACGCTAGTTATCCTTCGCCAATTCGACAACCATAGAGAAATCAGTTCGGCGAATGCTGAAAAGCGTGATTTCGCCAGCGTTGCAAGTTCAATGCAATCGCACCGGCAGAAACGGGAAGCTATCCGTGATTCCAATTGAGCCTTACATTAAATGTAAGTTGAGTTTTCAGAACAATGAATGCTTTCTTGATTAATAGATTGCGCATCAAGTTTCTCGTATCGTACTTTGTTCATATCGTTGATAGTTTCTGGTCGGAAGGATTCTTATCATCTTTAACATTATAGTACTACATTTTTTTTGGATTGTGTGCCATTGGTGTGTTGTGAGTTAATCTGAAATCGCTAATTTGACAAACACCACTAACAATAAATAACGATTGATCCACGGAAAATAATCTAAGTTAATACACTATACATGTATATGTAGGTGATGTTCGATTTGCCGGCATAAGCCTGAACTATGAAAAAAGAGCATATAGTAAACACAGTTAAATTACAAAGGGGGGCGGTGAAGAGTGAATGCAGAGCGCTTAGCGTGGCTTACGGGAGCTGAGAGAGCTCCCATTGTTAAGTCTTGATGTTTGAGGCGAAGTTTGTGTAAAGGCGGATTACATATTCATCACACATCGATTACATGTTTATGGGATTCGAGGATGAACAGGATCTGTTTACTTGTGGGAATCGAAAAGGCAAGGATCGATGTGAAGGATTTGTTTACATATGCGGATCGCAAAAATCAAAATGTATTTATTGATAGTATGAATTTAATGACAGGATGAGTTTACATGTGGGAAACGTAACATTTGAATGATGTCTGACTTATCTTTGTGGCATATCTTTCAAGACATATCATTACCTATTCAGTATTTTGTCAGCCACTATGTATGGGACCCCGTCCGTCCGGGTTTGAGTGTTCAGGTTAGGGGTCGAAACACAACTGGACGAGTACCTGCTGATGACTGACGGACTGCAGTATTATATTTTATATCCCTTAATCGGTAGCTGAAGTAGTGATCGATGTATTGTATTTCAAATGAAGAACAAATGAAGAAATGTGGGATTACATGAAGTATTATAGACGGATTAAGAAACTGGCGATAACAAATTCAAGTGAAGAAATAGTATTTTCCATGTGTAGTCTTAGGTATAGTGTGTATAGTTTCATTGCTTTCGGTGTAGTAGAGTGTCATTGTAGTTCTATTGTTTACCTCCATTATCCACTTTCCACTTATTCACTCTTACCATTATCCACCACGTGTAGTGTCAGAATCGGTGTAGTAGCATTATTGTATTTCCATGTTTTACCTCCACTTTTCCAATTTTTATCCATCGGTCTCCTGTTGTTTTATAATGTCCATTTTTAATTTCCTTAACCTGTGATGACCATTGTCCTATTGTATTTCCACTATCAGCATCTGTAGTCAGTAAGGTATATTAGACGTCTGTTTTGAACATGTATGCGACAGTGTTTAGAATCTATGGTAGGCCTATTAGTATATTAACAGTAAGCATGAGTAGTGTTACAAATCTTAAGATTTCCACTTTTACCAGATATTGGGCCAAAGCTGATCAATTTTAATTCGTTGCCACGAGAAAGCTCCATTGAGTTCTTTTAAGAACTGATTAATCCAATGCATGGTTACAGTAGCATTGCATCTGTACACTTGCGGATTGGAGAACGCCATCAGTCCTCATTAGGACGACTTCAACTAATAATTTGAATTAGTAAGCATTATATTCTATTGTAAATTGCTGCTGGGATAATTTTCATCATCGTATGAGAAAGTATAAATGCTAAAATATATTATAGCACTGGAAAGTACATAAAATACCACTTAAAATTATAATGACATAAAATTGTTACGATGGAATACAAGATGATGAATGCAAAAGCATCTTAGCCCTCCCGATCTCCCACAATATAGTAGAAGTATGCTTATTGATTTTTGTGCTTAATTGCCGGATGCTGTTCATTTCGAAATTCTTCGAATGATGTGCGGGATAAGCAAATCCTGCTTTTACAGCCGAAGCAGAAGCCTCAGTAAAGGATGGAATCGAAACACGAGGAACACGAATTAGGAAACGTTACGCACTTAATGTTCTTTTACACTTCATCTTCTTATATAAAAGAACGCAATTGCGTTACGTCATTCACCTTAATTCCTTTATTTCGATTCCATCATTTACTGACGTTTCCGTTTCAACTGCAAAAGCTGGATTTTTTTAGCATTCCACAAATCATTCGAAAAATTTCGAAATGAACAGCATCTGGCAATTAAGTACAGAAGTCAATGAAATAATTTCCTTAGTACTATATTTTGGTAGTGTAAAGCTGTTTTTTTCATTTATCATCTCTTGATAATTTTGTGTCATTATGATTGTGGGTTATTTTATGCATTTCCCAGCACTATGATATACTTAAGCGTAATTAGCTGTGTTTAATTAATGTTATTTTCTCATAATTCATGAATAAGACTTACGCCGATAAATTGATCATTGCCTACATATGTACAATGTTTTAATTAGCCTAGGATTATTTTCTGTCAATAAATCATTGGTACCTGACAATTTTTTGTTTGCGTAATTTTAGTACATCTATTGATATTCTGATACATGCTGTTAAAAATGTCTCTTATGAATGCATGCTTTGCCATCTCTTAATTAGCGCGCACATTGCAAGCCTAGCAGGTTGACATCTCTGGTTGCTAAAGACCTAACATTAAACACACATTTCCTCCAATAACTTAACTTGTGAAATATACGTTGGGCTGATTTGACTCGACTATGTTCAGTTATTCTGATTTTTATGAAAATTGTGATTTACAATTAATCAATAGATCTAGTAGATTAAGAATTGGTAATGCAAAGAGACTTCAATTTCAACTTATAAAGTAGTTTCACTGCAATCTCATTTAATCTTGTGATTTCAAGTTCCCGCCTACGAATTTCCCTGTATTTTCATATGCAATTGTGAATGAACTATGCATTCATGTACCAGCAATTTAGTCAGTTTATCTTTTTGTGAGTGACCTCGTGATCTGCAACCATAGAACTTGCTGCGACCTTTTCAATGAAATTAACGAAATTTACATCATTGCTTTTCATGTAGGTCCATGTGTTCTCGTAGAACACCTGGATATAATTGAATTAAATCAACCCATTTTTATTTTGCTTTGCAGCGGCAATTAGAAGAGCCTTCGACGCATCAGATGAGGACATCGAAAAATCAATTGCGAGCTGTTTAATCAATTCGCGAGACCGTGTTCCTTCTACACCAAGGGATCGGCGGCGGCGGCATAAATCTACACCTCAAGTTGTGCAAGACGAACTAGCGAGCGTCGAGTTGACTGACATTTGAATTCTAATTGGTTTCAAAATTGTTTGTTTTTGCATAGCTCTATTTGACAGCATGAAGCAAAATATTGGAATTGTGGTTAATACGGGCTCTAATGACACTTTTCAAATACTTTTTAATGGCACAATAGTGGAGAAAAATTTATTCATGGGATTTAGCTGGGATAATGCCGGTATTTGCCATTTAACCAGATGGGATAAACGTGGGGCATGTCACAAAAATACCATACATGGGGTGACCCTGGGTCAATGTAATAAATCCCACGCGCTCGCCATGTATGGGGCCCATGTAAATACTATGTGGGGCCCACCATACATTTTTCACTGGGATCTTGCACAATGAAACTGCAGAAATATAGAATGACAAAAAAGAAAATCAAGACAACAATTTGTAATGCAGATTAAGAATGAAAATCTTATCATTTGGTTGATATAATCCATCATCAGAGTTAGATATAATTCCCTATTTATGGATCCAAACTTCAGTTGCTCTTAGCATTTCATGAGCGCAATTTTCCAAGGTACATCGTGTGAATTATTTCTACATTGATTTTCTGTTTTGTTCATTAAATTTTTTGCAATCCATCTCTAGATCAATGAATACTTTAGAAATCTCATAATTAGATGAATTTTTCCAAGTCTCTTCGTTCTAAACAATTTATTAAAACGGCTATCCGTCATGATCTTTCTACAAGATGGTCTCAAAATGAATCAACAAAAATGTTCTTTTCAACATCTAAATCGCATGCATCTCATAAAACTTTAGCCGGAAATTGACGTAGGCCCCACGAACTATCAGAGGCTATTATTGACTTTCCAGCTACAATTTTGAGTGAAGCATGTGTTTTAGATGTTGCTGAGTACAATTCTGTTATTTGTTTTCTCACTGAGGGGGGATTTCCCAGGGAGAGATAAATACGAGTCTGTGTACGAGGACCCTCTAATTTGACACCCTCACAGAGAATACTTGATTAATATCTACACTATATCAGAGAATGATGCAATAAGACAGCTACATGTGAATGTTATCTTCAGCAAAAGTCAGGAACTGAATAATGATGACGAATTAAGGACAATTAAGGCATGTTTTGATTTTATGAACAGGTTGATTCTTAGTCAAAGGTCTTCTTCCTATGTTCCTGAATCTCGTTGGTTGATTTGTCTCAGGAAAAGCCTCGAAATGACATTTAAATAACAGCGTTCTCAGCAGCAGCATTCGAAACCGATGTTTTATGTTGAAATTCTAACCGGAAAATCAATGATGGCTTCTGCCAATTCGTGGAGACAGGTCTGCCTTCTAGCTATCAGCTGAGGCGACTGAGTTTCCGGCTAATATGAACATTTAAAAAACGCATGATCTCCTAGGCAGGAGGATCGGAGGCTAACTGAAAATCGCCGGCTTCATAGCATTCCGCTGCATATAAGCTGTTTGAACGAACAATGGGGTTGGGTTCTGCAAAGAACTCAAAAGGAGTATCAAACGATTTTGAAAGCAAAGCAGTTTACAACATGAAGTTGGTGTTTTTGAAATATAATAGAGTAAACAAATAGCTATAAAACAGTAATGATAAGTATCCATTTAATGGGTGAAAATATTTCTTCACTTGATGCGCCATTGATAATCAGCTTCAGAAAAAAGTCAACGCATTAGCTCCGTCCCTAGTGATTTTGAATTTATAAACAATTCTATCTATAAAACACAACTTTCGTTGTGTGTCGATGCGGGAGGTTCATTTCAAATTAAGTTCCACGACTGTGCCGAATCAGTATCCTTCCACATCTGTACGTCACCCTTGCGACTGTCTTCGAAACGCGTCGGGCACTTATTTTAAATTTGTGCAACTTTCCAGAAAGATACACATGTAAGTGAGACTCGATTGTTACTGCAGAAAATATCAAAATAATTCATATTTCTGAAGAAGAAATGCCTTAGATCATGTACATTTGCATGCATATTCCAAGAAACAAAATGTAAAGCTCACCGCACTTCATCACAGGTATGATAGCAATTTGTCACAAAATGTGAGGAAGTCCCATTTTCCAAATGTTCCAATTCATCAGATTGACTTCATCTTGACTTCAATTATTCAATTAGATCAATTTTCATTGAGCCAGGCATAACGCATTGACGCGGAACTGTTCAAATTTGAATTCACAACACTGGCTATGTTCCTAGATCAAGCTAAGTTTTCAAACTAACCTAGAGCATAGACTTCCATGCATGATCAAAGAAATCGACAGCAGCTAATCAGGAAGGTGACAAAGAAATTGAACAGCACCATAATTAGGTATGCAAAATTCAATGACACATGTTAACCATAGAAGTCATTGAAACAAATTTTCTATCCATTGGAAAGCAGCTATCGTGCAACTCAGATGATTTGTAATTACAAACCTGATTCAATACAGAGTAACTTACTTTCAATTTTAAGAAATGAAAACTTGACTTTGTTGTATGCCTTTTCTATCTAAACATGATTTTTACAGCCTCAATCTTCAGAGCGAAGAAAATACCGAAATGCTATGAATTAAAGCGACTCCAGCATTTGAACAAAATATAAATATGTTTTAAATTTTTGGATGATCTCATGACCTATCAAATATTCTGCTTACTTTTAAAGAGCGTTAATTAACACATCAATGAAACTTTGTTCGGATCAGTTGATGGAAAAATTGAATAAATGTAACTGATTCCGAGAAGGAATTTCTCCACAAATGAATATCATGTAGTCAGTTATTTGAATATGTATTCTGTGAATTTAGAGAATCAACAACTCACCACTCAAAATCGTTGTGATTATCGTTGTAAATCGTTGTGTATTATTTTTATTTGGCAACAATAGTTATTAGGGGTTTCTTGTTGTTGCCACTTTGTGTATAGCTGCAATAGAATATAACTGACTTGACCTCAGTTCCACACAACGTGGCATAAGTCTAAAATTGAAATTCTAAAATTGACCTTCGCTCCAAGTCCTAAGCAATAACACGTGCATTACACGTATAAAAGTAGTGTATTTTCATTTACACCAAAAATACACGTGCATTACACGTGTATACGGGCTGACTGGGTTGTAATGAAGCATGCCGCATACAGTCACTGTTCAAAATCAGAAGGTAAAGGGCATATTCACATTGGTCGGAGCTCAGTCAAAGGTAGTCCAATAAAAACATTGTTCCATTGATGAAGTCAGAGATCGAATGAGACTGCATGGTGGCGAAATCATAGGTTTATAAGTACATTTAATTACAATGTATATAACTTGAAATTGGTTGACACAGCAAATTTTCAATGTCGCAAAGCATGACAAAGATAAAATCAAAGGTACCTGATGAAAAGAGCATGTAATACAGTTGAATCAGCTGTTTGTACAGCATAGCCGATGAAGCCACGAACCCATTTAGTTTGCGAGACGTTTTCAAATGTGACAAAATCAGATGGTGACTTCGATCAGACACTTTTGGCAGAAGATGATGTAGAACATGGTCGCGATTTTGTAGTGCAATACGAAAAAGACGCAGAGACTAAAGTTTTCTTCTGGAAAATATATCCAGAAGATTACATTTATTGCAAAAACGCACGTCGTAGCAATGAACGATTTGGAAAGCTCTCTTGCACATTGCTAACAGTTTCGAATCTAATGTGTTTCAGCGTTCAAAAAGACCGTCGAAGCGTACTCCATCATAGAGCGAATAATGGAGTTAACCACAATTACCAATTGATCGTGATTTAGAGCAGACTTTAGAACACGGAGAACATATAGACGTTTTCAGACTTAAGAAACAATGTATTCAAAATGACTTGACCAAGTCAATTTGTTATTAAAAATGACACAAAGAATCTTTATACAAAAAACTTTATTGACATCAGAAACTAATTGAATAGGGAAAACAGAAAAATTGATGTTCAAAACTTTTGTTTTCATATCATTTACAATAATTTATTTTCGTCACACCATTTCTTGCAATCTTCAATCTCAGAGGACACACGACACAGTCATTAGAATCTGTACGATAGACAGGTGCAATGGGCGCTACATCGTCGGCGTATTTGACAACGCAAACATTCGAATTATAAGAAGAGTAGGTGGCCAAGTACAAAGAAAAGAGGTAAGGTCCGATCTTGGATCCTTGAGGAATCCCACTGGTAACATTGTCCAAAGAACTCTTAATTTGTCCCAGTTTAACTGCTTGTTAGCGATTACTTAGATAATTGTTCACCCAATTTACAAATATATTACAATTTGGGATCGAAAGTTTGGAAATACAATTTCACAGGAGGTGATGTGGAATGCAATCAAATGCCCGAGTCATGTCAAAAGTTAACAATCCAACAGCTAAAAAATCAGGTTACAAATTTCATCATGTATTGTAATAAGGGCGCATGCAGGTGAAGAATGTGGACGATACGCAATTTGGCTGGCGTGATAATTCTGAGTAAGATGATGTTTGTATCTTTTTAGAATAGTATCTTCACATAGCTTACTGACAAATACTGAATATACTCGCAACTCTCACCAGGTTAGAACTACCGTAGTAACCTCTAATGACAGCAATGGTACCTCTCGAGGAAGACAGCCTCGAACCCTGGACTTTCTGCACTTTCGTGCACCTTCTGCACCTCTTTTATTGTAACGGAATGCTGAGTATACGCGAGTTGACAGACATAGTTCCAAGATTAAACTTTTGCAAAAATGTTTCTTTTGGAATATAACCACATGGGCCCTTATGGAATATTTGCTCTAGTAAAACATGCTTTGATTCACGAAAACAGGATGGTGAAATAAATGGTCTTCACTCAAAAGAATACTTGCAAAGTTGCGAGCATTTTCTTTTGTATTCAACGGTTTTGGCTACTGTAATTTCTGAATTGTGTAAATGTCACACACACACTCCTCATAGATGTAATATCGGCTATAGTAATAATCAGTGTCGGCATTGGCGATCATGCCCTTCATGCTCAGCATGACAAAGTATTTTGTGTCTTTCTTCACACAAAACCGACGTTATCGAGCATGAGAAAGTTAGCGCTTTTTCATCAACAGATAAAACTTCATTGTAGCTTTTCAAAAATTCATTGTATTCAATTATTGTTCTCTGATCATATTACTATATGCCGTGAACGAAAACCACAAGTTACACGTATTGCTCCCTCTATAGATTTTCTCGGCAGCTAATTGAACACGAAGCTTGAAATAAAGTTAACAAAAGCAAATCCGATTAACACAATGGTGCGTCAAGCGTGTCACTAATGATGAGCCTTCTCTATTTGGTCAGATAAATTAATGCATCAAATAGCTCTGACCATAGAAATCTGGCCCACATTAAAAAAAAAAAAACCAAATAAAACTATTGCCCGCGAACTAAAGATTTGAAATTTGTGTTGGGCAGACAGAAGTTTTTTAATGAAATTACTTATGGAAGAAAATCACTAAATGCTGTTTACAGCATATCATCTATGAGGAGTGATATTTTTTATTATCCGATTATATGATGAGGACATTGTGAACTTTTAATGTAAATTATAGTAACCTCACAGTCTGTCCCAATGTTCATTTTCATTTAAAAAAAAAAAAAAATTGTTATTTTGAGAGAGGTGAGGAGGAGAAAGGTAAAATGATTTCCGTCCTTCTTTTTTATTATTGATATATAAACTGCACCAAACCAACTATTGGCACACCCGATGGTTTTAATTGAACCGGATGAAGGCGTTTAAATTTTATTGAGAGGATGACGGATGAAAGCTTATACCAGGGAGTTCGGATGTATATGAATGCATAATTTTGATTAGCTCAGCGACGCGAAACTCGAATCCTTAATCATGTCTCTGTTTTCATTTTCAGCGTTCTTCACATTACAATCATAATGTGTTGCCGACCCGAACAAAACCAATGGCAATTTGTTGCATTCAACTATAAGTGAAATCTCAATACTTAACAAGACGTTCAGTAAAGTGTTTGTTAAAGTCGGCGGCCTATCGTACCACTCCGTCCCTGAGTATGACTTACTGAAGCTTAAGAGCATTATTTCAGCTATTTTAGATATAGATTATATTGTCTATAACAATCGACAATACGGCGATTGGTTTCGTTATCTTCATTTCTACAAAGCTTTCAGTTATTATAGTCAACAAACCGTTTTTTTTTTAGTAGCAAGTTTTTCTCTGAATGTAATGTAACCCACATGGGCTTTTTAAACTTGAGATGTCAAGTTGGAACCGTATGCTGTTTTCTGTTGCATCAAACAACCGTCTTCCATAAGTCGAGATCAATTCTGTTGACACAAACACCAATCGTTTTGGCTACACAACTTCCTCACAATTGTTATATTTCGGGGTAGACAATCGCGAATTTATTCATTTGTTGTGATCTGGGTGAAGATCCCTGCTTCTATCCAGTTATTACGGAGCCAGCGTTTAGCGTTTTGGGTTCACAAAACACTCCAAAACACGTTGTCATTTGCTCCTTGCCTGTCATTCATTGCTAAACCATCCGTACTCGATCGTTTTTTTTCTGCATAGTCCATACAGGTAATTAAAAGTCAAATTATTGAAAAGTCACACACATCACATGTAGAAGTTCTTGGCAAGTTAATAGACACTCAGATAAAAACTTAAATCGCCTCTCAACTATTTCGGTCTACTGACCTAGTGATAGGGTTTGCACGATTCTTCCATAAACGATTTGTAATCTGCGCCCACATGGCATTTTTTGAAAAGGAGAAAAATTTGCTAACAATTTCAAATACTTTTCATATTTTCACCTTAGTGTGCAATGTCGTGGTTAGTGAGAAATGAGGGGGGAGAATCTCATCTTGGTGTTCTGTTAATATATCAAAACGCAGATTGCTTGTGCTATTGGAAGAAGTCGGCAATTCGTCGGAACAGATAATGCTTCCTGAAACAATGGTAAGTGCTCTGATAAAATGAATGGAGCAAATTAGATGCACTTTGCTTCGGGTTCGCCAAGAGATGTAGTTTTGCTCACACGTTTGGCCATCACTCATTTTGGAAAATCTCAACAGAAGTGTCTTAAAAAATGAAAAAGTAGAAATGAAAACATGCAATTTTGTGGATGAACGAAATTGTCCACTTGAAAGCGAATGCCTTTCAGCGAGAATCACGTGTCACGAC
Organism: Prostheceraeus crozeri; assembly: GCA_907163375.1. Lineage (NCBI taxonomy): Eukaryota > Metazoa > Platyhelminthes > Polycladida > Euryleptidae > Prostheceraeus > Prostheceraeus crozeri. The sequence continues at coordinate 131,330 of CAJQUW010014274.1, forward strand.
TCAATTACCCTGATAAGGATTACATCGGCATAAGTGAAAGCAGCTTCAAATTAAGGTAAACCAATTATAAAAAGTCATTCAATCACGAAAAATACAAAAATAAAACTCAGTTATCAAATGAATTCTGAAAGCTCAAAGAAAGTAACCTCGTTTAAAAAACTGTCGGTCCATTGTCGTGAAGCCGATTCGGCTTAATGACGGCAAAGGTCCTGATTCCCCTACTATTTGCCGACGAATCGGTGAGCCGACACCGAGTTTCGCGAGCCACAGTTTCGCCGACACGCTACCGACAATTCCCCGACAGCCTCCGACAACTCCCAGACATCTAATTATATGTTCACATTCTTTTGATGAAATTTCAGTTATAGCCTACTTGACGTTGTGGTAAAATATTGAAAAAATTTGCTGTTGATATTGATGAATACTGTTGATCAAAGTCAACCTGCTACGAAATGCTCCAAGCATTAACAGCAGAAAAACTCATGCTGCTAAAAGCAAAACATTCGGAGGCAGTGACAAATAATCGGACAAGAAATTACTTTAGCGACTCACCTCAAAAGTAAATGTCGGCCTACAGAGCAGTGGTATGTTCCTCTGCCACCGGTTGTGCTGGCTTGGTAGTGTCCGGTCTCCATTGATGATATCTTTTTGAGAGGTCTAAAATGCGCAATAAGATGCTTGATGCAAAAAATATTGAATATTATTGACGCATAAAAAGAAGTTATAGAATTTAACATAATTAAAATAAATAGGAACATGCATCTAACATAAAAAATAAGAAAACGACATGAGCTTTTATTCACTTCATGAAATTTTAATACTTAAAATCAATAGCATTACAATAATTACTCGACCTGTTTTCACATTTATTTCCCGGCAAAAAATATTAAAACAACAAGAATCACCATATGTATTACATGAGCACTAGACAAGTTCCGATGAAAAATGTGTCATAAAACAAATGACGAAATTAGGATGATTACGAACGAGATAAAGTGTACAGTCTGGAAATCGTCAAAGCAAATATGCAGCTGACGATCAGTATAAAAAACCAAGTACTAGTATGACAAATATATCCATATCAGAACATCATTGCGAGTGTGGACCAATAGCGCAACTTTGGAAATCTTTAAAGACAAATACAAACAGCTAACAATCATGAAAAAGAAATATAGCAAATGCCTGTCCAGTTGTAAACAAGATGATGAGGGTGGGTCAAGTCAAGTCTAATTTGGAAATCTTTTAAGACAGCTATAAACAGCTAACAATCACATAGAGATGATACCTCTTTGGTTGGACATTCTAAATGAAAGTGAAAGTACATGTAGGATTGCCGATATGATGCTAATTTATTAGATCATGAACCAATTAATTTCAACTATACTGAGTGTATCCATTTTCAGGGTATAAAAAAATGAGAATGCATTGATGAAATTTTAAGCATTTAGAAGTATACCTTTACGCATATTCTTCATTCTCATAAATGCCTAAAATTCCATCACGGCATGCTCTTTTCAGTTATCATTTTGTACCCTGAAGATGACTGCGTTCTGTAGTTGAAATTACTCGAAATTGGTCAATAACGGCTGAATAAGTCCCATCATTAGATTACACATGCATAAATTATTATCTGATGTAATTTATGCATGTGCAATTTAATGATGGGACTTAATCATCTTCACTTTCACATAGAAGTTTTATAACCTATTTCGAACACGAATACTTACTATCGCTTCAATGGTTGATTATTGCTTGACATCATTGATTATTGATCGCTCATTCTTGAGAAGAAAAAAATTAAATGAAAAAATATTATTAATAGACTTATTTATAAAAAGGATAAACTTCTCTTATTGTATATTATTATTTATATCTATAAACGTTATTAAACTACATCTTTATTTACTGAGTTAAAAGCTAAAAACTGTTAAACTCACTAAATAAGGATACTAAGTTTGCGACCGATATAACTGAAAATAACTATACTTGAACTATTACATAAGATTTCACTATGGGCTAAGCAAAATTAATTTTTGCCATTATCAAAATGAAACCGTGTCAAGTTGTACCCTTTCCTAAAGATAGTTGGGTCCCAGTTATGTAAAGAGAAACTTCACTCTCAACACCTTTGACAGCATCGATAAAAGAAGTACAGCTCCTACTCTCTTGGCATCGAAGCTGGAAACAAAACCAAATCTCGTCTCAAGTGTAATGGTCGCTATGATAGAGATTTCGTTATCAACAAACGCTCGCGTAAATCAAAAACTATATTAATGAAAATGCAGTTGTTCTAAATATTGATTTTATTAGTGATAGTTTTTCTCGCAAAATTAATTATCGTATCCGTAAACATAAACTTAACATAAATTTCGCAAATTAAGGCAACACAAAATTATGTCATTTACAGTCCGTTTCATAAAAGTGGATCATCCTAAAATTTGACTAAATAAAACATAAGTATGATACAGAAAGCATTTTTCATGTTATTTCATGTCCCTAATATATTTAAATGTCCTTATATAATCTGATAAGCTATGATACAGTAACGGTTCTTAAGAAGCTAATATTTTGTGGCCTTACCCTTATTGTTAATGACATTACCAATTCGTCTAGCCATTGATTCGATGATATCGTTGATTTTTGACTGATCTAACTTTCTCCACTCTCTTTTTAACAGTGACGTAAGTTGTGATACGCCATCTGTAGGTAGCAGTGAACGACGAACGTTACGTTTTAGAATACTCCATACATTTTTTATGGGATTCAGATCAGTACGAGGAACGGCTGGCCAAGATTAATGTCTAAGCCCTAATTGAGACCTTGCATAAGTTGGACTTCTACTACTCCTGTGACACGTGCATATCATCATAAATAACAAGTCGTTGGATTACAAGTTGATCTGTCATTTTGGCCGAGTGTTATGTAAACATTTACATAGCGTCAGAAATTCATGGTTCTTGCTGTATGTGAAGTTCAGAGCGGCCATGGTCCAAAATGCGCAGCACCAAATAGTAGAGTCGCACCACCTTGTACCCGAGGACGATGTAAATGTCTCGGATTTCCTGATCAGATTTTATCCTAATCTCAATGGACATTCACTATATCAGACGGACTGATGCTCATCAGACCAGACAACCCGATCCCATTGTTTTCGCCAGTGACAATGACTCATTGCCATTGAGAAGTACTTTTTGTATATGCTGATCTGATAATTCAATTGAGAGGGCTCTTACAGCTCTTGAAATTAGAACTCAATAAGTCTTTTACGTATAGTGGACTTAGAAAAGACGGTCTAGTGCAGCCATCTCAGTTAACGAGGAGACTTGGATCAACTTTAACAAATCTCAAATTAGGCAGGTCTCTACGTTTGGATGCTTTTGTGCGGACGGCCAGAGCCTCTTTACGACAGAGTCGAAAAAAATCAGTATTGCCATCGATGCACATTTGTGTAAGCGGACATTTAGTCGCTTGCTTGTAGCTCGCGCAAAGGAAATCCTAGTTCTAGCAAGGCTGACACTTTACCTTTTGTGAATGCGATCTCGTTATTGTTCATTTGTGCTTTGTATTGTTTTCAACCGGTAAGAGATAGATTTTTCTAGGGCTTGAATGCAATCAGGAGTGCTGCTAACACCACCGTAACGAAGTCTGGAAGCCATGGAAACATGAGTCCAGTTAATCACATGTAGCAGTTACATTATTGTTGATGAATAATGGTGCTATACTGGCTCTGATTGACCGATTTTCTTTATTTTTGTTTTGCTTGATAGCTTTTGGCTTGTAGAACACATATTACATAACAAAGGGAAACAAAATGTAATTTTATAAGAGTGAGGTATGATTTTGTGTAACATTGCTAAATGAAGAATCAAATTATCTACTACTTTTTTTATTACTTATAACAGGAAACAACTCAATATTCATGTTTGTGAAATTTCCAACAATGATATTAGAAGCAAACTGACATATTTCCAAATTTCAGAGAAATTCCGTTCAGTTTGGCGGTGGTAGACAAAGTTGATGTTAAGGCGATGTTTAAGGTGATCCATTTTTTATGAACAATCTCCAATTTCGAAACCAAAAATTAATATTAATAAACACGCTAACTTATTGTCTTCTTTGCGTGTAACTTCTTAATCATAATAATTGCATATTACGGTACATTGCAATCACCTAGTTTGTTACTTATGGTCGCGAAATGCGCACAAACTTAGCTCTTTTATAGATACAGGTAGAAGAAAGCAAAAAACAGAAGAAAGTTAGGTTTCAAGAAATTTTCCGATCGGGGAGAGGGTGTGTGTGAAGCATTCCTATCTGTGCAAAAATCTAGCCGAAATCTTTTGTGTCAAAGATCATTGGTTCCAAGTCAGTGATTTGAACAAATGGTTAGAAGTGGCCGTCAAAAAATGTTGTCGGAAGATCGGTCGTGCGAGGAGTGACGTGGAGCAGAAGAGTGACGAGCTAGCCGATATGTACCTAGCGAGGTCCTCGTTATTTTTTTTTGTGTGATCTAATATTTTTTAGAAATTATTATTAAATATTACGGAGTGCTCAGTACATGTCTACGAGGTGACGAATCATGGGAGTCCGAAGACCAGGCGAGTCAATGTGGAGGTACCAGTGTACCAAAGAAGAGGTATCCCGACGCCGACGTGAATTGCGTGACTCTGATTATGTTTATTATTTGATTCTATTGAACATTGAAACTATTATGCTGTTCAGATAACGCTTGTCTGATATGGCATTATCGTTAGTGACAATTCTCGGGGGGAGTTTTCCTCTTTTAAACGTGAGGAATATATGGTGTTTATGATTATAAAAAATTAGTTGTTCTTGTTTTGTCTACACTAATGAATTATTTTATATCTGTAATGTGATTTATTATAGACTTTCAGAAAAATCGCCGAACCGAAATTCGAAACTTTTTACTTTTGTCTTGTATACTAAATATACTAAAACAATACAATACAAAACATTATATGATTCAATAAGCATTACAGTCAATTAAACAGTAATTCAATAATTACAGTCTCTAGTTGACAACTCTATTCAACCAACCACCTTTGGTTATTCAAATGACTGCAAGCTATGGGAAATTATGAAATTTTATTGTGATGAGATGCTAATTTTGTAGATATCTTTGCTGGATGTTGACATCCCCACATTGTGATTTGCAATCAAACCAAATACATCCATTCTATCGATGTTATTGTAATTATGCGAATAAACGTTGATTATCGAGAATACTTAAATATCATATCACTATGAAACATAAAAAATTTATTTCAGATTTAATTTTGAAATAATAAAAACGCGTTTTTTGCGACAACCGAGTATTACGTCTTTAGTGTTATAACTATTTGCCGTAACCGATGTTTACAACGATGTTATTGTATGAAGTGGCTTTGCCTGTTGCTCGCTGTTATACCTGTTTGTTGATATGTAAGCCTAATTAGTACAGTACTTGTTCTACATTCTTACAACAGAGTTCCATCTGCTTTGAAGCGTTGATATATTTTTGGTGTGCGCGCGCAAAATTTTACTGAATTTAGTTGGTTACGCGTTAATTAAAAGTTTCAGAACCATATGCGTCTAGATGAGAGTGCAATTGTTACCAGGCTATGTACAATTGTGCATGTTACGTGAAAATCAGCATCAAAGCGCATTGTTATCAATGTTTTTATATGATTTTAATGCGGAGAGATTAAATGTCAGCAACATATGGTTGCGTGGACAGCCTTGAAAGGATTCACATAAATCGTTGTACATTGCCTAAAAGAAATGTGTCTATGATATTGTATGAAATAATTATTCGTGCGGCGTGACTATGATTATCTGTGATCCATCATAATTTAAATGTACAGGAGTAGGCTACATTATCGTTCAATACACTGCTTTTAGGACTTTCAAATTAAACATGGTTTTGTCATAGTTCATTGCGTACAATCAATCTCCAAAAATGTGTGTTCACCCTCTTGAATATAATCAAATATATACTCGAGTCATGCATAATCAAGATCTTTACCATTACTGCCTATTGATGTTTCTAGTACGCATAAGTCAAAGATACAGTTAACTGATAATGCAGAAGATATATTTCAATATATGACTCAAGTGTTAAGTAACGAGTGGAGAACACTCCTGATCCCCGAATATGAACAGATAGATTTTGATTCTTAAAGAACAACTGAATACATTTATTGTACATGTAAATTATAATTCAATTTATCAATTGCGACCTCTAGAGGAATGGTCATACCCAGTTTTCGTTCGATTTGTAAAGTCTTTACCAACACTCATTGCCACCGGTCTTATTGGCTATACTTTCCTATTCGACAGATTTACCAATACACATAATTTCGAGAAGTATATAAAGCGCAGACTTTCTTCTTTAAAAAAATTGCGATATTTATCGATTTTACAGAAAACACGTTCCATGGTCACGGATAGGCGCTTACAGGATTGCGTAAAGAAGAGTACATTTATCAAGGTATAAAAAAAGCTTTGCAGATTTCAATGTTTGCTTAAAAAACGCTTAAAAGATTGGTACCAAACATACACAATTTAGCAGGCAATAAGTTCCAAGAAGGATTAAAATCCGATTTTTTCATGAAGTGGCTATCTCTCCTTCGATCACTGTCTATCCTGATCAGAAATGATCGAGGCTAATATTCCATAAAAGATGGAGTCTGACTAGTCGAATTCACGATTCATTAAAAATTAATCGAAGTATTACCTATTAAGTATCACGAATTTTTGAACTTTCATAAAAGAGTTCTCGTGTGCGCGAATTTCCAAGTCTGGTAGCCTTATATATTCACTAAATCTCGCTTTGTGTCTCTTGTTTACCTTGAAAAGTAATTCCTATTTGCTACATCTCAGAAATTAAAAACAAGTTCCTGAAAAGTTGTCCCTGACCTTTCTCTTTGATTCTTCATTTCTGCAATTTTCAACAGTGCTTTCCATTTCGTGCGTTATAACTCCTGTCGCGCATGCTTGAGTAACAATTAACTTCTAAATCAATGCTTTTCTAATGCAACATATATATCAATCCATAGAAACAAATACTTCAGTTCAGTGAGTAACATTATGTACACAGTGTCAATATGAGTTCAACATGTTTTTTATAGATATATTAATTGGCAATTTATAGACGATGTCAACTATTTAAATTAAAAAGCAATTCAAAAGGTGACACAACATTTTTTATGGTATTAGTGTATATGATAATCATGTTTAGTTCTCTGATTCAAGCATCATAGATAGTTCGAGAATGAAATAATAATTGGAACGAGCGTAGCCGAGTTCAATTATAATTTTTAGTTCGCAGACTTTTTATGTTTGCTAGAACCAAGAATCAAACATAGATTGACTGTATTTATTCATAATTCTAGACAGAAATCCCCCCCCCAAGAGGGCGGGTCCACCTCCCCCCACCCCGGGGGGGGGAAGGGGGGGGGGGGGGGGGGGGGGGAGGGGGGGTCCAACAACAAACACACCAACAAAAAAAAGGGAGGGGAAAAAAAAAAAAAAAAAAAATAAATTGATATGTGAGTATTATGGAAGAGGTGATTTGGTGGTTATTGTTTAGTGTGTATGAGTAGGTGTGATTATGGTGGAATTGTAAGAATGATTAATTTTAATTTGAGAAATTTGTTTATTGTGATGGTGTTTCTGTAATAGTAATAGAAGAATTTTATTGGTTTGGAAGATTAGATTGGATGTTTTTGTGTTTATTAGGAGTTATTTATTGGAAGAATTATTTATTGTAGATATCATAGTACTAAATAAATTATTTCAAAATTTTTGCGTATACAAGTCAAACATTTATGTTTATTACAACTGGCTTTGTAAATAATCAATGATCAAAATGTCAGAGAGTAATAAAATAGCAAAAGAGAAGTATATAGTTGGGTCAAATAATCCCGGCAATGATACAATGATATCATTATTCCTGTGGAAAAAATATATCAATTTAATATTTTTATTTTTTTGAAAAATATACAAAAATGCTATAATTAAAAATGTTTGTTCCATTATATTTTCTGTCATAGATTCTTCGCATTTTGTCATTGAAGCAAATTTAGTCTCTTTCATTGTCCTACCTATGTCCTTCCGCACTGGTTGATGTCATGTATCGAAAGCACACGGCTATTGATGTCATTTGTCTATTCACGCAAATATGGTCAGCACGCACTCATTAATAAAACTGTCCTTGATGTTTTTGTGAAGTCTCTGGACTGTAATATAAATATTTTAGTCTTAGTTTTCGTACATTTGGATACTGTTGGCCTAAACCAACTGCATACTGTATCTTCCGCATTTTAATTCGGTGATAAAGCTTGAATCACAACTTGCGATGTCTAATGCATAGGCCATAGTTCTACTCACCTTTTGATATACTCGTACAAGAAAGCTCTGTAGTTGACAAACTGCGTTCTTCTTCGTCTTTTCCATTAATCTGGAATAACAGTAAAAACCTCTATGTAGATGGACAAAAACCATTTTTGGCACTCAAAGTGTCCATTGAGAACAGGTGTGCCATTATGTAAAGGGGTCACAGTCATGCAATGATAGAAACATGAATTGCAGATCGAAAGTTGCTAATCATCAACATCCAATACATCAGGCCATCCAACGCAATTACCCCTGTAAACACCCGTAGCATAAAAGAAAATTCCTTAGCAGTTTGTCATCTTTTGTTTAATTAGAGGTTGCTCACGTTTAATCTTAGACCTCGACAATCAGTTAATTCAAAATCAGTGCGACCATTGAGTAAAAATAATCTTGAAAGTTATCATCTACGTTTACTATTACAGCTAGAGCATAAACTCAAATAGTTCCTTACACACGCTATCCTATTTTTTATGTTCTTCAATTCTTTGATGTAGTCACTTTCGATTTTCCCAATATACAGGGGTGCTAGGATCAACCTTCGCAATTGTATTTCTAGATAACACGAGACTTCTCACTTTCCTACTTTACTATTTTAAATGAGAAATAATGATTTTATTTTAAAAGTATTAAATCTATTTTTTTAGTTAATAGTTGTATCTGCGGTAACTCATTGAGATTTACATTTAAATTCAATGGAAGCTTTATCAACGTAAGCCAGTATCGTATAATTTAGCGCACCCCCTTCCTCTTTGTTAATCCATTTTCCACGTACCATTGACTTTTTCTCTGCTAACAAAATCAAACAATTTTAAAGAACAAAGTTCTTAGTATAACCATTGCATTCAAAGATTTTCAGAATTTTCTCAATTTCATCATGAAATATATTCCAATTGCTGGCTACCGTATATGTTCTACTCAGCATTCCAGTAACCAGACCCCGGTGCCACGCTCTTGGACAGTTTGCTTCAAAGTTTAATAGCACATTTGTGAACGTTTCTTTTCTAAAGATGCTAGTTTCCAAATTATTCGTAATATTTATTTTAACATCCAAGAATGCTATACTATTGCCACCAATATCTACAGTAAATTTTAAATTTTTGCGTTGTCTATTTAAAAATTGGTGAAACCGTTCTACTTTCTTTATATCATCAAAAACGCAAATGCAATCATCTACATATCTTGCGTAATAAAGTGAACTGCATTCTTCATTCATCCAATTTCGTTCCATATGTGACAAAAATAGATTTGCGAGTGTAGGAGCAAGGGGGAACCCATACTTACACCATCTATCTGCTTAAACATTTGGTCATTAAATAAAAATTGACCACTCGTGGCAAACAGGCACAGTTTTTTAAATACATCCCTACCAAACAAAGGCTTATTAGTTGAATTCTTATCATAAACTAAATTAGCCGCCAGCTCAATTGTTTCATTTACAGGTATGTTCGTGAACAGTGATTCAACATCATAACTAATTAAAATATGTTTGTCATGAAAAAGTTCTTGATTTTTATTAATTTCTTCTATCAAGTGAGAGGTAGAATTCAACATATGTTTAGAATTTATATGTGGTTTTATTAGATTATTTAAAAATTTTGCCAAATTGTAACTTGCAGAGCCAATAGTACTTATTATTGGTCTCATAGGTTTGTTATCTTTGTGCACTTTCACAGTACCATAGAGCCTACCGGGCTCACTGCCAGAAGGACTAATAAACTTGTGCGTTTTCTCATCAATATATCTACGCAAATACTTATAAATGTAACGATACAATCTGCCTTCCTCGGTTACTGTCGGATGTTTGCGAATGTCATCCTCATCATATTCAATTTTTTGGAATTTAGTTACGTCTTTTAAAATATCACTCATTTTTTTGTTGTACTCAAATGAGTTGACTATCACCAATCCATTCCCCTTATCAAAGGAACACACTTTTATATCCTTGCGTCTCGCCAACTTTTCCAGTACTTTGTGGGTTTCACGATTGTGATTTACATATCTTTTTTCCAGCTTTAAAGAAGTGAGTTGCAGCTTCCTGAATTTCACGTTTTACCACTGGTGTTAAATTAAATTCATTTTCATTTTTCATGTTGACAGCAATAGCTTTTTCTAATTGGTATTTAATCTTATCATTACAAATATTTTTAGGAATCACAGTATGTTTAAGGTCAAACCTTAGTACTTCACGCTCTTTTAGGGTTAATTCATAGTTACTTAGATTAACAAGGCAATCCGGAGATTTGATCCGATTATTTAACCATAACCGTTTTAGTTTATCATTATGTTTATTTTCAACCTCCTTCAACTTAGGTTGAATACTACGTATCACTATCAGTTTCAAGACCACAAGTCTAAACCAGGAAAATTGATCATTAATTTTGCAAGTAATGTCATCAATTTGTTTGGTGTTATGTTCAATCATTTTTTGTACATGTTTAATCTGAGCTTCAACCACTAGTCTATCACAATTATCAGCAATCTGCGACAGCGACCTAAGCTTCGGAACTTTGATCGTTAAGAACTTTGGTACAACTTTTAGGAAAATACACTTCTCAAAATACGCAAGGTCAAGTTACAATTTTAGCTTTTTCTCAGTTAACTTTTCAAATTTTCGAGAATGCCATCCTACCAGCCGCACATCTTTTGCATGGCAATTTGATCTATTGTTTATTAAATTTCATTGTTGTTAATTGCATTCACGACATGGCTTAAGATGCTTTGGTGGACAATCGATCCCCGCTACTTGCCTTAATGTCGGCGGTCACAATTGTGACGTGTTATTTATCCATTGATTATTATTGCCTTGACAACTGATGCGTGGTGGTGAAGGTTTTATCCTGCCAATTGACAGAGTCACGTAAGTGGCTCATGGCTCAGTTGGTTAGAGCACAGGACTAGTTAACCTTGGCCGTAGGTTCGAATCCTACCAGCCGCACATCTTTTGCATGGCAATTTGATCTATTGTTTATTAAATTTCATTGTTGTTAAATACAAGCTTTCCTAACAATGAAAGTACGTGGCTGTTTTTACACTCTTATATAGCCATAGTAGCATACAGATCAGTATGTTAGAAAACATCGTCACAGTGTTATGTCTTTATTGCAGTAAAACTAATTTAAACTTTCATGCTTCCCATTTTTAATGTTGTAATTTAGGGCAATGGAGAGAGACTAATTTGGTTTACTGATTAGGTTGGCTTTTATACGAGTATCATATTAGTCCATTAGCCTCCCAGTCAACCCGTACACGTGTAATACACGTGTATTTTTGGTGTAAATGAAAATACACCACTTTTACACGTGTAATACACGTGTAATCTTTGCATATGAATACACGTGTAGAAATACACCACTTTTACACGTGTAATACACGTGTTATTATTTATGACTTGTTGCCAAGGTTAATTTTATAATTTCAATGTTACACTAATGCCAGGGTGCATGAATCTCAAGTCATAGTCAGTTATATTCTACTGCAGCTATATACACTAAGTGGCAACAACAAGACATCCATATAAACGATTGCTACCACATGAAAATAATACCAAAATTGCACTATCACAACGATTTTGACTATTGATTCTCTAAATTCACAGAATACATATACAAATAAATGACCATGTGCTATTCATTTTTGGCGAAATTCCTTCTTGGAAGTAATTAAATTTATTCACTTTTTTCATCAACTGATCCGAACAAAGCTTCGTTGATGTGTTAATTAACGTTCTTTAAAAGCATACAAAAATTTTTGGTAGGCCATGAGATAATCCAGAAAATTAAATTATATTTGTATTTTGTTCAAATGCTAGAGTCCCATTAACTCATCATCTCGGCATAATCGCTGTGAAGATTTAGGCTGTAAAAATCCATTTAAAAAAAATCCTCTGCAATGCTACAATCGAGTTTTCATGTCTTAAAATTGAAAGTAAGGTGCTTTGTATTCACATTCACTCATGTTTATTCGCATTATCTGAGACATTATCACTCATCTGAGCTGCACGATCCTGTTTTCCAATTGATAGAAAATTTGATTCAAAAGCATGCATTGACTTCTATGGTTAGCATGTGTTTATTGAATTTTGGATATGGTTCTGTTCGATTTCTTTGTCATCTTCCTAATTAGCTGCTGTCGATTTCTTTGATCATGCATGGAAGTCTATGATCTATATTGGTTTGGAAACTTAGCTACACATGCAGTAACATAGCATAATGTTGTGAATTCAAATTTGAACAGCTCCGCTTCATTGCGATATGTCTGGCTCAATGGAAATGGATCTATGTGGAATTATTGAAGTCTGCAGGATGAAGTCAATTTGATGATCAATTGAAACATTTGGAAAATGGAACTTGATCACATTTTGTGACGAATTGCTATCATATTGCTTTATCTGTGATGAAGTCCGGTGAGCTTTACATTTTGTTTCTTAGAATATGCATGCATGATGTAGAGTATTTTTTCTCCAGACATATGCGCTTTAAAATATTAATTCTTTGATATTTTCTGCAGTAACAATCGAGTCTCACTTACATGTATATCTTTCTGGAAAGCTGTTAATCGCATTCCATGTCATATGTCTCACGATTAACATGGCAAGGTCAGAACTTATAAATGAATGTGATCTTTTAGGATTGAATGCTTTTTGTAGTGTACACGAGATTCATTATTTGATATTACAACTGATTTGAATGAGTTTACAATTCTCAAAATGTATCAGAATATTTTTCCTATTACAAGTTTATATTTTATAAGTTTGCAAGTTATATTTTGTAGATAAGATTGTTTGTAAATTCAAAATCACCAGGGACGGAGCGAATACGTTGACTGATTTTCTGAAGCTGATTATCAACGTCACATCAAGTGAAGAAATATTTTCACCAGTGCAGTAAATGGCTACTTCTCATTTCTGTTTTATAACTATTTGTTTAATCTATTATATTTCAAAAACACCAAGTTCATGTCGTAAATCGCTGCTTTGCTTTCAAAATCGTTTGATACTCTTTTTGAGTTCTTTGCAGAACCCAATCCCACTGCTCAGTGTTCAAACAACTTATATACATATGCAACTGAATGCGATGAAGCCGGAGGTTTTCAGTTAGCCTCCGCTTCCCCTGCCTAGGAGATCATGCGTTTTTTAACATGTTCATATCAGCCGGAGACTCAGTCGCCTCAGCTGATAGCTAGAAGGCAGACCTATCTCCACGAATTGGCAGAAGCTATCATTGATTTTCCGGCTAGAATTTTAACAGAGACATTGGTTTCAGATGCTGCTGAGAACGCTAAGTTATTTAAGTAAATTTCACTTCGAACCTTTCCTGAAACAGATCAATAAAGAAGACCATAGAAGAAGACCTTTGACTAAGAATCAACCTGTTCATAAAATCAAAACATACCTTGATTGTCCTAAATTCGTTATCATTATTTAATTCCTGACTTTTGCTGCAGATAATTCATTCACACGTAGCTGTCCTATTGTATCACTCTCTGATTTAGATGGGAGATGGTTTAGAATAGACGTGTAAAAATTTATCTAATTATGAGATTTCTAAAATATGAATTGATCTAGAGATGGATTACAAAACATCAAATTAATGTAGAAATGATTCACACGATGTAACTTGGAGAATTGCACTAATGAAACGCTAGGAGCAACTGAAGTTTGGATCCATAATTAGGGAATTATATCTAACACTGATGACGGATTATATCAGTCAAGTGATAAGCTTTTTCATTCTTATTGTGCATTACAAATTATTGGTTTGATTGATTTATTATTTTGTCATTCTACATTTCTGCAGTTCCGTTGTGTAAGTGATGCATCAGATTTCAAAAAGTGAGCATCTGATGAATCCTATCGTTGCTTTTAATTGAATTAAGGTAATTAATTAATTAATTAGTAAATTTTTGTATTGAATTAAATTAATTACCGATTACATGCAGATCTTTTGTCACAATCTTTAATGATAAAAATTTCTTTCTCGTGTAAATTACAAATATTTACAACCTTATTTCCAATTCATTTCCAGGATTTTTTGCCACCTGGATGAATTTTCATGACATCTCCTCAACTCTTGATTGGAAATTTGGATTTATGAACTGTAGAATGAGGCTACTTATGAAGTTGTGAGACGTCATTGAAGTGGATGAGATGGTTTTGGCTAGATATGGAATATTTGTGAATTCCTGTGATTTACAGTTTCCAATGTGATTCTTCTTTTTCTCGAAAAAATAGTGCTTCTACTCATTCGGTGTCCTGTAAAATTTCCTGTTATGGGCTATAGATTTCACATTTGACCGACCATTTAAAGCGATTTATGTATGTTATGCATGCTCAGAGCAAATATAAGTTAAGAAGAGCTTAACTGTTCGGAATAGCTAGGAGGTAATATGATGCAGATATGAATTCAGAACAAATTTCTAAGCAATCTAGAGGTTGGGTATGTTCGAAACAATAAAAGAATGAAACGCCAAAATATACTAGCATTGAATTTTAAGTCGTGTAAAAGGAGTGTAATTTTGGTGTATTTGTACACGTGTATTATCTGAACACAAAACACGTGTATTACACGTGTCCGATACACGTGTAATACACGGTCCAATACACGTGTATCGGTTGACTGGGCTGTGGATTTGTTTGTTAGTCCTATCACGTGCAAAATCTAATGCTAAATTAGCTTTGTACTTAGTTTATTACCTTTCCTTATTTTTATTATTTTTGTCCACCAGAAAATCCTTATCACTGAAGCCGTTCTTACGAAAATTATTTTTTAAAATCTCAATCGTAGTTTTACTTTTCTCAGGATCGCTACATCTTTTTTGCTAATAATTAATGCTGTTTGTGATAAAATTTCGCTTTACATGATTAGGTAAGTGACTACTTTTATTTATAAGTAAATTCCCAAGTGTTGCTCCCTAATGTACCAGCCATGCGAAACTGCATTATGTTTTACCTCAATACTAATATCTAAAAGGTTTAAAACTTTATCTGAAATCTCTATAGTAAACTGGATGTCATTATGAACTCCATTAAACACTTCCAATAATTTGCTATTAAGAATCAAATCATTTGGGTAAAATGGGCCCACAATTAGGTCATCAATGTACTTGGCATATATAGGCTACGTGGGATCAGATCAAATATCTCACGCAATGTTTATACAGCCTTTTGTTCTATAAACGATATGAGAATTATGGCAAACGGTGGGCTGTAATGTGCTCCCATAGGGCAACCTTTCTTTTGAATATAATTCTTGTCATTGTGTTCTATTTCGTAGTTGTACGAAATAAACGATAAAATCTCTTTAACGGCATCTAGAGTCAATCCGTAAGTGTCTAATTAATCCCATCAAGGTCATCAATTGATAACATCAAGCTCACACCGGTTCTATCGATTATTTTGACGTGCAAATTCTTGACAAATGTATAAGATATCCAGTTGAGGAGTTCATAATGACATCCAGTTTACTATAGAGATTTCAGATAAAGTTTTAAACCTTTTAGATATTAGTATTGAGGTAAAACATAATGCAGTTTCGCATGGCTGGTACATTAGGGAGCAACACTCGGAATTTATTTAAATAAAAGTAGTCACTTACCTAATCATGTAAAGCGAAATTTTATCACAAACAGCATTAATTATTAGCAAAAAAGATGTAGCGATCCTGAGAAAAGTAAAACTACGATTGAGATTTTAAAAAATAATTTTCGTAAGAACGGCTTCAGTGATAAGGATTTTCTGGTGGACAAAAATAATAAAAATAAGGAAAGGTAATAAACTAAGTACAAAGCTAATTTAGCATTAGATTTTGCACGTGATAGGACTAACAAACAAATCCACAGGCTAATGGACTAATATGATACTCGTATAAAAGCCAACCTAATCAGTAAACCAAATTAGTCTCTCTCCATTGCCCTAAATTACAACATTAAAAATGGGAAGCATGAAAGTTTAAATTAGTTTTACTGCAATAAAGACATAACACTGTGACGATGTTTTCTAACATACTGATCTGTATGCTACTATGGCTATATAAGAGTGTAAAAACAGCCACGTACTTTCATTGTTAGGAAAGCTTGTATTCAACAACAATGAAATTTAATAAACAATAGATCAAATTGCCATGCAAAAGATGTGCGGCTGGTAGGATTCGAACCTACGGCCAAGGTTAACTAGTCCTGTGCTCTAACCAACTGAGCCATGAGCCACTTACGTGACTCTGTCAATTGGCAGGATAAAACCTTCACCACCACACATCAGTTGTCAAGGCAATAATAATCAATGGATAAATAACACGTCACAATTGTGACCGCCGACATTAAGGCAAGTAGCGGGGATCGATTGTCCACCAAAGCATCTTAAGCCATGTCGTGAATGCAATTAACAACAATGAAATTTGATAAACAATAGATCAAATTGCCATGCAAAAGCTTAAATTGCTGTCGCAGATTGCTGATAATTGTGATAGACTAGTGGTTGAAGCTCAGATTAAATATGTACAAAAAATGATTAAACATAACACCAAACAAATTGATGACATTACTTGCAAAATTAATGATCAATTTTCCTGGTTTAGACTTGTGGTCTTGAAACTGATAGTGATACGTAGTATTCAACCTAAGTTGAAGGAGGTTGAAAATAAACATAATGATAAACTAAAACGGTTATGGTTAAATAATCGGATCAAATCTCCGGATTGCCTTGTTAATCTAAGTAACTATGAATTAACCCTAAAAGAGCGTGAAGTACTAAGGTTTGACCTGAAACATACTGTGATTCCTAAAAATATTTGTAATGATAAGATTAATTACCTAGACCCTACACTGCACTGCTAAATCTAATGTCACCGTCGAAGAATTGCTTTATCGTTGATACTACATCATCAGGATTACAGCATTCACACTCATGTTTAAAAAGGTAACTTAAACTCATGCAAATGATGATGAAGCGAGATGAAGCTTGGTTTTGTGAGGCTTAGTTTCATCTTCGCACTCATTTGAGGAGATGAAAAGTGCACGTATGAGTATTCGGATGCTATTGATAGTTCGAAAGCAATGACCTTTTATCATTTAACAATCTCGCTTTTATCACACTTAAATCATTTAGATCATCATCGACAAAACAGAAAAAATATCGGTTATCACTGATAGTTTGACACTGATACATCGATATATCGGTTTTTGAGATACTTATTTCCTGATCGTCGTGTAAATGTATAAAATTCGGTATATATTCCGCCCTCTAAACGTGCACCATACATATTGTGCGTGAACTCTTGAAACCGACCTGACAAGCAATTATCTACGGAAATAAAAAAGATATGCACTTATTAATTGCGTATCTTTGAACTCCCTGGTGCTATTATTTCACGGAGAAGGGAAAATGTGCTTAAATCGCATAATTAGGCGCATTTGAGCATTTGGACTGAAGCAATTGAAGTAATACAATCATTGAGCAAATATGACAGCTGAATGCAAGGCTCAAGAAATAACACTATCTATGCATAGCAATTCAGATTTATTGCATTATTCACTAGCTTTGAAAACCCTAGAAAAACTTATGTTGGTGTGTTTCCGCGCTTAAAAGGTACATTAACAAAGTCCCCTCAAGGGAGAATTCGTCCTCAAATAATCCCAGATTGAAATGATGAATTAATTCTTTCCCAACACCAGCTAACTCTCAAGATGATGTATGAACATTCAATTTTAAAATCCTGCCGAATTGATCCCAATTTTCAAAATCAGGACACCATACATTACTCACTTGTCAGTTGACATTTATTAAAGCCGAAGTATCAATAATCACTACGTCTGACTCTATCCATGTTAAAACCATCTTCCATACATTGAATTTCATTTAGCTGCGTAATTTGCCCTTAGAAGACATATTACTATGACAAGTGGATATAATGCTATCATTTCGTCGTGAAATCTATCTCGACTTAATAAAGCTTTACGAACTCAGCGGAGTAAATTGTGGGTCAATTCTCATTTAAAGTGCGCATTTTATTAAAAAAACGTTCTCACCTCTTAAATTATAACAAACAGTATTATCCAACTCTACTTCGATGTGGACTCTTGCCGACGCACAGTACAGAAACCAATGCATGTTTTTAGTCGCTCATCGAGGACTGTTGGGCGCTCGGTTGCTCTACATGAAGTCCGGCAGGCCAGTAACGAGTTTCTGCAGGGAACGAGGCCGAAAGTTAGACCGTCACAGAATGATGTACACCTTATGCCTACTACGAATCGGCACGTCTGCCGAGTTCTAGTGAGTTTAGTTCCCCATCTTGAAAGACATTATCAAGGAAAAACACGTAAATCCAATGGACACAGATTGCAGTTTTTGGGTATAATAAAATTCTTCCTGCATGTTTTCTCTGATTAAAACGAAAAGTACTTACACAGTCATAATTTTAGGCAGGAATATCGTCCAGGTCATTCTTCTTATCATTTTCATGTCCCACTGTTCCTATAAAGCTAAGACACATTTAATTTCTCAGCCTCTAATGTCGTCAATAAAAAAAATTACAAAACATTTTGAGCAACTTTTTTCCACATTCTTACATAAATTGCCGATTATATGTATGATAATAGCACATTATCATAATAGGAAATTACCTGAAGATATTCCCTGCCAATAATAATGACTTAGGGCTTAGTACTTTTCATTTAATCAGATAAAACAAACAAAAATTTCATTTTAGCCGAAAAACCTGCAATCTGCGTCCCATTTGGATTTACGTGATTTCCCTTGATCCTGGTCTTTTTTTTATTTTTTTTTTATTTTTTTTTTTTTTTTTTTTTTTTTTTTTTTTTTTTTTTTTTTTTTTTTTTTATACAAAGAATGGGGAACACACTAGAACATCGGCAGACGTCAGATTCGTAGTAGGCAAAGGGTGTACATCAAATCCTTTAAGGTCTCACTTTTCGGACTCGTACCCTGCGGAAACACGCTCTGGCTTCCGACTACATCTCAATGGCACGTTTCTTTAATGATGCCGATAAAGAGACGCTTATTGGACGCTATAGGAAGGTAGGAAATTGATTCACAAACACAAACCATCAGTTCGAAATATAATCATGAAACTGCATTTAATTCTAAACTATGAACTGCAGACAGTCCAAATACAAGCCAAAACATCACCATGATGATCAATTGCAACAGACAATATGAAGAATGGGCAGTCAAAAGTGAGTTGCACCAAGTAGACAAATAGACAATTGATGTCAGCCAAGATATCATCAACAGTTTTCTAAAAATATTGGTTCTGAAACGATTCAACGCTCAAGAGATTATCTCTAAACACTCACTACCCACATCCTCTCTCTCTCTCTCTCATTCACACTTGCACACTAATATGCTTATTATGAACAACTTAGATACATTGTTGTTTTATAGTTTCCTTTATCTAAGTTGATCGAGACTTGAGAGAAACACATATATCCTCAAAAGTCGTAAAGAACATTTAAAAAATTTGAATTAACAAATGGCATCAATTATGTCTAATGAATGATGGCATCAGCGAAATGAGACGACGATCTGAAGACAAAATCCTTCTTCAAAGAGGAAGCTACGCATTCTTTTGGAAAGCTAAAGACATGTAATGATCTTGTGACGTTGTCAAGCATTGAGCAGAATTTTCGAAATTAAGGCTTGACCCTTAACATTGGAAAGTGTATAGAAATGATCAGTCGTTGTTCTTTTTCTTTCAAATAAGTAGCTTCGATGTATCATTAAGAATTGTTGACTCAATGCGAATTCTTGGAGTTACGCTTTCCGACTCTTTATCATGGAAATTGCAATTTTCTGATCTTTTGAAGCGTGCATCTTAAAGACTTTATCTCGTCCGACAACTAGAAACGGTCCTTTCTTCAAAAGATCTTATTACTGTCTGTTTAACATACTTTAATAATATCAATGTTTTTGCACGCGTACCCTGTTTATGATCGTATTCCTGCTACTTTGATAGAAACGTTAGAGCGATTTCAGCGAAGAGCTCACAGAGTAATTTGCGGGAAGGACTGTAATTGTGCAAGTTTTCCTCTAATGTCTGACCGCGTTCGAGCTGATTTGAATTTTCTAAAGGTTTATGAGAGCTCATCTTGTCACCCTCTGCATTTTTTAGTTCCATTCCGGTTACCAGGCAGTGGTCAATTTTGTCTACCAAACTGTTCAACTTCCCGGCGTTTGCACTCATTTTTTCCATGGTTTTGCTTCCAGTACAATAACAGAGTGAGGATTTTTTAGTCCTCTTTGTATTATGAATGTATATGTACATGTATAGTACACTATGTCTGCTCATTTAGAAATGCATTTTGTAGTTGTTTCTACTTGTGTGACTTATGGTAATTATGTGACTGAATTGAATGGTGCATACTTCTAATGCCTTAAAAGTGACTTACAACATCTGTACTTATGAATGCTTTATAAGACTTTTATTCAATGAATATAAACACATTTCCATTTTTATTCTCCAACCAAGCACCATCAGTAGCAATTTTGGCACCTGGAGGGGGCCAGAGCCGGTCACCTGGACGAAGCTAAACTGGCCTTTGTGAATTGAGAAAAGTTAGGGATCTTTGTGTGGTTCAGTGGATTAGTGAGCTGTTTCAGTTTCAGTGGTCGTGTGGTTGCCCAGGGTGATGACTGCCCGATTAATCTCCGACCGGAACACCTCCAGAACCACCTCGTCAAGACAATTTATAGGCGGGGCTTGTGTCAAGCGAAGTTGAAGCATAAAATTTCTCGTGGGTGGGTTCAAAGCGAATGCGAATGTCTCGTTCTGGTAGATAAGATAGCCGCGGTTGGCACAGAAAGTCAAGGTATGAGAGGCCACTAACAGCTCGTGAAACTCAGCTGGCATGCACGGTCTCCACTTCAATTCGCTTGACAAAGCCTTGTTCGCTGCTATCATCAAATTGTGCGCCTCATATCGTGCCCAACCCAAAAAGGGCAACATGTGACTATCCTGGGCCGCCGGATGCCATCCTGCATGCATGGTGGGGGAAAAAGCGAGGCAAAGGATGGCATTGTTGTCCGCCTTCTAACCTACACTTCGGCCTGCGTCAATGTGAATCTTGGAAGCAGAAAATCGGCGATGGCAGATTGTTCATCAGCCAGCATTCTCCCTGCTCTGAAGGCTTGTTTTTACGGTTTGGTAATTTGGAATTTGATCCATAGAGACAAATTGTAATTTCTGTACACATATTTTCGTGTGTTGCCAGGCGTATGGAACCTCAAATTGGCCACTATCTTTCATATTGAAGATGAGGATAATATTCTTGATTCCGTGTGGTGATGATGTTCTGTCTGGACAGGCTGGTCATCAAAGATACACAGAGCCGAATATCTTCCTTCCCAAAACCTCCATCTCAATAAAATTTTCCAGGTTTCCGACTCTCGCCTCGCTGAGACTTAGCCGCTCTAGGAGGATTCTTCCGTTTGCGTTGAGAGGGCCCGGGCACGGGCACGGCAATGATGCTAGTGGCTTGACTACAAAGTTGACGGCAGGCGCTTCATGCCCTGTCGTTTCGCACATCGTATATTTGTTCCTTTAGCCACAACCGCTCGCCACATTCCGCGACAAAGCCAGAGCGTTTAATTCCATCGTTTTCACAAATGAGGGGCAATGGCATTTGATAATTGAACCGGGAGTATATGCCGCTCCGCGCATCCGACGCGAACCCAGGAAAACACCTGGGAATGCCCGGCGCCCACAATTGGACGGCTGTGAGTAGAACACTGCCGTTCTGTCATTGGCAGGGGTAGGTATTCCTTACGTCTTATTCTCCGGTGCGAGTAACGGCACCCCTATTGCTTAAGACACTGGCCTTATTCAGATAGATTTGCGCTGCCGGCAGCAAGTGTTCATTGAGGAACGGATAGCCCAACATTTGACCAACATCCAGAGTTCACGAATTGTGTTTGCAGGTGCTGGAGCACACGTTCTACCCATTGTCGAGGATGGACGGGATCTTGCGCCGGTATAGAAAGCTTTTGCCCTCAATCAACTCGCACATTTATAATCTTTCAGCTCGGTAAAGACGGGTGGGTCGTTGTTTTTCATGTTCACACTCAGCCACCGTAAATAACCTCTCCTCTGTCCAATTAGCCAAAATAAGCCGCCTAGCGAAAAAACTCCATCTCTTCACTTTGGAGGATGGCACCCATCAATCACCCACTATTGGACTATCACATGTGGGGTCTTTGGGTGGGCGTTTCCGCCGCTGATATCAACTCACATACCTCATCCACGTTCGAGGAGTCACAATCTCTGACGGACGGCGTCCCCGGCCCAGCATTCAGTGCTTTGAATAATTGCTGGGCATGCACTGCGTCATCAAGATCGCGCGTCCATACGGTTGGTGACATTGGCGTGTGAAAAGTACTTCCACAATTTGCTCCTTTATCGTCCGATTGAAGCGTGTCCACCAACCAACAGCCGCTTTTTAGGACACTCTTGATCACTGAACAAGCTTCAATACCGTGCTCCGCAAAACAAATTCACGCACCCATCACACGGTTCTCAAATTCCTTCCCCTATGATCCATCTGCACTCGCTTCGGGATCCGCGTTTTCAGTAAGGAATAATGTTTCGAAAAGGCAATCATCAGCCACCTTCCGTCCGCGCTTCGTCCTTCAATGGTCGAGCCCAGGCGTTAGCCGTGTGAAAAAGGTCAAATGACAGAATGAAATTGTTAAACCCGCGGTTGGTTATAGGCGTTCTAGCGACTGATACATTCCGCAAAATCAAAGTCTGCCACACTGCCTCCATCAATAGTCATGAACAACATACCGATGAGGCCGGGGAGTGTAAGGTGTAGGTGGGACCTGGGTTTTGAGCCATTCGCGGCCTGTCCTCTTCCTTAACTTTGCACTTCCCCCTCCGCCACCTGCTTGATAGAGGCGCATCACCGGCAGAGGTGGCGTGCCGTCATAATAAATGACTTTCAAACGACTTTTTCTGTAACGTTCTTTCGCCAACAGTCAGGGCCGCCGTTCTTTGCGCCGGCGCCTTTCCAGTCGTCAATTCGCATTACATTGTGGAGCATTTCTCCTGACACTGCCACCTCACTCGCCGACGTTTAACTTTATGTCTTCTGTCGCGGTACTCTGACAGCACGCACACCACACTAGTTGACGTTAACATCCACCACGCTGGGTCGTCGCTCTTCTTTCTACCCGCCGCTGCCACGCCGTTCTTGCACAGCAAGTAGAACAGAAAAACAGACAGTTTTTTGGCCAGATAGACAGTTGACCAAAACACCTGGCCCACTACTAATCCTCCGTCGTCACTGAAAGACTTAAGGTATTTCACTACTCAGATACCGGCGATTTTCCAACAAGCACCCCACTTATTTGAAGTTGGTGTAGAGTTTTTTTGGAAAAATGTATACATTTAATCTACCTATTTGAGGGTATGGCCACAAAACCAGGTATGTGGCTGCTCTGAATGCGATATTTTCTATTAGGCCTATATATTATATCTTATATACATATTATCTTTATTAGCATAATTAGAAATTCGGCCATTTTAGCCAATACCTGGTTTTTGTGGCCCTATTGCTCAATGGATAGTATTCAAATCTGGCCCACTATTTTCTGGAACATTTTAATCTACCATGTTTTGAATTTTTTTTACACTAGCCGAGGGTGGGCGGCTTGCAAATCCAAAGTATTACATGCAACGCTGGCACCACTGGGCAAATTCCACGTAAGCAACAACCTGGACGTTGAAATTTAATTGAGGATTTTTAATGATATTTCGTTCATCATAGTTTGTCGAACAATGCCCCCAAAATCTCTAGAAATTGATAACAACATTGAAATTGACAAACAACTCTATTCGAAAATTGAGTGGGGAAAATTTTGGCCATGTAGTTAAAACTTGGCCCCCTAACAATTGCAAAAAGAATAACATATCTGTAGTCCACCCGTAGATCTTGAAACATTTTAATATGTCCTCTTAAAATCTTTTGCAACGTTTTGATAATAGGGATGCAACAGAATTTTTAGGTCAGTCGAAGTTTTTACGATTTTTCTAAGCATCAGTATTCTACATTTTCACTCGAATGTCATCTTAAAAATACAGTGATTAAGTCGCCGAAAGCGTCCGTTACACTCAAGATGCTTCTAGTTTATATGTGGAGTTTTGCAAATACACATAGATAAGTTGATACCTCGTGCTTAAGCGAGTTTAGTCAATGTAATCCATGTATGCAATCAATTCTACGAATAATTGGACTTCCAATGTTATTTCCACAGTGGATTGGATTGGAAATTCCCTGCACGTCCGCGTATGTAATTCGGTGGACGATCGCTTTAATGAAAAAATCTTTAGGAGGATAGAAACTTACTTTCATTCACTAAGCATTGATCCCACAGGAGCTGACTTGACTAATATTTTGGTTTGTTTTTTCTTATCTCTAACATTTATTTGAGGCAAAAAACTGTGGGGTATAACGATGGTTCTAAGCGCGGGGTTTATTATTTATGGAAGTGAAGCCTATAGGGGATAAATAGGATAGTTAGTGAGTATCGGCTGGCAGGTAAATGATACAATCGTGGAGGAAGAGAATTTCTACGAGATCTCTCATGTAAAAATACCGACTTATGTCAACGAATATACTAATTAAAAGGGCGAAAATAATGAGGAGCGTATTTATAGGTGGCTAATGACCAACTATCAGACGTCCTATCAAATGGCCACAATCGGTTCAAATATAAAAGACGTCAAGAGAGTTGAATGTGAACCTCAATAATTTTCAAGAACATATTTTTCTGAGACAACCAAAGTCGCATGAATGCTGCAATAATGGTTAATAATGATACGATCTTGACGTAGAATAACAAAAGGAAATTATTTGCACCAAAAAAAAAGTAGAAAATATTCATCATTTCAGACGACATTCTCATGAACCAAGGTTCTTCCGGTCGAATAAGCAAGGATATGTTCATCCGACGACGATCTTTCTGTTATTTATAAGAGACAAATTCTAAAGGCGAAGACATGGTTGAAAGTGAGATACAATGCATTGCTCAAAATGCAGCAAGCAAAGAAGGTTTATTGAGATCGTCCTCTCAAAGATGAGTAGCTATCTCTGCCCCTCGGACCATGGCTTTTTCTTGATCTCATCTTCAATCTATATTCACAGCCGAAGGAACATGCGCCTCAGAACCTATTGCAATAACATGTTGTATAATTAAAGCACCTAATGATACTGTGTGGCATATGGCCTTCCTTATATAGAGACATGCGCTATTTTTGTATGCATCTTAAATGCTTCTCAATATTTAAAATTCAATCAAAGCATGTACAAGGTTGTTTTGGAATCTCTTAATTGAAAATGATTAATAGTGTCAATCCATAATAAGATTGTGTTAGAGATAGTGGGGAAAATAAATTATAGGTAAAATAATTATAAAATAATTAATGGTTGTCCTATTGCGACAAGTCCTTTATGGCGGCAAATCAACGCAAATCGACAAGGGGAATATTTTTTTGAGTTTAAAAACTTAATATGCACCATTAACGTATTAAGCAATCTTCTGGATAAGAAGAAGATATGCAATTAGAAGAGAAGTTGAATCAAAATATTTATTGTTACAAGATATAAACTAAGAATTAGATGGACAGATCGAGCGTCCCCCCGTGGATCGTAACGTTTTAGAAAACCGACGACAATTTTATGCTTCAACCGAACATGTAGTCCTTCTTTAAATTTCATGTCTCTAGTTTTAGGAATTATATCCACTTGAATAAGTGAAACTCTCTGCTCAAATTCGCAGATTTTCTGCTGATAAAAATTTAAATAGTTCAAAAATTAGAATTTCTTCGCGAGCGTCCAATACGCCCTACTTTTTGGGCTCTCAAAATTGGCTTTGTAGTAAGAATTTTCGGTCTAATTTTTCTGTCAGATTGACAAAATAACTAAACATATTTAGCACATATCATTTATGAAATACCAGACAGATCTATGATATTTTTAAAAAACTGGCTACTAGAGATTTAAAAAGTCTTGCGAAAAATCGAGCGTCCGTTACTATATGGAATTGTCAATCTACGAAAGATGAGTAACATGTCTGCCATGACGGAACCGAACTAATCTAATCCTCCACATAACTGGCATTTAACCTACTAAGCAAACTATGAGATTGTAGATTTTGGAATGATAATCATTAAAATCAACGGCTTTAGGCCTACTTCTATCTCCCTTGTTTGGAATGTGACCCACGTGGACAACTTTCCAAGAAGAAATGTTAAGAGTCGAGTGAGACTGGAGCCCACTTCCTGATCTCACTTCCTTAGCATTAAACCAACATTTCATGGGCCCCGATTCTGGTAGTCTCAAAGGCGGCAGCTGGGAACCGTTGAATGCATTATTGCGTATCACATGTTCAAATTAAAGCCCTAGTCCTTAAAGTGCACTAGATCATGAAAATCTAACCAAATTTTTAAATGCATATATCATTTTAAAACCCAGAGTGTGGCCATCACTTTAGCGAATAAATAGCGTAGAAGTTCATAGATATGTTTGACTTATAGTATCTAATACTACAGAAACAACTCTGAGGATTCCAAATTTACACTCAGAAGATAATTTATTGTATTATTCACATCTATTTAAAAGCGAACCGAGCAAAAAATCCATTTACATCAAACATAATAATAAGGGCATGTGGGAGCCAAAGAAAGTATTAAAGTTCCCATGCTATCATCTCGATTGATGCACCTTTCCAATCCTCGCAAAAGTTTTCTGCATATTTTCCTGAATGCTTGGAATAAGAATCCCGCATGCCCCAACATCGACTCACACTTCGCCAGTGTTTTGGATTTCTGTTTCAATAACGTCAAATTAGCAAAGTCTCGTGAGAACAATTTCTCTTTGATGATTACCTAAACATTTTCAATAGGTCAGCAGTCATCAAACTTCGCGACTGAATGACGATGGGAAGTTCATCATAAATAGTCGATCAACCTTTCTCGAGTGCTTCCCTTGTTTCGAGGATTCCGGCACTTCATCTTGCATACTGCAATTTCTACGGGGATACCGCGCACCCGCGCACAGATTACTTCGATACAGATGTTATTATTGGGGGGGGGGCGAGCTCCAGTCATTGTTCTTCATTCACCTCTTCGGAAGTGAAAGCGCTGCTCCAACCCACTCTCCACAAAGATCGGTCGATCACTGGCATCAAACCATTCCAGGAACGCTCCCCACACAAAACGCCTCGCGAAAACTTATCAACTCCAAACTAAAGCGCAATCCTTCCTCATCTTCAAATGAACGATCAAGTTCAGCTCGTTCTTTGTGTTGTGGTTACTCACTCGTGAGTTTCGACAAGGTCAGTCGTTACAACACGTCGAGTCAAACGCTTCCTACTTGGGTAGGGTGCGTCAGAATGGCAGAGCAAATGTCTTTACAAATAACACGCCAGTCACTTGATCCGCTCGTAAGACGATTTGTCTATCGGCTATTATAAGCCTTGTGCCTGTTCTTTAAGAGTCCTGCTTACAGATTTGAAGTTGAGAGACGGATGCCGCTACTGACCGAGTAAGTTCCGAACAATACCGACTAAATGTGCAGAAACTCTGGATCTCCTAAATTGAATTATAAAGGACCACATTACAAAAGATAGATAAAACGTACGATAAAAGTGTGTGGGCTACAATGAACCATCAAAAATTCTGGTTATTTGAATTCTTACCAAATGATTACTTGTGAAATCTGCGGTTTTATTAGAATTCAAAGACAACCAACCTGACTACACGTGGATAAAACCCAAAATTGATCGAAAGTTTTCATCCGAAGGAATCGGAAGAAACGAATTTGTGAAACATTTTCTTGCAAACAGAAACACGATCAACACACGTAGTTTTTTGTGTAAATTAACGAGGCCAGGGATATATTACATTGAAAGATCTGATCCGAAAACAAGAGAAAAGCACATGATACGGCAAATGCACGCCAAGTCCAGCATCACCGCATTACGTGATACATTGGGAGCAAGTGAAAGAATGTAGATACAATCTATTACGTTTTATCAAAGTCATTCTATATAAGTGCCATTCACGATTACTGCAACTGATATTTGAAAAGCTGCAAAATCAAATGCTGATTATTCAAAAACAATTAACCTTCATTGTTGAAATACTACAAAGAACAAGATAATTTCAACATAATCCCAGGTGACTAGTAGAAACATCGAAACGGACCGGATACAGACAAGGCCTAACCGGAACATGGGATGGGAAAGAGCAGAAAACTGCAAAGTCAAATCAGTAAAGAATACAAAATTTCACCAGTGAACTGGTTGTTTTGCGATGAGAGGGCCATATATACGATTTTGTCGTCAATACGTGGAAATTTGGCAAAGAAGTGCACAACGCTTCCCAATGCTTCGTAACGATAAGAAGAATCGAAAATCGGAAACTGGGAGCAAAATCAAAGCAATCGATTCAGAAAGCTTCCGAAGCTACAGCGGAACTAGTTCATTGAAGATAAGTACAAAACATGCAACAAAATTAGTCCGGTGTGCCACCGATACAACTATGGAATGTTCAGTTGGTGGAAAAATGGAAATATAAGTCGGGGAAGTAAAGGACTGTAAGATGTGGGATCACCTGGATCGTTCCCAGGGTAATACTTGGAATTTCGCGCCTTGAAAGGATCTAACTCAATCAACGTTAGTCCTACCAAACGACTGCAACGAAGTTAACGGGAAAATTATTCCATTTTTGTAGCGTACCAAGCCACAGTTCGTATTTGTTCTGAGAAACGAATTGTAATACTATAACCTGTCTGTTTTCTTAACAGTCAATGAACAGGCAGTCGCGGATGAAAGGACTCATATACTAGTACGATGCTTTGATAATGTGAAGCTCGGGAAGTGTGGAGAGTATTTTATAAGAGGAATTATTGAAACTTTTGTTATTGTCGAGACAGGATTATACGAGCCGTTATTTCAAGGTGAAAATAGTGAATTTATAACTGCTGCAGGACTGGCTAAACTTGATCACAGAAACGTTATTCCGATAAGAATATGGACAACACAAGATAAAGTTCGCTTGACTAAAGGCACTAAACTTGGTGAATTTCATCCGTTGAAGGTTGAATCGGAAAAAGTCGAAATGCTTGCAAAGTTGTCTGTTCATTCAAATAATGAGGGATGGAATTTGTTGCGTCCGAAATTTCAACAGCAACTAGATGTTTTACCCAATGACCAAACCATGATGCTATCTCAATTATTGAAGAAGTATGCTGATATACTTAGTATAACTAAACATGACATTGGTTGTACTTCATTAGTCAGTCATGAAATTGATACAGGAGATAAAAAGCCAGCAGCTTGCGCTTACCAAAGGATACCAAAAGGACTTGAAAGCAAAGTGGAAAGAATGGCAAGAGATTTTGAGAATCAAGGTGTGATTCGTCCAAGCACTTCACCGTGGGACGCACCTCTGGTAGTCGTGCCAAAGAAAAATGGAGATATTTGCCTAACAGTTGATTATCGAAAATTGAATTCAATTACAGAGCGGCCTATTTCTCCTATTCCCAATACTATTGAGTTGCTCGACACCTTAAGTGGTTCAGCTTTCTATACCACATTGGACCTTTGATCGGGCTATTATAATATTCCAATAAACAAAATTGATATCATGAAAACTGCTTTTAGTACAAAGACAAATCATTATGAATTTTTACATATGCCGATGGGACTATCCACGGCTGCAGCAACATTTCAAAAATTAATGTGCTCCATATTTCATAAAGAGAAGAGAACTGGAAACAATGTTTGATATATTTGGACGATATTCTGGTATTTTCTAAGGATTTGAACGAACAAATTGAAAGACTAAGCATCATTTTTTTCGAAAATCAGAGAATCTGGATTGAAATTATCTCCTGATAAATGTAAATTTATGCAAAATCGGGTGTCATATTTGGGCTACACAATATCAAAAGAAGGTACATAATAAGATCCAAGCAAATAGAGAAAATCATATCTTGGCCAACTCCAACGTAGTGGAAGATTTGGGATCCTTTCTTGGGCTCTGTCGGTATTATAGAAGGTTTATTAAAAACTACGCTAAGTTGTCGAATCCTTTGGAAAACCTTTGTAGAGGAGTGTGGAATAAAAAGTCAAAGTCACTGAGTAAATGTCCTTTGCAACTTAATCCAGTGCAAGATGAAGCTTTCGTGAAATTGAAGCACAAGCTTTAACAAGTGCTCCAGTATTATCCTTTCCAACTGATGAAAGAACTTACATTTTAGACACCAATGCCTCTCATGAAGCGATAGGTAATGTCCTCTCACAAGTGCAACATGGCTTTGAAAAGGTTTTGTCTTACGGGCCAAAAGAAACTTTCACAGACACAAAAGAAATATTGCATTACTAGAAAAGAATTGTATGCCGTCTATTATTTCGTGAATCATTTTAAACATTATCTTTTGGGACGACGATTTATTGTCAGGACTGATCATAGAGCTTTATGTTGGATGCCAAACTGGCGTGATCCTAACACATCTCAATATTGTAGCTGGAAGGAAAACCTGGAAATTTACGATGTGGAAATTCAATATCGACCAGGGGATAGCACGTCAACACGGATGCATTATCACGGCTGCCTTTGTGCGAATAGTGTGATTTAAACCACGAAGACCCTAAAAAGAAGGGAAATGTAAAAATTGTGAGCAACGATCAAAGAGACGAAGTATTCTGGCGTCGAATGCTGTCATATGAAAGTGAAATTATTCAGGAACAGGATGAGAACTTGAAAAGAATAATGAGGTTGACGAAGAATGAGAAAATCGATGAATAAGAGCCTAATGAAATGATAATCACAGATGAAGAATGCAAAAGGTTATGGAAATTAAGGCGTGGACTACGACTGCGTGATGGTCTTTTGTACTTGGTTGACAAGAATGACATTTATCGACTTTTGGTTCCTAAGTCGGATAGGATGAAATTAGTGAAAATGATTCATGAGAATTTTGCACATATCGGTGTAAGGAAAACATTTAAACAAGTGTCTGACACCTATTTTTGGCAGAATATGAACTTTGATGTGCGTTTGGCAGTTGGATCCTGCAAAGTGTGTGCAGAACGTAAATCAGCACCCACAAAATCACAAGACAGTATGATTGAGAGACTTTTTCGGACAGCCAAAGACATGATTTATGCAACCGCGAAATCTTTAAACATGGGATGGATAGATGTCATACCTACCTACAGTCGAAATGTCTTTACGAAGCTCAATCCAAGAAAGTGCCAAGTTTACGCCTTTTGAAGTGTTATTTGGGAAAAAGATGATGACACCATTTTCGAATATGAATGAAAAATCTGAGTATCATAATCAATATGTAAGAAAACTTCAAAATACCATCACTGACATCCACAAAGAAATAAGAAAACAACAGAAGTGTTATGACAACAATGTAGAATTACAAAACTCGTACAAGGTTGGAGACACAGTCTTTGTGAAGATTCTTCCTCAGCAGAAGTGCATTGATGAGCCAAAATTCGAAGGTCCTTTCACCATCACAAAAGTTAAAGGGAACTGGTGTTGCGTTTTAAAACACTGTTACAGTGCAAGAGTAATAGAAGGAAATTATTACCATCTGAAGCATTACAAAGGTGATTGTTCGGCGAAGGGCATGCCAAAGAAAGAAACTTCAGTCTATTCGAAGACAGTTACGCCCAAAGTCACTACCCGCAGATATCCGCGGCGGAACAGATATTTACCGGATAGGTTCGGACAGCAGTTGTGACAAAACTGAAAGTATGAGTCTTCTTCATTTGTTCGCGGGGAAAATCTTATGATTTATCTTTCTATGCCTGTTAAGATTTATATTATCTGTGACTTCATAGTTATATCTTTGCCTTATATGTTGCTATGAAAATTCAAATCTTCTGAAAAGACAGGTTGATTGCTAGTGTGCCATAATAGCAGTGGCGTCTTCTCCTTACCTTCGAGGCCTTCGGCGCATCCTCATAAATTATTTTCTAACAATTATGAAAATGAGAAGTGTCATCATTCATTTAAATTCGATAGCGTCTCGTGACAGCTGTGCACAGCTTTTCGTCTCAAAGTCAGACGCTCAACCTCATTGAACAGTTTTGCAGCACGTGCTTGAATCACATCTGATTTCTTCGAACAATTAGACGGAGCACTGATGTTCAGACAGCAAAAGAGAGTTGTGTGCGTGTGAGGCAGTAAAGCGCACGCGCCCGCGCCAATATTGGCTTTCTGATAGACATAATGCTTTGTCTTCTCCAATTTTTATAATGAAATTCTACGCGATTCTTGATCGAGGCGCGGTATCTAAATATAGTAAGGGAAGCGCAACCCAATTGTTCCTGGATTCGCTTTATGTCAGAGAGGTCACTACGTCAACAGTAGCAGATGGCTGATGTTCAGACAAGACTGCGATCAGATGATGAGCGTTCTCCAATGAATGTAGAGTAATGCATCTGACTCGAACACCCAGATTCATAATTTTTTTTACGTGATTAATGTGACACTATGTTTAGTACTACAGATGAGATCATAACCACGCCTTTCGTCCGAAGGGAATATACTTGAAAGATGACAGTCGTCAAGCAAGGTAGGCCAACACTTGAAATAAAAGTTGAAAGTACTCACAGAGAAAGAAATAAGAAAGACACAAGACATTTTAATGCATCACATGAGTGGTTGACCGGCCGTGAGAAACGCAAGAAACTGTTGACCTTGCCTCCTTTTTTCTCGAGAAAATGTCGTCTGGACAGAGAGGGGATATAGTAATCTAAGCTCCTTGAGTAAGGCGGTTAAGAGACATGAGCAATCACTTATCATGTGCACATTCACTTGGACTTAAAATATGTTCGGCAAATTGTAATTAAAAATTCAACTTTTATGAAAATTAATGTTTTAACATAAAAGTTTTTGGTGTAGAAATGGTATTCCAATGCCGAGTGAAGGCCTATGATCTGAGCGCACGGGACGCCACTGCATAATAGATATACTTGATCATCAAGGAAGTTGTTCTCTCATAATGAGTCCTACTGCAACCACAAATGGCGCGAACACTACAGTCTGCTTTACAGCCACTCCAGCTACCATGAAGGTCATTTAGCACCTCAATTGATTTCCACAGGAAATCTCTTGTAGGCACAAACAGCTTCATCTTAGCATAGCCTACATTCACAGATCAACTGTTCAAACTATTGCCTACATCATGTATAAATATGTAAAACTAGAAACAAGTTTATAATTCAAAACCGTTGGATATCCTCAAAGTTAACAATGTAGTTTTAACAACCATAGAGTTGCTGTTGAAAATGATCTGGTGTTTGAAATGATTCATCGCATTTAAAAATTGGTTGGATTTTCACTGATCTACAACACTTCATTAAATAGGGCCATTTAATTTGACTCACTCTCTATAATTAGAATGACTCCCACCTCCATGCACGTACATGTGGAGCGTAAATTTGTAGTCAAGCATGCATGCAGACACAATTGTAATACACAGCATAAAATTGGCAATTCACTGAACAACATTCAAAAGGATTTAGAAGTCTCGATTTCACTGATAAAATATCCATAAACTACTATTACGATTCTACTGAATTAATCCCTGTATCACTGAACAATCGTGGGATTTTTACCGTGGTGTTTGCGGTTCCTTTGACACATATTTCAAACATGCTTTCATAAGAATCACTCAAAGTAGAACGGTTTGATATTTACATGAAGGTTGCCAAGATTGTTGATTTGCAATGAGCAATTTGCTAAGTGCATC